>CM041535.1:0-130000 GCA_023238725.1 Scortum barcoo
AAACTTTGGCCAGGCTTGCGGTGTCGTTTGCGTGAGGGTTAGCATTAGCTCCTGTTGTCTTGTGTTAGTGTGGGTGAGCTGTCCTCCGAATTTTTTTCATTTGCAGTCAGTGCAGCGGAGCTTTCTTTGTTTGCACGCGTCTTCCCCATTCTCACAAATCTGGTATTTGACTGTGGTCTAACGGGGTAAAATAACTATTTCCGTGAGGGAGCTATTACTTTAGGCTGCCATTCAAGATGATGACGTCACTGGAACCCCGGTTTTTGAATTTTTATTAAAGAAATGTATGGAAGATGTGGAATATCTGAAGATTTGTTGAATGAAAGGCTTACGCAAAACTGAACAGCTGAGTAATAAAGTTGAATGATGCCTGAAATGAATGGAAAATGTGGAATATTTAAAGTTGTAACCTCGACTGCTGAATGATAAAGATGAGTGATGTGGCCAGACCATAAGTCTAAGTCATAATTTTATGTATGTTGGGCTGAAGATGTGACCATGAGAGCAGTTTCAAAAAGTAGTATTCTTCAGCTTTTGGTTGGTGCTCCTCTAGCTTGGAGGGGTCTGGAGCCAGTTTGCTTACTCCGTTTGCTTAGTCTTAGTTCCTGTAAAAAAAGATCTATGTAGAGTAAACGTTGAGAGAGTGAGTTGAAGAGAGACTTTTCACAAGATTTTCACAGCCCCTTTCCACTCTAGCTGATGATGTAACCCACTCTAGTTTTGAACATTTTTGGCAAAACTTGACCTCAAACAAAGATTTAGAAAAGTTTGAATGGGACTTGAAAAGTTGAATGATATCCTGAATCCCTGAAAGATGTGGAACATTTTGATGTTTGAAAGGACTGTAGCTGAAAGTATGAATATATGGTGAAGAGCTGAAAAAGTATGAAAATGTGTGAAAATGTGAAGATTTTGAAGATTCCGTCCATTCATTTGAATGGGAAAAAATTCCTGAAAAAATTTCGTCCAGTGTGTCTCGAGGAACATGAATGTTAGAATGACTTCGGTGGAGTGGATTCATTTAGGCTAACAAATTCTTCCTGACCTAGCTAGGTCTCAGTAAGGCAGAATAGATCTATATCAGAGTCTGATATCAAATCATTTATCAGAACAGCCTTAGAGGCCAGAGATCTGATGTTTGAAGAGGCCACACTAATTTTATGCTGCTGCTGAGTTGCTACAACAGTTGTGTTGAATTTTTATTAGATTTTTCTAAATAACTCCCCTTGTTGGTTTTAAGAGTTTAAATGGTCCCTGGGCAGACACAGTTTCTATTCTATATTGGGTGTGCAAGCTGCTCTAATGGAGGCGCAGAGAAGCGTGTAAGACTGCAACTCTGCTTACTGGTCGCAACTTCTGGTATGTCATGAATTAGGACTAATAAAACTTTCTATATTTCTAGGCAGGTACAGCTGCTCCAGCCAAAGTGGGATGGATACCATCTCTCCTAATCAGGCCAGATCTCCCCCAAAAAGGCTGCAAATTATTAATAAAGCCCACGCCGTTTGCGGACTTCGGACACCACCTCGTTAACCATGATGAGCGTGTGTGGTGAGTTTGACAAATGATATGCCTATTTCTCCCCTCCTTGAACCGCCACCTTACACTGTGGTGGAGGGGTTTGTGTGCCCGAATGATCCTAGGAGCTATGTTGTCGGGGGCATTACGCCCCTGGTAGGGTCTCCCATGGCAAACAGGTCCTAGGTGATTGACGGGCCAGACTAAGAGCGGTTCACAAGCCCATCATGAAAGAAGAATATCAAGGACCGTTACGTCACGCCCGGATTGGCGTTACCGGGGCCCCCACCCTGGAGCCAGGCCTGGGGTTGGGGCTCTGCAGGCGGCGCCTGGTGGCGGGTCTTTGCCCACGGGACCCGGCCGGGCTCAGCCCGAAATGGCGTGAGCCCGCCTTCCAGTAGGCTCACCACCACGCAGGAAGGTCCATGAGGGGCCGGTGCAATGTGGTTTGGGTAGCAGTCGTGGCAGGGGGCCTCGACGACCCAATCCCTGGACCAAAACTCTGGCAATAGGGACATGGAATGTCACCTCGCTGGGGGGGAAGGAGCCTGAAGCTCGTGCGGGAGGTTGAGAGGTACCGGCTAGAGATAGTCGGGCTCACCTCCACGCATAGCTTGGGCTCTGGAACCCAGCTCCTTGAGAGGGGCTGGACCCTCCACTACTCTGGAGTTGCCCAGGGTGAGCGGCGGCGAGCTGGTGTGGGCTTGCTTATAGCTCCCAGCTCAGCCGCCATGTGTTGGAGTTCACCCCGGTGAACGAGAGGGTCGCTTCCCTGCGCCTTCGGGTTGGGGATAGGTCTCTTGCTGTTGTTTGTGCCTACGGGCCGAACAGAACAGCAGTACAGAGTACCCGGCCTTCTTGGAGTCCCTGGGAGGGGTACTTGATAGATAGTGCTCCGGCTGGGGACTCCATGTGTTCTACTGGGGGACTTCAACGCTCATGTGGGTAGCGTACAACAGTGATACCTGGAGGGGCGTGATCGGGAGGAACGGCCTCCCCGATCTGAACCCGAGCGGTGTTCTGTTATTGGACTTCTGTGCTAGTCACAGTTTGTCCATAACGAACACCATGTTCAAACATAAGGGTGTCCATCAGTGCACGTGGCACCAGGACACCCTAGGCCGGAGGTCGATGATTGACTTTGTTGTCGTTTCATCTGATCTCCGGCCGTATACGTCTTGGACACTTCGGGTAAAGAGAGGGGCTGAGCTGTCAACCGATCACCACCTGGTGGTGAGTTGGATCCCGCTGGCAGAGGAGGAAGTTGGACAGACCTGGCAGACCCAAACGTATTGTGAGGGTCTGTTGGGAACGTCTGGCCGAGCCCTCTGTCAGGGAGGTCTTCAACTCCCACCTCCGGAAGAGCTTCTCACAGATTCCGAGGGAGGCTGGGGACATTGAGTCCGAGTGGACCATGTTCTCTGCCTCCATTGTCGACGCGGCAGTTCGAAGTTGTGGACGCAAGGTCTCTGGTGCCTGTCGTGGTGGCAATCCCCGAACCCGGTGGTGGACACCGGAAGTAAGGGATGCCGTCAGGCTGAAGAAGGAGTCCTATCGGACCATGTTGGCCTGTGGGACTCCTGACGCAGTTGACAGGTACCGGCAGGCCAAGCAAGCCGCAGCCCAGGCGGTCCTGGAGGCAAAAACTCGGGTCTGGGAGGAGTTCGGTGAGGCCATGCCATGGAGGAGGACTATCGGTCGGCCTCGAAGAGATTCTGGCAAACCGTCCGGCGCCTCAGAAGGGGGAAGCAGTACTCTGCCAACACTGTTTACAGTGCGGGTGGGGAGCTGTTGACCTCAACTGAGGACATTGTCGGACGGTGGAAGAAATACTTCGAGGATCTCCTCAATCCCACCGACTTGCCTTCCAGTGAGGAAGCAGGAGGCTGGGGACTCTGAGGTGGACTCGTCCATCACCCAAGCCGAAGTCACTGAGGTAGTTCGCAAGCTCCTTGGTGGCAAGGCGCCTGGGGGTGGATGAGATCCGCCCTGAGTACCTCAAGTCTCTGGATGTTGTGGGGCTGTCTTGGCTGACACGCCTCTGCAACATTGCATGGAGGTTGGGGACAGTACCTCTGGAGTGGCAAACCTGGGGTGGTGGTCCCTCTTTTTAAAAAAGGGGGACCGGAGAGTGTGTTCCAACTACAGAGGGATCACACTTCTCAGCCTCCCGGGAAGGTCTACGCCAGGGTACTGGAGAGGAGAATTCGGCCTATAGTCGAACCCTTGGATTCAGGAGGAACAATGCGGTTTTCGTCCTGGTCGTGGAACAGTGGACCAGCTCTATACCCTCCACAGGGTGCTTGGAGGGTTTATGGGAGTTTGCCCAACCAGTCCACATGTGCTTTGTGGATCTGGAGAAGGCATTCGACCGTGTCCCTCGTGGTATTCTGTGGGGAGTGCTCCATGAGTATGGGGTCCGGGGGCCTTTGCTAAGGGCTGTTCGGTCTCTGTACGACCGGAGCAGGAGCTTGGTTCACATTGCCGGCAGTAAGTCAGACCTGTTTCCAGTACATGTTGGACTCCGGCAGGGCTGCCCTTTGTCACCGGTCCTGTTCATAATCTTTATGGACAGGATTTCTAAGGCGTAGCCAGGGGCCGGAGGGAGTCCGGTTTGGGAACCACAGGATTTCATCTCTGCTTTTTGCAGATGATGTTGTCCTGTTGGCTTCTTCAAGCCAGGACCTTCAGCATGTGCTGGAGCGGTTTGCAGCCGAGTGTGAAGCGGCTGGGATGAGAATCAGCACCTCCAAATCCGAGGCCATGGTTCTCGACCGGAAAAGGGGGTGGCGTGCCCTCTCCGGGTGGGTGGAGAGGTCCTGCCTCAAGTGGAGGAGTTCAAGTATCTCGGGGTCTTGTTCACGAGTGAGGGAAAGATGGAGCGTGAGATTGACAGGCGGATTGGTGCAGCGTCCGCAGTTATGCGGTCGGTGTACCGGACCGTCGTGGTGAAGAAGGAGCTGAGTCGAAAGGCGAAGCTCTCGATTTACCGGATCAATCTACGTTCCCACCACCTCACCTATGGTCATGAACTTTGGGTAATGACCGAAAAAAGGACAAGATCATGCGGATACAAGCGGCCGGCAAAATGAGTTTCCTCCCAGGGTGGCTGGGCGCTCCCTTAGAGATAGGGTGAGAAGCTCAGTCACTCGGGAGGAGCTCGGAGTAGAAAGCCGCTGCTCCTTCGCATCGAGAGAGAGTCAGCTGAGGTGGCTTGGGCATCTATTTGGATGCCCCCTGGGGCGCCTCCCTAGGGAGGTGTTCCAGGCGTGTCCCACCGGGAGAAGGCCCGTGGAAGACCCAGGACACGCTGGAGAGACTATGTCTCTCAGCGGCTGGCCTGGGAACGCCTAGTTGGGATCCCCCGGAAGAGCTGGAGGAAGTGTCTGGGGTGAGGGAAGTCTGGGCATCTCTGCTCAGACTGCTGCCTCCGCGACCCGGTCCCGGACCAAGCGGATGAAAATGGATGGATGGATGGATGGATGCCTTATTTCTCCCTTCACACAAACACCCCTGAAAACACTTGTCACATCTTAAATACAAAAGATATGACGTCATTGTCTTAATGAAGGCTGTAGCTAGAGCAGCACAAATAAAGAAAGAAACCTAAACTTTTCATTGCTTGAAATCAGAAAAAAATGCCATTTATCAGTAAATTGGTTAAGATGCAATGTTGTGCAACGCAGGACGACATGAATAAATCATCTGGACCCTTTCACAACATTGTTTCTTTCCACATTGCTGCTGTGATAAGGATAGAAATGACAGAGGAAGCAGTCATATACTTTCTGCACATCCTGGGAAATTTGGTCTCCTGCGCATTTGCCAGTTCCAGGTAGTATGCTAAACCAAATTGCATTCTAATTTGGCTTTGTTTATATTGCAAAAACTTTCGTGATATCAACGTTATCAAGCAAAAATAGGTCAAAAATGCTTGAAAAACGTTGAATTGTGCAGGTCTGCGAAACTAAGTTCCCCCCAAAACAAAGCTGTGATGTAGAATGAATGCAGTGTCATACCAGTTCTTCTTTGCTGTGGGCAGGGAAGCTGCTGGTACTGCCCAGTGCTGGATGCTGATATCCCTGCCAAAAACACACAGTAGAAATGCACAAGGCAGCCAAAATGTATGCAAAGGATAGTACAGTAGCTTCCTATGTGAGGATATGTTTGCCTTCAATCTTGCAGAAAATCTTCCAGACCTATAGTATGTGGTTCTTTAGAATTGTATGTATTACTCTGAGTCAAGAATGAAATTAGTGCGATGAAAGTAACACAGACTGTCCCAAATTGCATTGTCTCATACTTCATCAAAACCAACATCAACAAGATAATATAAAAATACTAGAACTACATCACCAATTATATAAAGGGAAAATGCAAAACAAGTTCAAACATAATCAAACTATTATAGTTAGAGACAATACAACAGTCTATTTATCTAAAAGTAGAATGGATTACTATAAACATCTTTAATTGTGACATACCATTCCATGCATGCTGTGAGGGCCTTAGAATGTTGTGGTGGCATCCAAGAGATCTTAGTTTTGACAACTGAAATGCAGACATTTTAATATGATTAGATAACAAGTCTTCTGCTGAAGGCAAGATCCTCACAAGAACATTCAGCAAAACCCCATGGCTTGACTGACTGCTGCTGGCATTACTAGGGTCAGAAGGCTGTAAGTCATATAGATAGTTGTTATCCAAAGAGACTAAAGGAAAAGCAGCAAAGGCAAGATTCAAACATGGGCCTCCTGCAAATTGTGTGGAAATAGCATTAAAATTGATATTTGTCTTGACTTAGAAAGCATTCACTATTTGTCAGCTGCATTTGTTGTTCCAGTATTTTGCAATTCCTATCTTTTTCAATTCAAATTCAAATTTATTTATTTAAAGCCCAAAATCACAAACACCATTTGCCTCAGAGGGCTTTTTACATTCTGTACAGCTGTGACACCCTCTTTCCTTAGACCCTCAAACCGGGTCAGGAAAAACTTCAAAAAACCACCCTTTATGGGAAAAAGAAGAAACCTGAGGAAGAGCCACAGATGAGGGATCCCCTCTCCCTGGGACGGACAGACGTGCAATAGATGCCACATCTACAGAGAACATCATCATCAGTCAGTATGAAGTTAGACATGGGTCGTGATAAACTGTAGCTATACTAAGTTCATGGGTTTAGTCCGATGTGTGAAGATATCACAGGTAATGGAAAAGGAGTCCATGAGTCCAGGTGCATCTCTAGATGTCCTCATATGGAGCTCTGAGCCACTCGACCTTCTCTCCACAACACAGACACAGTGAACCTCAGCCAGGTGGACCACAACCAGAATCAGTGAGGAACCTGCAACACTGGAGAGAACAAGGGAGGACCGGGGCTCTGGCAGTAACATGCACTTTACAGGACGTAAGAGTATTAACATTTACCACTTTAACCACCTTAATCAGTTTAACCAGTTTATAAGGCTGACTCCAGTTTGCACTACTACCATATCAATTTGCACTGTCTGTGATTTTGCCATGTCTTTGTTTGGTTGTAATCAATATGCTTATTTTGTTGTAAATTAAGCACCAAAGGTTTGAGAGAAACTTTCAATCCTCAGCATGTCCTGCACATGCTGCCAAATTGAACAAAAATGCTTGGACTTTGGACTTTGGCTTTGAAATAAGAGTAGAGGAAGCAGAGAAAGAGGAAGCAGAGAGACAGAGGAAGAGGGAGAGGTGCCCGGTGCATCATGGGAGACCCCCGGCAGTTCTAAGCCTATAGCAGCATAACTAAGGGCGAGCCTGTGCCCACCCTAACTATAAGCTTTATCAAAAAGGAAGGTTTTAAGTCTATTATTAAACACCGACACTGTGTCTGCCTCTCGGACCCAGACTGGGAAGCTGGTTCCAAAGAACAGGGGCCTGATAGCTGAAGGCTCTGCCCCTCTAGACTACTTCTGGAAACCATGGAAACTACAAGTAAGACTGTGTTTTGGGAGGGCAGCACTCTAGTCAGTTGATAAGGAGTTATCAATTCATTAAGATATATGATAGTGCCAGACCATGTAGAGCCTTATATGTGAGGAGTGGGGTTTTTTAATTTTATTCTAAATTTTACAGGGAGCCAATGCAGAGAAGCCAAAGTACTGGAGTAATATGGTCTCTTTTCCTGGTTCTAGTAAGCACCCGATGCAGCGGCATTCTGGACCAGCTGTAAAGTCCTTTAACAACTTGTTTGGGCAGCCTGATAAAAGTGAATTATAATAATCCAGCCTGGAAGAGACAAATGCATGGACTAATTTTTTGGCATCGCTTTGGGACAGTGCCTAATTTTTGCGATGTTCTGCAGGTGGTAAAAGGCAGACCTTGAAATATGCTTAATATGGTGTCGAAGGACATATCCTGATCAAATAAAACACAGAGGTTAATTACAGTGGTGCTGGAGGCCCGAGTTAATGCCATCCAGCAAGGCTATCTTAGGAGAAAACGTGTTCCTCAGGTGTTTCGGACCTAATAGGATCACTTCAGTTTTATCTGAGTTCAACAGCAGGAAATTTCTTGTCATCCAAGCCTTTATATCTTTAAGGCAGGCCTGGAGTTTCAGGATTCATTGTTAATATGGACAAACTGAGACCGATCTAGTAAGTATGATCTGAACCAGTTTAATACAGACCCTTTAATGCCAAGCAGTTTTTCCATTCTCAGCAACAGAATGTGATGCTCAGCTGTATCAAAGGCAGCACTGAGGTCTAACAGGACAAGTACAGACAGAAGCCCTTCTATCTGATGCTGTCAACAGGTCATTAGTGACTTTCACAAGTGCTGTTTCAGTGCTATGGTGAGCTCTAAATCCTGATTGAAAGACTATTACTGTGGAGATAATTACATAACTGGCTGGCAACGGCTTTCTCTAGGATCTTAGACAAAAAGGGAGGATTGGATATTGGTCTGTAATTGGCTAACATCTGCATCAGTGTAGTGCAGTGTAGGTTTTTTGATCAATGGTTTAATTACAGCTACTTTAAAAGACTTGGGTACAAAGCCTGACACCAGAGACAGATTAATAATATGCAGCAGCGATGTGCCAATAAATGGAAAAACTCTGGACCAGCTGTAGAGTCTTTAACAACTTGTTCAGGCAGCCTGATAAAAGTGAAAGTGAAGTTAAAGTTATCTCGATGACTCCCCCCGCCTCGTCCGCCGACTGAGCGGTTTGGAATAGGGAGTCAAAGGCAATGCACGGGCCGGCTGATTTGCTTTGAATCCGAGTTTCAATTTTCATTTCCATAACTGGATTGTATCTGGTATTTAAATCTTGAATATTAAAGCTGATTTGTTTTGAATCCGAGTTTCAATTTTCATTTCCATAACTGGATTTTATCTGGTTTTAATAGTTGACATTGCAAAACCACAAAATTACGACACTTTAAAATCTTCTTTTGCATACTACTACCTCAAGAGATATTGGCAGTTGTATGTTTGTCATATGTTGTATATGACTTTGTACATTGTCATACCTCTATTTTCATTGCAGTTAATCCTATTTATTCTGTTTATTCTGTTTATTTATATTTATCCACTAGCTCATTTTTGCACTAGCTCATTTTGCACTTGCTCATTTTTGCTTATTCTATCTTGTTTATTTTGTACTATTCTTCTACTTTTTTTATACTTATTCTACTTTTTATACTTATTCTACTTCTTATATCCTTTACTTATTGGGCTTGCACCGGGACCAAGGTAGCTAATCCATCCATCCCATGTTTATCTTGTGTTGGAATGACAATAAACAATCCTTGCATCCTTGAATCCTTGAATATTAAAGCTGATTTGCTTTGATTTCGAGTTTTGATTTTCATTTCCATAACTGGATTTTATCAGGTTTTTAAGTCTTTAGTGTTAAAGCTGATTTGCTTTGAATTTGAGTTTTGATTTTCATTTCCATAATTGGATTTTATCCGGCTTTAATTCTTGAAAATTGATTTGCTTTGAATCTGTGTTTTAAGTTGTATTCCCACTGCAAGTCTCAATGCAATCCCAGACATGAGAGACAAAATGCTGGACCACATGCTGGTCAGTGTTTTTTTGTCTTACAATATTGTCTTTGTGACATGTGAACCATACATGTATGGTCAGCCTCGTTTCTCCCACATATCTTTTCCCACATTGTTTGCAGGACATCATATAAATACAATTTTTAGAAGAAATATTTCCATATGTTGCAGTTTTAAACACCTTTTGTTTGTGTAAGTCATAACATCTTTGTTGTTTAAAATAACTGCTCTGTGGGCCAGCTGTCTGATCTGCCCATGGTTTGACCTTTGACCTGACCAGGTAATCTTTAAGGTTTTTGTTTTTCCTAAATGCAGCAATTATCCATAGGTCATTATGGGGTTGCATTGATCTCATGGCGGCCTCTAAGTTGTTTTTGATTTGTCTGACCAGTTTTACTGTATATGGTGAGTAGGTGGTGACCCCCTACTGGACAAAGTTGAGAACAGCACTTTAGTGGCCTGTTTAAAGCCCTCTGTTTGTGTGCATATTCTGTGGAACCGTAATAGTTGTGATTTTATTAATCCTGCAAATGTATGTTTTGGGTGATGACTATTTTTGTTTAAGATTGCATGTGTATCAGTGTCTTTGAAATAAACCTTAATGTTCAATTGGTTGTGTAGTGTGAATTTGGGTCCTTTGAATGTGGTTGTGTCCAGGAAATTAATGGAATTATGATCAATTGTGGATTTTAGTTTTATAGAGGGATTGTGATTGTTTAAGGTGTCCATAAATGCCGCAAAATCTTCAACAGAATAAGTCCAAACATCCCAGATGTCATCAAGGTACCGATAATATTGCAGGGGCTTTTTGTCACTTTTTCCCAACGCAGCAGTCTCCCATGAAGCCATAAAAATGTCTGCATATGCAGGAGGCAAATTTTTTGCCTATGGCTGTGCCTTTTATTTGTAGGAAATATTTTCCATCAAATTCAAAATCAATCTGGGTCAAACTGATCTCCAATAGTTTTAATAACTCTTTGTCTGGTCTTTTTTTATCCTGAAATTTATGGATCTTTAATGGCTTGGCTGTCCACATCAATTGTAAATAAAATAGACCCTGTGGGGATGTATAGGTTTTTTAATTTTTTCTATGAAATCATAGGTGTCCTTAATGTAACTTTTGTGTTTTTCAGCCAATGGGTTTAAATAATAATCAATAAATTCCATGCCTACCTATATGTTTCGCTGCTGCAGTCGGACACTATAGGGACGTCCTGGGGGGAATTTTAAATGGCTTACTCCAATTAGTTGGATCCTTATGGATTTTGGGGAGTAAATAAAACCTTCTCTGCCTAGGCTCAGAGTCTCCAATTAAATAGTTTCGTTGTTTGGCATTGATGAATTTCTTTTCATATATTTTTTTGAAAGATTTGGGTTGTGTGTTTGTGTGAATGTTTCTAAATAAATAGGTTTGTTTAATTTGGAATAATATCTTGTATCACTCAATTGTCTGTGTCCCTCATTTCTGTCTGGAAGTCTTTATTGGGCAGTTCTGGGAGGAAATCATAGTTTTTTGTGATGTGATTGTTTAATACCTGCAGGTAGAGTTGGTCCTTCTGTGGGAGGGCGGTGGAAAAGTTTATTACAGGTACCAAAATTGTGGCTTCTGCAGCTGCTTGATTGTTGTGGTGCGTGTCTTCTGTTTTCTGCTGTTGAGGCCAAGGGACAGGAGTGTCTCCACCTTTGTGGTGCAGACGGCCTTACACAGGAGGGACTCTGCATGGTGAAATGTTGGATAGCTGTCAACCTGTAAGTCCTGGATCTGGAAGGGAGGAAATCTTGCAACATTACAGTCATCAATAATAAGGATTTTTTTTCTCACACAAAGGAGAGGTAGGAGGTCCTCTGGAGGTTCTGTAGCAGGCGATCCTCTGAGGAGCGGTGGCGTCCTGGTCGTTCCGGCGTAGTATCCAGGATGTGAGGATGGAGTTCCTGGGTGGAACGCGGAAGCCTATGGGTGTTATCCTGAGAATAGGGGGCTCAGACCTGGTGCTGGGGCTGGGTTTGTTGCTCCCTGGCTCCTCTTCTATTAGGTCCTGGATCACTGAGTCCTCCCAGAGCACACAAGGATTGTGTGAGGCAGTTGAGGTGTCAGATGTTGATGCTGATGCTGCTCCCTGGGGAGATGGAGACATGGAATGTGGAGAAGGAGAAAAGAGAAGAGGGGGAGGAGGCAGGGGAGAAAGACGAGAAGGAGGAGGAGGAGGGAAGAGGAAGAAGGCGACAGGAGGAGGAGGAAGAGGAGGAGGAGGAGGGGACTGTAAGAGGAGGAGGCGGGAGGGAAGGAGGCAGAAGGGGAGGAGGGAGGGTCCTCCTCTTCATCCACATGAGTGAAGGGGGACCAGTCACCTCCTCTCTGGTCCATCAAGGTGGCCACGGATGTGGCTGTGGCTCGAGGAGGTGGAGGAGGGGAGATGGCCACCGCGCATCTGGTTGTGGTTGTGCCTGTGTGCACCTGGGCCTGGATGGTGGTGGAGTGCGTGGCTGCTAGTGAGGGGGCAGTGTTCCGGTCCTGTGGGATGTTTTTGGTGCCAGTGGGAGCTTGCCCTGTGAGGTTGGCTTTCAGAAAGGTCTCGGTCTCCTGTATAGTCTCTGGCTTTAACCTACAACCTAAATTTCTCCTGGCCCAGGCAGTGGCAACCTGAAAAGGGCCTTTCCAGTCCTGGCTGGAGAGTTCTGCCAGAAACAGTCCTGGATATCATTCTTCATATTTTCCTCATAATGTTGCTGTAATATGATTATGGCAGTGTGCTCCCAGTTCCTGGCATTGCCTCCTATTGGAACAGGCTGGATAGTCGCGGTGAAACCACTGGTTACCTCTGGTAACGGAGGCATAGGAGTGTCTCATCGGTGGAGGTTGTTGGTACCGGCTGGGATATGAATCCACTCTTTCACGCCGTCGGTGCTTCAGCTCCGCGCGGTGGCATTGCTGTCGGAAACCTCGGCGGTAGCTCACCTATATGGGTTAGGGTTAGGTAAGATAATAATACATACTAGAAATACATCACCAATTATAACTCACAGAAGTTTAAAAGAGGCCAGAATATTATCACTTAACCAATGCAATAGATTGGGTACATGCTAACAAATATTTGGTAACTCACCATTTATGCCCTTCAATCAGTTAAATGCTGGTGGTTGTCTTAGAATATGACAAAACAGATTCTATAAAGGGAAAATGCAAAACAAGTTCAAACATAATCAAACTATTATAGTAAGAGACAATACAACAGTCTATTTATCTAAAAGTAGAATGGATTACTATAAACATCTTTAATTGTGACATACCATTCCATGCATGCTGTGAGGGCCTTAAAATGTTGTGGTGGCATCCAAGAGATCTTAGTTTTGGACAACTGAAATGCAGACATTTTAATATGATTAGATAACATGTCTTCTGCTGAAGGCAAGATCCTCACAAGAACATTTGGCAAAAACCCATGGCTTGACTTGCTGGCATTACTAGGGTCAGAAGGTTGTAAGTCATATAGATAGTTGTTATTCAAAGAGACTAAAGGAAAAGCAGCAAAGGCAAGACTCAAACATAGGCCTCCTGCAAATTGTGTGCAAATAACATTAAAATTGATATTTGTCTTGACTTAGAAAGCATTCACTATTTGTCAGCTGCATTTGTTGTTCCAGTATTTGGCAATTCCGCAGCCGAATCCTCTCATTTAACATTATGATGATTTCTTGTCTAAAACTTGACTTTCATACACTGTACTTGCCAACAGGGGGCAGAGGAAGCTGTTTGTTGCACATGACAGCAGGCTGGATTGAACAAAAATAGTTTCTCAACCATGATGAGTGTGTGTGGTGAGTCTGACAAAGGATATGCCTTTTTCTCCCTTCACACAAACACCCCTGAAAACACTTGTCACATCTTAAATACAAAAGATATGACGTCATTGTCTTAATGAAGGCTGTAGCAAGAGCAGCACAAATAAAGGAAGAAACCTAAACTTTTCTTTGCTTGAAATGAGAAAAAAAATGCCATTAATCAGTAAATTGTTAAGATGCAATGTTGTGCAACTCAGGACTACATGAATAAATCAACTGGGCCCTTTCACAACACTGTTTCTTTCCACATTGCTGCTGTGATAAGAATAGAAATGACAGAGGAAGCAGTCATATACATCCTGGGAAATTTGGTCCCCTGCGCATTTGTCAGTTCCAGCTAGTATGCTACACCAAATTGCATTCTAATGTGGCTTTGTTTACTTTGCAAAAGCTTTCGTGATATCAACTTAACAAGCAAAATAGGTCAAAAATGCTTGAAAAACTATTAGTTTTGCAGGTCTGCGAAACTAAGTTGCCCCAAAAAACAAAGCTGTGCTCTAGAATGAATGCAGTGTCATACCATTCTTCTTTGCTGTGGGCAGGGAAGCTGCTGGTACTGCCCAGTGCTGGATGCTGATATCCCTGCCAAAAACACACAGTAGAAATGCACAAGGCAGCCAAAATGTATGCAAAGGATAGTACAGTAGCTTCCTATGTGAGGATATGTTTGCCTTCAATCTTGCAGAAAATCTTCCAGACCTATGGTATGTGGTTCTTAGATTGTATGTATTATTCTGAGTCAAGAAATCAAATTAGTGGGATGAAAGTAACACAGACTGTCCCAATTTTCATTGTCTCATACTTCATCAAAACCTACAATCAACAAGATAATATAAAAATACTAGAACTACATCACCAATTACAACTCACAGAAGTTGAAAAGAGGCCAGAATATTATCATAACCTAATGCAATAGATTGGGTACATGCTGACAAATATTTTGTAACTCACCATTATGCCCTTGATTAGTTAAATGCTGGTGTTGTCTTACAACATCACGCAAAAGATGTAGAAATGGATAATGCAAAATTAGTTCAAACAAAATCCAACAATATCAGCCCTAGAAAATACAACTGTCTCTTTATGCAAAACCAAAATTTATTATTATAAATATCTTTAATTGTGACATACCTTTCCTTACATGTTGTGAGGGCTGTAGTCTGTTTTGGTGCCATCCAATGGATCTTGTTTTTTCCCAACTGAAAAGCAGTCATTTTAAAATGATTAGATAACATGTCTTTTGTTGCATGCATGAGGTCAAATAGCTCTTCTCGTTCAGCAGAAAAAAAACATGGTTCGGCTTGCTGTTATTTACTGGGGTAAGAAGGCTCGGTCATCTAGAAACTTGCCATCAAAAGAGACCAAAGGAAAAGCAGCAATAGACTTAGACTTAGACTTCGAGACTAAGTCTAAGTCTATTGCTGCTTTGGCAAGTCTAAAAGCAGCAATGGCAAGAATCAAATATTTGCTTCCTGCAAATTGTGTGCAAATAGAATTAAAGTTGATATTTGTATTGACATAGTAAGACATGACAATTTTTCAGATGCGTGTGTGGTTCCTGGATTTTGCAATTCCTGCCTAAATCGTTTCATTTAACATTATGATGATTTCTTGTGTAAAAGTTCACTGTCATTCACTGTACTCGCGAGCAGGTGGCAGAGAAAGAAAGCTGTTTGTTGCACATGACAGCAGCTTAGATTGAAGAAGAATAGTGTCTCAACCATGATAAGTGTGTGTGCTGAGTCTGATATTGGACATGTATTTTTCTGCCTTCACATAAAAACCCCTGAAAGCAGCTTGAACACAAAAGATACAATGTAGTCTCCTTAATGAAGATGGTAGCAAAAGCAGCACAAATAAAGGAAAGGACCTAAACTTTTGTTTTGTTGAAATGAGAAAAAGTGGTAATCAGTAAATTGTTAAGATCAAATGTTGTGCAACGATAAATTAACTGGGCCTTACACAACATGTGTTTTTCTCCACATCACTGCTGTGATAAGGATAGAAATGGCAGTGGAAGTGTTGTGGTAAAAATTATGTGACAGCAACATATCAACCTTATTTCATGTCATTTCACTCTTATATTAACCTTAACCTGCATCAAGTTCAGTACAGAAAGTGTAGTTTTCTCTGGACCCCTTCCTAATCTGACCAGTGACGACATGTATAGCCGCATGTCGTCATTCCACCGGTGGTTAACAAGGTGGTGTCCGGCAAACGGCGTGGGCTTTATTAATAATTGCAGCCTTTTTAGCCTTTTTGGGGAGATCTGGCCTGATTAGGAGAGATGGTATCCATCCCACTTTGGCTGGAGCCGCTCTCCTGTCTAGAAATATAGAAAGTCCTTATTAGTCCTAATTCATGACATACCAGAGTTGGGACCAGTAAGCAGAGTTGCAGTCTTACACGCTTCTTCTCTGCGCCTCCATTAGAGCAGCTGCACACCCAATATAGAATAGAAACTGTGTCTGCCCAGCGACCATTTAAACTCTTAAAACCAAAAAGGGGAGTTATTCATAAAAATCTAATAAAAATTGAACACAACTGCTGTAGCAACTCAGCGACAGCATAATAAGAAAATTAAGTGTGGCCTCTTAAACATCAGATCTCTGGCCTCTAAGGCTGTTCTGATAAATGATTTGATATCTGACTCTGATATAGACCTGTTCTGCCTTACTGAGACCTGGCTAGGTCAGGAAGAATTATGTTAGCCTAAATGAATCCACTCCACCGAGTCATTCTAACGTTCATGTTCCTCGAGACACTGGACGAGGAGGTGGAGTTGCAGCCATTTTTAATTCAGCCCTATTAATAAATTCTCGGCCTAAAGAGGGCTACAGCTCATTTGAAAGCCTTATTATTACTCTTTCATCTCCAGCCTGGAAGAGCACAAAGCCAATACTAGTTGCTGTAGTGTACCGCCCCCCAGGCCCATACTCTGAATTCTTATCTGAATTTTCAGAGTTCTTGTCAAATTTAGTCCTTGAAAATGACAATGAGAAGGTAATTATTGTAGGTGATTTTAATATTCATGTGGACATGGATAGTGACAGTCTTAGCACAGCATTCATCTCATTATTGGACTCCATTGGGTTTTCTCAGAGAGTAAATTCTCCAACTCACTGTCACAATCACACCCTTGATTTGGTCCTCACCTATGGTATTGATATTGAGCACTTAATAGTCTCCCCCCAAAATCCTGTGTTATCAGACCACTACTTAGTATCATTTGAATTCCTATTACTGGACTATGCACCTCTAGAAAAATTAGTGTTCACTAGATGGTTACCCGATTGTACTAGGACTAAATTTAAGGAAGCAATTCCGACAGCATTAAAGTCAGTTAAGATTTCCTAGTATCTCTGACGACTCTCATAATTTTTTGAGCTCCCCCCAAATTGACCAACTTGTTAGAAACACCATGGACTTACTCAGAGGCACTCTGGACTCTGTTGCGCCCCTAAAAAGAAAGATTATAAAACAGAAGAGACTGGCACCATGGTTTAGCTTGCACAACTCTGCAACTCGCAAGTTAAAACAAACAACGCACGACAATTGGAAAGGATATGGCGCTCCACCAAAGAGGAGGACTCTCGCCTAGCCTGGAAAGAGAGTCTCAAAACGTATAGGAAAGCCCTGTGTAATGCCAGAGCAGCCTACTATTCAGAATTAATAGAGAAAAATAAGAACTGCCCTAGGTTTCTTTTCAGCACTGTAGCCAGGCTGACACAGAGCCATAGCTCTATTGAACCCTGCATTCCCTTAAGTTTAAGTAGTAATGATTTCATGAGCTTCTTTAATGACAAGATTTTGAATATTAGGGACAAAATTTGTCAGGATCTGCCCTCGTTAGACTCCGATCCTTCAGACTCAGGAAATTTAGGAGCAGATACATTAAAACCTGACAATTGCTTAGACAGTTTTATTCCAATTGGCCTTCCCGAATTATCCTCGTTAGTTTCATCATCGAAAGCAACAACTTGTCTCCTAGACCCGATCCCAACTACGCTGCTTAAGGAAGTTTTCCCATTTATTGGCACATCACTGCTGCATATTATTAATCTGTCTCTGGTGTCAGGCTTTGTACCCAAGTCTTTTAAAGTAGCTGTAATTAAACCATTGATCAAAAAACCTACACTTGATGCAGATGTGTTAGCCAATTATAGACCAATATCCAACCTCCCTTTTTGTCTAAGATTCTAGAGAAAGCCGTTGCCAGCCAGTTATGTAATTATCTCCACAGTAATAGTCTTTTTGAAGTTTTTCAGTCAGGATTTAGAGCTCACCATAGCACAGAAACAGCACTTGTGAAAGTCACTAATGACCTGTTGACAGCATCAGATAGAGGGCTTCTGTCTGTACTTGTCCTGTTAGACCTCAGTGTGCTGCCTTTGATACAGTTGACCATCACATCCTGTTGCTGAGAATGGAAAAACTGCTTGGTATTAAAGGTCTGTCTGCATTAAACTGGTTCAGATCATACTTATCAGATCGGTCTCAGTTTGTTCCATATTAATAATGAATCCTCTGTGCATACTAAAGTCTGTCATGGAGTTCCACAAGGTTCAGTGCTAGGTCCAATTCTGTTTATTTTGTATATGCTGCCCCTGCCCCTTGGCAATATCATCAGGAGGCACTCCATAGATTTCCATTGTTATGCTGATGACACCCAATTATATTTATCAGTGGAGCCAGCCACACAAAACTGATCAGCTCCTGAAACTCCATGCCTGCCTTAAAGATATAAAGGCTTGGATGACCAGAAATTTCCTGTTGTTGAACTCAGATAAAACTGAAGTGATCCTATTAGGTCCGAAACACCTGAGGAACACGCTTTCTCCTAAGATAGCCTTGCTGGATGGCATTAACTGGGCCTCCAGCACCACTGTAAGGAACCTCGGGGTTTTATTTGATCAGGATATGTCCAATTCGACACCCATATTAAGCATATTTCAAGGTCTGCCTTTTTACCACCTGCGCAACATCGCAAAAATTCGGCACTTTTTGTCCCAAAGCGATGCTGAAAAATTAGTCCATGCATTTGTCTCTTCCAGGCTGGATTATTGTAATTCACTTTTATCAGGCTGCCCAAACAAGTCGTTAAAGACTCTACAGCTGGTCCAGAATGCCGCTGCTCGGGTGCTGACTAAAACCAGGAAAAGAGACCATATTACTCCAGTATTGGCTTCTCTGCATTGGCTCCCTCTAAAATTTAGAGTGGATTTTAAAATCCTACTCCTCACACATAGGCCTAAGGCTCTACATGGTCTGGCACCATCATATCTTAATGAATTGATAACTCCTTATCAACCGACTAGAGCGCTGCGCTCCCAAAACGCAGGCTTACTTGTAGTTCCCAGGGTTTCCAGAAGTAGTCTAGGGGGCAGAGCCTTCAGCTATCAGGCCCCTGTTCTCTGGAACCAGCTCCCAGTCTGGGTCCGAGAGGCAGACACAGTGTCAGTGTTTAAGAATAGACTTAAAACCTTCCTTTTTGATAAAGCTTATAGTTAGGGTGGGCACAGGCTCGCCCTTAGTTATGCTGCTATAGGTTTAGACTGCCGGGGGGCTCCCATGATGCATCGGGCACCTCTCCCTCTTCCTCTGTCTCTGCTTCCTCTTTCTCTGCTTCCTCTTCCTCTGCTTCCTTTACTCATATTATGGTAGTAGTGCAAACTGGAGTCACTTTTAGAAACTGGTTAAAGTGGCTAAACTGGTTAAAGTAGTTAAATTGGTTAAAGTGTCAAAGCGGTTAATGTGAATACTCTTATGTCCTGTAAAGTGCATGTTACTGCCGGAGCCCCGGTCCTCTTTGTTCTCTCCAGTCTTGCAGGTTCCTCACTGATTCTGGTTGTGGTCCATCTGTCTGAGGTTCACTGGCCTGGTGGGGACATGATCTGTGTCTGTGTTGTGGAGAGAAGGTCGAGTGGCCCAGAGCTCCATATGAGGACATCTAGAGATGCACCTGGACTCACAGACTCATTTCCATTACCTGTGATATCTTCATACATGGACTAAACCAATGAACTCAGTATAGCTACAGCTTATTACGACTCATGTATAATTCCATAATATGATTGATGATGTTCTCTGTACATGTGGCATCTATTGCACGTCTGTCCGTCCCAGGGAGAGGGATCCCTCATCTGTGGCTCTTCCTCAGGTTTCTTCTTTTTCCCATAAAGGGTTTTTTGAAGTTTTTCCTGACTCGGTTCGAGGGTCTAAGGACAGAGGGTGTCACAACTGTGCAGATTGTAAAGCCCTCCGAGGCAAACAATGTTTGTGATTTTGGGCTTCTAAATAAATAAATTTGATTTTTTGATTTGTAAGAAGGAAAAAGTAAGTGAAAAAACTAAACTACGTCGAGTTCAGAAAGGGTAAAGAAGTTATGAGGAAGTGAAAGAAAGATTAAAGTGAATTAAATAAAATAAGAAGGATTTGTGCGTAGACCTTGTTTTAGTGCCCCACATAAGTACTAACGTAAGACTGTGAAAAAAAAAAAAAACAAAGATAAACGTCAACAAGAGCAACTATCTAGTAAAATACTAGCAAGCGTGTCTTGTGCCTCCTCTAGTGTTTAAGCATAGAGTGAGTGTGTATGTGTCAGTAGATAGTGACAGTAGGCAGAGATATCAGAGATAATTTTTCGCAAAAATTGCTGAAATTTTTTGTAAGAAGATCAGGGCTGTACAGGCCAGATAGGAAAAGAGAGAAAATTCCCTAGCGACGGCAACTAGCACATGTCGCAAGAGGTCTATGGGACGGTGACAAACTGGCCAGAGCTTCTCAGGGAGTGGCAGCATAATTAAGAGAAAAGAGATAATTGCCTAGGGACTGCAAATAGTGCGCGTCGCAACAGGTCACGGGGACAGCGACAAACTGACCAGAGCTGCACAGGGTGTGGCAGCATAATCAATAGTGTGAATTAGTGTGTCCTTGGATTTGACTACACAGTAGTATAAACAAAAGGAACGTGTGAAAGTTGTGAGTTATGTGTGAGTTTTGAGAGGAGCTTGCTGCGAGTCGTCGTGGCTCGCCGCCCAGCAGCCGAAAGGAGGCTACTGATAAGACCGGGCGGCAGGGAGGACAGATTATTACCCTAGTAGCTCATTTGAGAGAAGAGGTGTAGAGATAGGGAATCGAAGCAAATTTTGATTGATGCATAGAATAGAATGAAGATAATGAAGGTATAGAGCGCTTGCAGAACAAATCAGCTGATTAATTTTAAATTTTGGCCGACCACCAAATTTGACAGTCTAAGAGGAATCTCCACATCTATTCTGGGTGCAGATCATTTCAACTATAAACAGTTTTGAGCATTGCTAGAAGAAAGAAAAATGTAATTAGGTTTTATTATTATTTTGTGGGCAAGAAAAGTGCATGTGTGACTCAGAGAAATCCCTGTCTAGTAGCGACTGTCTTTTTAGGAGGTTGTTGATCCACAGCCGTGTGTCTGCCAAGCCAAGGAGAGATATCGTAGGCAATAATTCAATAGGTTAATTTGAGAGGTTAGAGGTTAACCGTCTGAGTTAGAAAATTTAGGCTAGGAGATACTGCAGAGAAAATTATAGCGTTAACAAGAAAGAGGCGTCAGATGAAAATTCCAGAAATTCCTTGATCACTTGCAGTCGGCGATAGTCAAAGATATATGGTGGCTGAGAAAAGTAAGATCACAAGCATAAAAAATGGCAACACCGGGGGGCGCGGTTGAGCAGCGACATGTGAAGACATGTTTTTGTGAGCTCTGCTTAGATTGAACATTTATTTAATATTCCTCCTCTCCTTCTCATCCTTCCTAGTGCAAACGTATCTCTAAAGTGCCAAGTCCCTTGAATTAGTCAGATTAGGCAGATAAACTGCACAAGAAAATAGACAACTTGGCGAGTGACTTAAGAACAGAAATCCTGAATGTGTGCGCAGAGTTTACGATGGTAATTGAAGAAGTGCAGAAAGAAAATGCCACATTCTCAACCCGCATTGATGATCTCGAGGAGGAAGCTAAGGGCCACACTAATTGGGTCGTAGAACTTGAAGCTAAAGTTAATACGCTGGCTACACAAGTCACCTGGTTGGCAGAGAAGACTAAAGATTTGGAGTCCCGGCAGCGGCAAGATAACTGCAAACTAGTTGGAGTGGAGCTGATGGCTGATTTGTTGAAGGAAACGTTGGCCCTAGACTGCAGCTGAGGCCAAAGGATGGGGATGCCCCAAGGCAAAGTTCCACTACTTTCAGGAGAAAGTGGATGTTCTTTGAAAGTGTTAATGTTAAGTCTCAATTTCATACTATAACCCTAAAAGTACTTTTCCTTTATTTTCTAATGTTTTTCTGTTTAATTAATCCCCTTATCACCACCATTATCACTAATTTTAGTTGATTTTACTTTTTTCTTGTGGGGATATCTTCCAACTGTGAGTGTTAAGAACATTATCAGTCTGTAACCAAATAAGTGCCAGCACACATGCAGCAATAATAGTATTGAGAGGAAAGCCCTATTACATGTTGTTCAAAGAAAATAAAACCTTGTCGGCCGGCAGAAGTCTCTATTTCATTATTCATCAGGGATGAGAGAATTTCCACAACAACATATAAAGAAGGCAAGTCTGGAGAGAGTTAAATCTGATGGTGGTTTGGGCTTACCTAATTTTCTAATATTGTCAGGCTGACATATTGGATCACCATGTTTTCACATAAGGAGGGTCCGGTCTGGGCTGATATGGAACTCAGAGCTACACTCCCAGTTTCCCCGATTTAAATCCTAACTGGCCCTCTTCCACTAAATATAAAAGCACCTGAACTGAACTCAAACTTGGTGGTCCAAAATTCAATTAAGATTTGGGGTCAGTTCAGAAAACATTTTAATTTGACAAATACATGTATCTTCTCCCCAATAATGTTTAATCATCTTTTTGCACAATCTCAAATAGATCAAACATTTGCAGTTTGGCACAGAAGTGGCTTAGTGCACTTTCAAGATCTCTTCAACGATGATAGCTTTGCATCATTTAAATTTCTATGTAAAGATCATAATTTACCAAAGTCTTGTTACTTCAGATATCTTCAGGTTTGGAGTTTTGCCTTTAAATTTTTCCCAGGGTACCCATCTCCACCCTCTAAAGACCTACTGCATTTAGAGCAATATAAAAAATATATGCATTAATTCTGGATAGCTGCAGTCATACGTGGGACAAAATCAAAGCAGCATGGGAAGGAGAAGTTGGAGAAATAATACCAGAAGACACCTGGAAAAATACCATACAGCGTATACACAAATCTTCTTTCTGTGTCAGACATGGCTTGATTCAGTTTAAGGTTGTCCACAGGTTGCATTATTCTAATGACAGACTGTCTAAATTATACCCTAATGTTGCACCAAACTGTCCTAGATGCCAATATTCTCCTGTTTCTTTGGGACACATGTTTTGGTTATGTCCATCTTTGTATGGTTTCTGGTCTTCAATCTTCCAATCACTCTCAGTGATACCTGGCAAAACACTGCAGCCCGACCCTTTGATAGCTATCTTCAGTGTAGTTAGTGATGAGCTAAATTTGTCCCGCCTCCACAAAAATGCAATTGCCTTTGCATCGTTCCATGCCCACTGTCTGATACTGCTGAACTGGAAGGGGAAGAATCCTCCTGCCTATGTTTATTGGATTAGAGAGGTGATGTTGGAATTGGCTCTGGAAAAAATTAGGTATAAAGTACACAGGAGGATAAATATGACAGAACCTGGTCACAGTTCATAACTCATGTCAAGAGCCTGCCTTTTGCCTGACTCCTGGTTTTTATTTATTGTTGTATTCATTTTTCTTTCTCTCTTTCTCTTTAAAAATCAGCCAAAGAATGGCATTGGTTAAAAGAAAAGAAAACCTGGTTGTTAAGCCTAGTAAGAAAAGACAAAGAGGAGAAGTCAGAGAACAGAAACTAAGAGTAAGAAAGGTGGGGGAGAGAGAGGTATGTCAGGACAGGAGCCCCACCTCTCTTACAGAGCACAGATTCAGAGGTAGGGATATCCAGCTCTGAGAGAGAAGAAGATGATAATCACTCAAGTTACTGTGACGACAGAGCAGGTGCAACACCCACAATGAGACACTCCACTCCCAATGAGGGTGGGGGAGGCCCTCAGACATGAGACTCCTCTTCCTGTGATAGTAGAAGCAGACTTCAGTCTACAAAGAACCTAAACTCAAGAGAGAAATAATGAAGTAATATGGAGAGATGGACAAAGAAGTGTGCATGAAAATAACAGAAAGCAAAATCAAACAATATGCCAGAAAACAAACCCCCCACACTGTATAGAACAAAATATGATCAATTCTTGGAAAGAGTTCAGACCAAGCTACACGACATGGTAGAACAACTAACCATACTGAAGCATGATGAAAAATGAGGGTGGGGGAGGCCCTCAGACATCAGACTCATCTTCCTGTGATAGTAGAAGCAGACTTCAGTCTACAAAGAACCTAAACTCAAGAGAGAAATAATGAAGTAATATGGAGAGATGGACAAAGAAGTGTGCATGAAAATAACAGAAAGCAAAATCAAACAATATGCCAGAAAACAAACCCCCCACACTGTATAGAACAAAATATGATCAATTCTTGGAAAGAGTTCAGACCAAGCTACACGACATGGTAGAACAACTAACCATACTGAAGCATGATGAAAAATGCCTGCTCCGAGAAAGATCAAGAAGGTCAGCAGCTTAGGCAGAGTGCCCCAGCACTAGCAGGAGAGTGCCGATGCAATTTTCAGACACCATGGAACAAGAACATGTCAACATGGAGTGGCTGTGGAGGAATGACCACACTGATTCAGGAAAGCAACTTAGGTTAGAGGTGGGACTGATAAAGATGGAATGGCCACTGTTCTCGGAGTGCATGACCCATCATGTGGAAGCATACATGAAACAGAAACATGATATTGAAGAACAAAACAAACTGACACAACAACAGCTGAGAGAGTTATCCAAACAGGAAAAAGAAAAAGACAAGACCAAGACTCAAGCACCAGTGGTGACCGCAGCACAAGCTCAGAACACACCTATCATGGCTGCAACCTGCAGAGTAAGGGAAAAGCAAAAACCCAAGCTGTAGCGAAAAGAATGTGGTGACCCGAGACACTTGGCTAACAGATGCCCAGGCTGAGGCTGCGAGCTGGTCCCAACTGGTCTAATCGTGTCTGTGAGCCTCAGCCGACACAATATCGAAGCAGCGGTTCCGTAAACCTGTGGGCAGGGCCAAATCACGGTTACTAGGGGTGCCCAGAGAATCCTAAAGGGGATTCCAATAAAAACAGCTTCCAATAATAACCATGGAAGCTGACAAAGAACCAATCATAATAGTTGAAATTGAAAATCACCAAATTCCAATGTTACTTGACACTGGAGCAACGTACACGTGCGTGCGTAAGTCCAAAATACGCTGCAAACCTCCCCAGGTCTGGAAAATTTGTTAAGACAATAGGATTCTCGGGATTAACACAGTTCATTCCAATGACAGCTCCAGTGTGAGTAACTACAAAAGGGGGGAAACAAAAATTCCAATTCTAGTCTCAGAACAAACCCCTGTAAATCTTCCTCAGTCGCGACGACACGTTGGTGAAAATTGGGAATAAACATTTGGTGCTCTCCTGAGGGAATCTACATTGATGAGGCAGGCCTAAATTACCAAATGTATCATAATCAAGGTCAAGGGGAGGTGGTAAAGAAAATAAAACAACAGGGCTACTGGTCACCGTACTTACAAGCTATGGTTGATGAAGTTCTAAACCAATGTGAAATCTGTGAACAAAACAATGTTCGGAAGAGCATAAAAACACAGGTAGGACAGATTCCAATTCCAGAAGGACCATTTAAACACCTAGCCCTCGACTATGTTGATGATAAAATCAGTACATGGTAAAAGATACATGCTTGTTGTAAGCAACCAATTTAGCTGTTGGGTGGAGGCAACTCCCTCTAAAGATCTTGGAGCGGAAACTGTTGTTAAATTTCTGATAAGAGAAGTTATTCCACGATTTGGCATAGCATCTGAGATAACTTCAGACAACGGCTCAGCATTCATGCAAAAAGTTGCCAAATGTATTTTGCAACAGCTGCGTGTAAAACAAAGGTTGTCAGTAATATACCACCGAGAGAGTACTGGAATGGTTGAGCGAATTAATGGAATTTTGAAGGCAAAACCAAATAAAATCTGTGCCAGCACAAAGCTAAACTGGGTTGATGCTCTGCCACTTGCTTTAATGAGTTATCGCATGCAAACTCATTGCAGCACACATCTAACTCCGCATGAAATGCTAACAGGTCGACCCATGCCTGCGCCTCAGCTGAGAGGTCCCTATGAAGGACCCCCACTTGAGCAATTACAGATAGAATTGAAGGATTACATGAAGCAATTAATGGCAATCTATAAATCAATCTATCTGCAGGAGAAAAGGAGGGAGCCAACTCTCGATCAGGAGATTGATCAGAGACCAGTTGTGCCAGGGGACCAGGTCTACATCAAAGCAACACCCACGGCTGTTCAGGTCGAGGGGATCACAACTTGGTATCACCTGACACATTGCACAAAAGTGCAGGACAAAAGCAAGGGTGATGTAAAGACAAAAACTGAGGAACACAATGACTCTGTGGTGCATGATAAACTGTAGACTCTTCTGTTGAGGATCTAAGCGAGCCTCCCAGTCCAAGACGATCGAAACGGCAAGCTCCTGCTGGAGGAACTCCAAAGAGGAGCCAAAGCCAATGAATCACTCACATGTATGTACACACGAAACAAAAGACAGATGCATACACAGGACTTAAAAGGCAGGCTAACCTTGAACTCGTACAAGTAAAAGATGTAGATCCAGTAGCCCCAGCTTTGGTAGTTAGTTAATGTTAGTTAAGGTTAAGGAAAGACCAGAGAGGATGTCCAGACAGAAACGGCAAATCCCCATGGAGTTTATAACACAGAATGAGGTCAGAGCAGGGTTAGAGTCAATACTTCCGTGGATCACAGCTAACAAAAATGTTAACTGGATAAACTATGTGTACTATGATCAACAGAGATTCATCAACTACATAAGTGAGATTCTGAGTGCCATAGGTAAACAATTGCATGCTACTAGTATAATGGCATGGCAAAACAGACAAATGTAAGATTGGACTATTTGCAGAGAAGGTAGAAGTAAGTGTAATATTGTTGTCACTGCACCTGATGGAACTTTTACTTTTGCTATGGAGACGCTAGAGGAGCTAAGAGGGGTGGTGCATGAGAATGCTGGTAAGGGGGGCCTTATCTTGGGATGGGTTAGACCAAATTTTAGGACAATGGGGTGCCATTTTGGCAAGAGCAGTGATTAGTGCTGTGCCAGTTTTAATTGTAATTTTCTTTTTGACATGTTGCATCATGCCCATGCTGAGGAGACAGTGCCACCAGAAGATGCTAAAAGAAATGATTGGACTTCAAAAACCTCACATGCTACACATGTCTACTCCACAACAGCAGGCACAAATCCTCATTGCTCTACAGGAAATAGGCTTGGGAGAACCTGATTTGTTCCCAGTTCCTTTGTACATGAATGACGATCCGGAAGAAGAGTAAGGTCTGAGAAGAACGCACTGATATACACACATATGTTCACTTGGAGATGAATGGACTGACACTCATATATCTAATGACCATATATCTGTCAGCACCACATCACCACTATCACATAATCATCTTCGGTATTACAATGCAGTGCCATATGCATATGCTCAGTATACTCATTTCAGTATTAACAAAGTGTAGATCATATTTCATTTCATACTTATTTTTAGTACATCCGTTTTAACAAGAAGTATTATTACTCATATTTCGATGTGTTGTTTTTCTCAGAAAGTTTAAAATGTTTATATCTCAAATATTGTTGTTTTCAGTAAGTTCATTACCAACCACAGTTTCTGTTGACATGTTTTGTTACATGTTTAAGATGTTCTCGGTGTCAAGGTCGCCTGGCGGGAGGGGCTGTAGGAGGCTTTTCCTCTGTAGAAACAGCCAACAGGGTTTTTCACTCCTATACACTGAGAGCATCCCATTGTTATTATTCTGTTATAATTTATACTGATACATACAAATACATATTTACCTTTGTGTGAAATTAGATATCTGTAATAGTATTGACATACTCATAAACAGTGACATATCTTTGGTTATGCACATCACATATGTAGTTCACTATCACTCATTCACTCACACATACATGGTAACACCCTTGGCAACAAAGGCAGTGTCTAATCCAATTGGAAGACGAAATGCATCTAGTTGAATATTGTTGCCAGGAGTGCTTGCTAAGATCTGTACTACACACACACACACACATGAATAAGTAGCACATATAAGAAGCCCAGTTTTTGGGCAGAGAGGACTGTCTTGTATTTCGGTCGAGATACGTGTCACACTGACAATTGGTCTGAATAAAGATCCCACAAAGGCTGAACCTCTGTCTCCAGTTGCGTATTTACATCCAAATCTTGCAACAACAACTTTTACTATCAGAATTAAGATCTTTTACATCAGGATATCTTTAAAAACTTATGATGAAGTAACAGTGGGAAAAGTCTTAGTAAATGACAAGAAAAATAAATAGACATAGGGCTAGTTAAAACAACACAGCCAGAACACAGCCAGAACACATAAAATTAAGTCTAACTTATCTAGAACAATTTCCGCTCAAGCAACATGCCATAAAAGGTGTCAGACCTGCAATTGAGTGTCTGCTCAAAGCAAGTATTTTAAGAGAAATTAATAGTCCTTGTAACGCAATATTTTTTCCATTTAAAAAGCCACAGTTAATGCTTTTCAATTGGTTCATGATTTGAATTCCATTGTTGATGCTGAAACACCAATCATGCCAGATTCACACACACTGTTATCAAACATCCCACCAGACACCAGATGTTATACTGTCATTGATCCTTCCTGCTTTTTTCAGTGTGACCCTACACCCAGATTCTTAACATCTCTTTGCAGTCACATAGCACGCACAATACTGCAGTGTGTGGATGATCTGCTGATCTGCAGCCCAACTAAAGAAAAATTAAAGAGACTCAGTAGCTGTGCTGAAAGCACTGGCAAATGGAGGTCATAAGGTCAGCAAAGAAAAACTACAATTTTGTCTGCAAAAAGTTGATTATCTAGGCAGACAACTGTATGTTAATAAAATAATTATCACTCCCTTACAAATTGAAACAATCACTAAAGCGCAACAGCCACAGATAGTGGTACAGCTGCTTTCTTTCCTGGATATGGCAGATTGCAGCAAAAGCTGTGAATTACATGAAACGGTCTGTTTAGACATCTAATGATCGATTACATGGAGTGAACTGGGAGAATGAGTTACATTTTAGAAGTAATTTTTTGTTGTTTTAGCAGAATAAATGAATGATTAAAAGCAACACCCACTCAAGGGCCAAATGCTAGATCAGTGGTAAAAGGAAGTTTTTCCTAGATTTGGCATACCTGATACCACCAGTTCAGATAACGGCCCACATTTTGTTGCAAAATCAATGAAGATAGTATTTAAATGATAGGGATAAAACATAAATATGAATATGAATGAAATATGAAAATGAATGTTTACCATCCTAAGTCATCAGGAACAGTTGAACAGCTAATACAATTTGTAAACAAAAATAGCCAAAATAATGGCAGATAGAGGAGATAATTGGCAAGATACTCTCCCATTAACATTAATATCTATGAGAATGCAAACTAACAGAATCACGCAACTAACCCACATGAAACACTTACGGGTTGAACCATGCCCTTGCTATGCTTTTCCATGTTTTTTCATGCTTTCTTATGATTTTTCCCATGCTTTTCCTATGCTTTTCCTATGGTTTTGCTATGTTTTTCTCATGCTTCTGCTATGCTTTCAAGGACCATGAAGGCCCTTCACTTGAATTAAAACTGCTAACTAGAATTCGTAAAGTTATATTCCAACAGAATAAAGGAGCCACAGAGGAGAAGTGGAAATCCCAGAGGAACAGCAGAAGATCAATCCAGGAGACTTGGTGTATGTTAAGGTGTTCAAAAGAAAGTAGAATCAGTCCAGATCCAAGGGAAAGGTGATGTAACCCTACAACAAAAAACAACGTCACCAGTAAGGGGCTAGTGACACCATCAACAAAGGGAAAAGTCAAAAAGGATAGTCAACAAGGGCAGAGAAGTTTCTGATAGCCGGTTGTCAGATGAGAGAATAGTAATAGAAAGAGCAGAGCATCTTCTCTCATTGAGCATGGTAGTACAGACACAACAAATAGCCCATCAAGCAGCGTATCAGGCAGTTCAGATGAGAAGTCCACAGGCCCACCAGAAGATCAGAAACAAGGGTCTGGAATTGAGAATGCGAGCTAAAGAGGCAGTGTGCAGGCCTGAGAAAACCTGTAAAAAACATACTTCTAACAATAGTGCAGATTTTTTCTCTAGCTTGTGGAGAACAGGCCAACTCCCCCACATCACTAACCCTAGATAAGGGAAAGCTGCAGCTGATTAACTGTGCTTTGCCTCTAGGAAGCAGAGCAGAAAACCAAGAGAAACTGACACTAGAAGAGGCCACAAATTTGACCTACATTAAAACAATACAGTGCAAGATGCATTAAAATACAATTTTAGGCTATTCCATAGAGGAAAATGTGGTAAACAAGGAACAATAGAGTAGAAATAGTAGAATAGACACAAGAATATTGCACAGATGGTTATGCAGACAGGTCATGATCAGGGAAACAGCAAGGCTGATTATACCAGACAAGGGATGCAAGCTAAAGAGGCGGGCTCAAGAAGGTAATGCCAACCCTTGAATTCACCCTGATAAGATGTGTCGTAGGATGATAATCAAGTAAATCTAAATTGCAATGAATGCATGACAGTGTGCTCTGAGGGAAAATTCTGATTATGTTGATAGATAGCCATGGAGGGAAACATGGGAGTGACCAGGGGTACTGCGCTGCCAAGTAGAACCAGCCGCCGTTGGTTATCCACCTATGACCCCATCAACAGCCACAGCCTACAAGATGTCGTTGGCATCAACCCCAAACTATCAAGCTGAACCAGAACCAAACCAGTGGATGCCACATGATGACCTGACTCCAGAGGGAAACATCTACCTGAGAATGCTGTATGCTGAATCTCACACAGATCATCGAGCTTCCCCTACCTGTTCATATGAAGACTTACCAACTGGATAAACACCTACCAGCCTAGGGGAAGCCCACCTAGTCATAATTCAAACACCACATCTGATAGACCTGAAGAGAAACATGTTATGCCTATACCGAAGACTTTACAACCAGTTCCTGCAAATTCCTCTACTACCACTGATCAAGAGGATAAGTTATAAACCCCATCGACCAAAGTCTCACATCCTATTCATTCAGTGTCAGATTAAACTGCCACTAGGTGATTTACCTTGGATTTTGGCAAATTGCACCAAGATGAGGCTAGCAAGCATCTCACTATTGAAAGAGTTGTCACAACTGCACCTACCTCCATCAGTGGTTTGCTGAAGCTCAAGAGGAGTTTTAGTACTTGCATGCATGTATCCAACACCTGTAGAAAGACAATCAGGACCATTTGACCAAATTCAAAATCTTACCCAGCATCTGGTTTCTTATAAGAGACTGAGAGGTTGCACTGAATAAAATGTTATATGTGGATTGTCATTCCAACATTACCCCCTGTGTCATTGTCGTGGATTGTCATGATGTCATTGTGTTCATTATTTTCCTTTACATGATCATATTTTGTGGTTTGTGAAGCAATATCTGTCATTTATAGTTTGTGACGCTATATATACATTGCATGCTTACTTTTGATGATATTTTAGTCATTGCTTGCTCATTTATGTTAGCAAAAAACAGCTCACGCCATAGTAGAAGTTGTCACTGATTTATTTTGATACTGGTTTGTTTTACTACTGATTTATTTTGATACTGATTCATTTTGTCACTGATTAATTTTGCTACTGATTTATTTTGATACTGGTTTGTTTTACTACTGATTAATTTTGATACTGATTTATTTTGAGACTGGTTTGTTTTACTACTACTACTTTTACTACTTTTACTACTGATTTATTTTGATACGGATTCATTTTGTTACTGATTCAAGTTACTACTGATTTTCTTTACTACTGATTTACTTTACTACTGATGTTTGATTTACTTTGAAGATTCCTTTTGATTGTTTGTTTAGTTTTAGTGTGACTCCAGAGTCACAAAGGGGGGAATGTTGTGGTAAAAATTATGTGACAGCAGCATATCAACCTTATTTCATTTGACTCTTATATTAACCTTACATTACTTTAACTTTACTTTTTATCACATTGTGTGTTGAAACATATATAATCATATATAATCACTTCTTAGTGAGTAATCATGTAACCTTTTCATCTTATAAATCATCAAATGTGTAATCTTGAATTTGGTATAGGAAAATTGCTGTATTCAGAAACTGGGTAAAAGTTCACAGTGCCTTCATTCTTTGTCCTCAAGTTGAACTTCAGTGCTGAGTAGACAGGTACGTGCCGCTACTACCGCCCATCTCCTACCCCGCCCGCTCCTAGAGGGGCAAAGTGCTGATAAAGTAGAATGAGTGCCAGCTCCGGACGTGGGCGACATCCTGAGCTGTTAAATATGCAGCGTAATGGGAGGAATACCCATTTTTGGGTGTTCGCTAGAAGTACCCAAGTCATAGACAATTAGTATTAGCACACTTGCTGAATTTGCATTATTAAATAAACATCATAGGGTGGTACCCAGAAAATTGTGTATAAAAGATGGAGAACAAAGAAAGCAGGCAGTGCGCTTCAACAGTAAACCACTCAGTTTATTGTCTTCTTTTTGTGGATAATAAACTTTTCTTTGCAACAAGATCTTGTTGGATTTCTGACTTGTTCTTTGGGACTACAGAGTGCTTTTTTTCTTTTTTTCTTGTTGGCAAATTGGGATTACCCTTTGTCCTCCAACAGAAGCATCATATACATTTCTGCACATTCTAGGCAATTTGGTCTCCTGCGCATTTTCCAGTCATAAGTAGTATGCTACACAAAATTGCATTCTAATGTTGCTTTGTTTACTTTGCAAATAATTGTGCAATATCAACTTTAACAAGCCAAAACAGGACCAAAATGCTTGAAAAACTTTTAATGGTGCAGGTCTGCGAAATTAAGTCCCCCAAAAACAAAGCTGTGCTGCAGAATGAATGCAATGTCATACCTGTTCTTCTTTGCTGTGTTTCTGCCTCATATCTTGGTGTTTCCCTGTCCTTGTATTTTTTGTTTGTGTTCTTTGAAAACGGACAAACACAAGGACAAAAAAAAAAGTCTAGTCTGGCCATGCGTACTATTCTTGCCTCTTCTCACTCGTCCACCTGCCCTGTGTCTAACGCCCTTTCCTGTCTCATCTCATGCTGAACTGCATAACCTTGCCTCACCCGTGACAGAACGATCTGACCAACATGGACCCAGCGGACAGCGAGAATATAGAGGAGGTACTGGGGGACATTTGGACTCTTTTAGGTAAATACCAGAACCTTCCCACCCACTGAAGAAGTCAGCACTCTCTGTAGCCCTGTTTAAGTTTTCATCTGTGTCCTGGGCTAGCAAGGTGGCTACCTGGATTAAGGAAGGAAATGCTAGCTGCTCTGGCCTCCCCATCTGCCACTCCCCAACTTGTTAATCTTAAGCTTTCCCATCAGCTAGTCACCAGCTCAAACCTCTGCTCCCTCAGCCTCTGCTTCAACCTGCACCCCAGCCAGTTAGCCTCCGGCCTGTTAGCCATAAGCCCAAGCCTCAACCATAAGACTTTTGAACTCTCTTCACACCACCATCTCTTTATAACAACAGCATCACTTCTATTAGTGTATATATATTTTTTATTGTATATCTCTGTTTAGTTGTATATTACTTGGTTTATATTTTAATTGTATAATTTATAAGGTCTTTATTTATTTTATTACTCTAGTATATTTATTTAAAATTGTATTTTATATTTCTATTTCCTATTTCTTAATATATTTTTTTTGTGTGTGTGTGTGTGTGTGAGTCCCCGTTACGGGCTCCTGCCTATGCCCAGCCTGAACTCTCTGAGCCCCCGACAACGATCCCTGCTGAGGTCTGTGGTCTAGGGGTCGCGTTGCTGGTCCAGCCTCGGGAGGGTCTCTGCTGGACTTCCAAGGGTTCCCGCCTCTGTCGTCAGCTGCCTGAAGGATCCTGCCTCCGCTGTTGGCCACTTGAGGGGTCCCAGCTTCATTGTCGGCCTTCTGAGGGGTCCTGTCTCTGCCATCAGCTGCCTGAGGGGTCTCTCCGCCTCAGTCTTCTGAAGGTTCAAGCCAGAAGTAGTTTAATAGCTGTATAATCTGCTTTAATTTTGTCATTTACATGGGGTTATTATGGACAAGGTGGGGAGAGGAGAGCCCCCAAAAAGTGTGACAGTTTAAAAATGAAATATAAGGAAGGAGAAGTTGCATGTACATGATTATTGTGTTTTGACATGTTAAAGTATATACTTTTGAGTAAGCCTTGAACTTGGACCTGATGGCACTAACCCTTGATGTAGCGCAGGACAATAGTAGTGAAAGAGTTTTACTATTACAACTATTACTATTATAACAACCCAAGTAGTTCTTCACTGGTTAGTAATGCAAATGCCCTGCCCCTGGACAGGGTACAGAGGCTGGAAAGCAAACTGCAGGGATATGGCCCTGCTTATCCCTCATGGACAAAGCATTCGGGCAGTCTTTCCCTGACCAGAAGAGGAGAAGGAGGGGGAAAAGGAAAGCAACAGAAGAGGAGAGCAGGGCAAAGAAGAGAAAGGAAAAGGACGAAGAGAGAGGATCCCTTCCTCACTCTGCTGAAAGAAGATATGAAGTACCAAAGAGAGGCAAATGAAAGGAGAGACCATGTTGGACCATATGGTGCAAAATTAGAAAAAAAAAAAAGAATTACCATATTTTGACTTAAGTCTTGTTTTCTTGATATTTCAGATTTATATATAATAAACTGTTTTTAAATATCTATGTTTTCAAAAATAACAGGAAACTGGCACTTTGAGGACATTGCCTAGTGATAATATCAGACCAGTGCTGATGATGTTTCAAGACTGCCGACAGAAGGAATAAGGTTAGTCCAGTGGTTCTCGCACCTGTTCTGGTGAGATGATAATTACAGTTACATGGTCCTGACAACCTTGTGAATGTTCAGAAGAATTGCATCTGTTTTAGTATGGGTATTTACCAATAGTGTTGTGATAATTACTTTGATATTTCATTTGTAGCCTAGAAATAGAGCCGGAGTGTTTAAACTACTATGTGACTGAAGCTCTGCCTTCTATTATTGATCCCTCTGTGCCTACACTCGTAGAATCCTCAATCACGTTGGGTTGACTCAATATGGTAACAAGTCTGTGGTCGGAAAGACACTTCTTTAATCCACCCTTTGTGTCCTCTCATTTCTCATCTCCACTCCAGAGTGGCTCCGGCTTCCTGTCTGGCAATGTAGGCATCACTCGGTTTCACTCTCAGTGACTGCAGCAGACTCGTCAGACTCATTAGTAGAACTCAACCTAGTTCTGTGCTGTGTAGCACAGAGTTAGGGATTGGCATAATAGCATAATATGATAATACCATACTGAAATGTAGCTAGTGAGCAATAGTGTTTCTGGTATATGTTTATATGAAGCAGATGTGGATTTGCTGTAACCATCATACTCTGTGTGTGCATCCATACTACACTGATAGTGTAGTTGTGTGGTACATGACAGTCCACTCAGTACTCTTTCAGTCCAGATTCTCCATCTTATTAGGTTATGGTGACAGTGTTTTTTCCAGTTGCAGCTCATCATTCAAGTCCCACTGAACCATTTGTAGTCCAACCGCTGTTGCCACTCGAAACGTCACACAATGAAACGAGTACAATAGCGAGCTATTACTACTATTATGATAACTTTAATTGCCAAAGCTACCCTTTCTTCAGCTACTTAATGCTGCAAAGGTTTCAGTGGTATAATTAATAATTCTCTGTTGGCTTTAATACACATAATTGATCCACTCTACATTCTTGTTTATGGTGGTCCATAATATGATGATGACTCTATGACTCTAGCTCTGTTAAGACATTATCTCTTGCCTTAAACTCATAAGGGATTCCTCTGGGTTGTCCATCTAAATAAACATCTGGGTCAGGAGTGCTGTGTTTGAGGCTAAGCTGGAATCAAATGCAGACAGGACGGAGGCTGAGCAGACGCAGAAGACTTTATCTTGGCTTACAGGTGATAAAACAGGCAGATACAGAGTGGGCAGGAAGGCAGGCAGACAAACACAGCAGGGTAGGAACACAGGGGCAGAATCTCAGGGAAGAAACATGGGGAAGACCACAGGGAAGAACACAGATGAACTAACAAGGGAGCAAAGGACAGGGACCAGTATATACAGTATGGGTGATGGAGAAGTGGAGACAGGTGAGGAGACTAAGGAACTAGGGAACAGGTGAAAGCAATCAGGGTAGAGCAGAACAATCTAAGAAGTGGGAAACACACAAGGGCAGGCAGTAAAGTGGTAGACATGTGACAAGAGGAAGAAGAATACAAAATAAAATAGGAAGTACGCAGAACAACTGTAGACAGACAAATACAAGGAGAGGGAAAAGAGAAAAACAACAAACACAGGACACAAGGAAAGAGAGACACGCAGGAACTCAAGAAACACAAGGACCACAAGGCAGGATCATGACAAGCAGTGTACTGTCTGTTTTTTCTACTGGAATTTTGTTTTTTGATACTAAGGTCAACAAATCTTAGTCTTAGTAACATTGTTACATTCTTGGCCTAATTGCTCTAGATTCTCATACCATATAGTTTTTGTAACAAACACTGGAGTTATATTAGCATGTGGCAACTAGGACAGCACCCACGTAACATTACATTTAACTGTAATATTACCAACATAGCCCCCCAGTCATCAGCAAACCCTCTACCTATAAGGCATTCGTATGTTGCTTCTCCATGTACTATGTAATCTACTGGGGGCTTTACTTGTGCTGTGTAGACACTGTAGTCTGCACACATCTGTTTGAATTGGTATCAGTTATATTTGTCCAAATAGTTGTGGATTCTTTGGTAACCGAACAATTGCGTCTCAGCAAATTCCTGATGAGTGTGTTTCTGAGCCACAACTGGTTTCATCCCAGGCGCTTTTGCACACACTAAGCACTCATATGGTGTAATTTCATTTACTGTGTACCACGCTGACTTATTGCCATGTGTTTTGAGCAGCTTACTCCCGCATCTTATTCTCTATGGTCTTGATGCCGCATTTTGGACGACAAACATCAGGGTTGTGCGTCAGTTACAACTTTAGAGACTATACTTGTAATCCCCCTACTTTCTGAGGTTGTTAGTGATCTCTGGAGTGGTCAAACTGGTAGCTAATCTTACAGTCGCTGCTACTGTAGTACCTATGGTTGTTGTATTGGGATTGGATGACATTTTTGCAGCGAGACTTAGAGAGGTTCTACTCGAGGTCATCATTTCTACCTTGTGCACAATCAGTTGGTGCTCTTTCTCATTCGGGGGCATGATCGGCAGCATTGCACGGATTGACTGTCTAACATTTATGCTATCATTTATTAGCTTAATGGGAGAAGTCAGGAGCTGCAAGCATGGGAGCTTTGCATAAGAGACTTTTAACACTCTCAATTGCATGCTGACATTCTGGGGTCAACTTATAGTTAGTTTGCGGACTGACCAGACTAGTGAGGGGGTGACCTACAGTGGAGAAGTTTCTGCAGACGTTTCGGTAATACCCAGCCATGCTGAGGAACCGCCTCAGCGCATGCCTGGTGGTGGGAAAGGGAAACTCAAAGATTAGATGATGATGCCCTCTGTACATGTGACATCTATTGCACGTCTGTCCGTCCCAGGGAGAGGGATCCCTCATCTGTGGTGCTTCCTCAGGTTTCTTCTTTTTCCCTATAGATTTTTTAGTTTAGTTTTTATAGTTTTTCCGGACCCAGTTCGAGGGTCTAAGGACAGAGGGTGTCACAACTGTACAGATTGTAAATGCCCTCTGAGGCAAACAATGTTTGTGATTTTGGGCTTTAAATAAATAAATTTTATTTGGTTTTTTGATTAGGGCTCTCTTTGTCTGGTTAACCCGATACAGATGCCGTTTTATTGGTTTGGCCTCCCCCACATCAATATCATGTTTGATGATGGTGGTGCGAGTGGGAACATCACCAAACAGGCAGGAAAATAGAGCAACTAAGTTGACTACATTTTGTTGCTGTTCATCACTCAGGTGTAGAAGTTGAGAGGGCAAAACTTATACTACTTACTTACTTACGTACCTCGGAATTTGGCAACCTGGGGCTCTGAGGATCGGGTATGATGCAGATGCTCACGGAATTGACTCACATAGTCCAAAACCTTTCTCTTAGGGGCTACCTCTGGCGTGAGAAATTTCTCCTTAAGGGCTTTTAAGGGACCACGAATGGTATGCCTGAAAACAAGTTTTGCTGGACTAAATCCAACGGACTCTTGGACTGCCTCATGAACTGCAAATAGGACAAAGGGTATCCCTTCATCCCAGTGTTTCTCCTTTTCCAGACAGTACTTGCGTAGCATGGACTTCGAGTTTGATGCCAGCGCTCTAACGCACCCTGGGACTCTGGATGGTACGCAATGGAGACTGCATGAGCCACATGTAGAGCCTGGAGCACCTGTTTGAACAATTTGGAACTGGACTGGAAGTTGGTTTCCAGGTCTGTTTGGACAGTTTTTGGAAGCCCAAAGGTGGAAAAAACTGTAACGCTTTTATCACGGAACTCGCAGAGATTTTGCGCAGTGGAATTCCTTCGGGGAATCGGGTGGCCGAACACATAATAGTAATATTAGTAGATACTGAGTCCCTGATTTTGTTTTAGGTAGCGGACCCATACAGTCCACTATAACGTGCTCAAATGGCTCCCCCATTGCAGGTATTGGCTGTAATGGAGCTGGGGGAATGACCTGATTCGGTTTGCCAACTATACTATAACTATATCAACTGACTGGTCTCAGTTATGGTCCTAGTAGGGATAGTCTGTATGTGGTCTGTGCTGCATTTACATCCTCTAGGAGGCCGGGTGTCCAGCTTAGTCATAATCTTCAATCTCAGGTCTGTTGCCGGGTGTCCAGCTAAGCCATAATCTTCAATCTCAGGTCTGTTGCTCTAGATTTTACAGAATCTCTTTGGGGATGATGAGCATCCATATATCCCACATGAGGCCTGCATGTGGCCCCTCTCACCAGGGTTTACTTTTGTAATGGCATTCAGGTTCATATTCTCTGCTTTGATTCACCAATGTTTTGTTCCTTGATATGTATAGTCTATATAGACTATATGGACAGATAGATAAATTAAATAAAATGCTCAACCAGATTTGAATTACCACAGAGGCGCTTTTCTTTGCCCAGAAGGATGATAAATAACTCAGCATATGCTTTTTTATTGAGGAATCTACATTATCAAATCTACATTTGTAGTTACAAGACTAGATAGATAGATAGATAGATAGATAGATAGATAGATAGATAGATACTGATAGATACTTTATTGATCTCCAAGAGAAATTCACATTTCCAGCAGCATGAAAGGTGAAACTTAAGGGCATGCAAGAAGTACAATAAGGATGCAAAAGAAACTATAATAAAATAAAATAAAATAGAGGGTAAAAGTACAAAGTGAAATAACAATAACCGTAGAAAATTAAAAATATGAAATAAAAAAAAAATATGAAATATAAAGTAAGCATCTAGTAGTTTTCCTACAAAGGTGCAGCTGTGCAAAAAAGGCAGTGTGGCAGTGTGTGACATACAGTTGTGCAGCAGTCGGTTTGTACACTGGTATACTGTTGTTGTGAGCTGAAACTTCCATGCACTCATACCAACTGTAACCCAAATTAAACCACTGATCCACATTATCATCAAATATGAATAAACATCAGAACACAAGGATTAAATGCAACACCAGAAAATTATTTAATAGACAAAACCTAATGGTTCACACCCCTAAATAGTTCTGTTGACCCATGAAAAATAAATACAATAATACCTGGGATTTTATTACTTAGTTTGTGGTACCTTGGCATTGGCACGCTAGTTGGAGCTCATTTGAAATCCTCAAAGGAAATTTCTTTTGTCTATACTCACAGCCACAGCAGACGCTGACAGTAATTTCAGTAATTCAGTCTTTCCAAATTCTGTCCAGCGGTGAGCTGTGCAATGAAGAAACCCGCCCTGAAGCCCCGTCCGTGTGCAGAACAAACCAGGTCCGTCTGGTCAGCAACGCAGTCTTGAGCTCCTCCTCCTGCGGCAGCAGTGGCGGCATAACACGTCACACGATCTCTTTTCTCTCAGTTAGCATGCCACTAGCTAATTACCAACAGTCCAAGAGTTTTCCAATTAAGCAAAGTACTGTCTGAAAACAGCTCCAAAACAAATTCATTCTCTCCTTTTAAGAGGATATATGCCGACGTAAAAAAGTCGGCTGTTAATGTTAATCGCCAACAGCAATTTTACAGATAAATCCTTTTCTTCTCCTCCCAGTCTGGTCTGCACTTGTTTTTTAGTCTTGCTCACTCTAAAACATGGTAGGTTAGGATACTCATCTGTGATTGGCTAATAACAAACTGACAGGTGGCTACCCAACACACACAGAGGAAAAACACCTGTTAAGTTCAAGGTCTCTTCAAAACAGCGGACATTTCAACAACTTACCCAACAAACTTTTCTCCATATTAGTGCAATAAACAGTTATTCATACTAACAATAATGGAACCAGCTCAAATTCTTAAGATATACTGTTAGTCTGTAGTGTACTTCTGTAATCGGAGAAAAAGAAACAAATGGCAAACAAATCTAATAGAGTACTACTCTACATGTTTTTTTAAAATACCTAGACCCAGTGTCAATTCAATGCCTGCAGTGCTGACCCAAAATCAGCTTTTGTGGTTTAAGATGCTCAAGATGGAAAAGGGTGCTGCGTTTAGATGGCATCAATTACATGAATTAACCAGTTGTACTTAATTATGAAATCAAGTTAAACGGTTGAATTCACCCCAATTCAATTCTCTCCGAGAAGCAATTAAATAACAGTCAAAGTACTATCTTCAGAGATCTTTATTTGCCACAAAAATAGGAATTCACAGTTTAGAGACACTTTAGAGAGAAAGGTTTGCTCACACAAAACATTATTTAAAGAAAAATAAATGTAGTTAATGACTACTGAATACTACTGAATTTAAATAGCATCAGCTATTAAGCGCAAACATTTTCTGAAGGATCAGCTTTATCTCATTGCTAAATAAACGTTATATTCCAAGTTCCAAAAGACATTAATAATAACAACATAAACATGACTCAGGATATTGGCTACATGATGTTCTTGAAAAAATCATCCTCTCTACAGGGTGGGATGCTCAAGTTCACAGTGAGGAGATATATTAGATGTAAATTAACACCCACATGTCTCAATGCTAACACCTCTCCATTTAAAATGCATATCAAAATTTCTCTGCTGATAGTTTCAAATCAAGAACATGTTTTGGTGATATTTTTTAGTAGTACACAGATTTTTTGAAACACAAAAACTTACAAAATTACAAAATGGCTAGTTCATTTGCAGAGAAATGAGAATTTAACAAATAACACACCATTTAACTGATTGGATCTTGTATAATTGAGAGGTTTCTCGCTAGAATGTTTCAAACAAAAAGAAACTGAATAAAATCTTTAGCCAATACATTAAGCAACGCAAACTAGACATTACATTTGTAATGAAATACAAGAAAATATATAATATAAATATAAAATATATAATATATAAATTCAATTAATTCACACCTAAGACAAGCTGGAATTTTGTAAGAATTCTTACTAATATGGAAAGTATGTGCACAAATTTGGTTGGCTAAAGCAGTGTGTTGTATAATGATATTACATTGTGTTGCAGTAAAAGTCGATCCAGGTTTCATGCTGGGCTCCATGTGCCGTGGCAGCAAATCCCCCTGTAATGGGGAGACTGGATGTTTGGTGCAGTGCTATTGTTAGTCTGTACATGGCCTTACTGTTCTGAGAGTTAAACAATATCTTAATAATGGCACCGCGCGAGTGGCAGCTTGTAACAGCAGCTCCTGCTCACCGTTGAGCTCTCTTTACTTTTTACTACTTTTTACTACTTCTATTCTTCCTACTTTTTGTTTTTGTGTGTTTTAAATTTTTCTTTTCATCATGCATGCACACAAGACTAGTGGAGTTCGCACTGGTGGCTCTACTTGTTTTTTCACTTTTTGTTACCTTTTATCCGGAGACCTCACGCGGAGCCACGGCTCCATTGGGCTAACAGCAGGGATCAGCTGTTAGCCCTGCGGAGCATTATGGCGGTGCTACCTGAGGAGCGCGACCCGATGTTCCCTGTGAGCTGAAGAGGAGGAGACAGGGACGCCGTGCCGGGGTCGAGTGCCGTGCCAGGAGGAAGACGTTACCGGCCCGTCCTCCCCTCCATCATCATGGGGAATGTAAGATCTCTCCCCAATAAGATGGACGAGTTAGCGGCGCTGACCCGGCATCAGCGGGAGTATCGGGAGTGCAGCCTCCTGCTGTTCACTCGGAGACGTGGCTAACTGCGCTAACTCCGGACACGGCTGCTGAACTGGACGGCTTCACACTCCTATGGGCGGACAGAAGCAAGGAGAGCGGTAAGAGGAAAGGAGGAGGGCTGGCAGTGTTTGTAAATGATAGATGGTGTAACCCTGGGTGCACATCACTGTCAAGGAGCAGCACTGCTGTAAGGACATTGAACTGTTGGCTGTCAGCATGAGGTCTACTACATGCCCTCGTGGTGGTAGTGTATGTCCCCCCCCTCTGCTAACGCCGATGCAGCCTGTGATGTCCTGCTCTCAGCAGTGAGCAGGCTGCAGACACAGCACCCTGATGCCCTCCTCCTCATCTCTGGAGACTTCAATCATGCCTCTCCATCCTCCTCTCTGCCCAAATTCACCCAGTATGTCACATGCCACACCAGAGACAATAAAACACTGGACCTGTTTTATGCCAACACCAAGGAGGCATATCACTCACTTCCTCTTCCATCCCCTGGGCCGAGCCGACCACGACCTTCGTGCACCTCCATGCCTGTGTATCAAGACTCTTGTGCACAGGCAGCCTGCTGTCACACACACTGTGAAGAAATGGTCTGAAGAGGCCCTGAAAGACTGTTTCAACACAACACTATGGGATGTTTTCAGTGACGCCCATGGGGAGGACATTGACAGTCTCACCCACTGCATTACGGACTATATAAACTTTTGTGTGGAGAACACCGTACCCACCAGGAGCTTCTCCGACAGCAAGCCTTGGATTACCTCAGACATCAAGGCTCTCTTGATGAGAGCTTTTGTGTCTGGATATAAAGAGGAGCTGAAGTCTGTGCAGAGGGAGCTGAGGAGGATGATCAGGAAGGGGAAGAACAGCTACAGGAGGAAGATGGAGCACCAGCTGCAGCAGAACATCTGTGGTGTCTGTAAGGGACTTAAGACCATCTCGGACTTCAAGGAGCCAAAGTCCCAAGTCTGTGGGAGACCAGGGGTGGGCAAATGACCTGAACTTATTTTTCAACAGATTTGATCAGGCATCCACCCCTCCCCCTGGCCCATTCTCCTCTGCTGCAACCCCCATCACAGTCTGTGCCCCCTGTCCACTGCTCCTCCTGTGCCCCCTCCCCCCCTCTCATGACCTTCAGCTCACACCCACCCAACACCTCCAGTTCACACTCTGTCCTGCGCCCCCCATACCCCCATCAACACCGTCCTCACCCATTTCTCCAGTGCATTCAACACCATCCAGCCCAGGCTGCTGGGGGACAAGCTGCAGCTAGCTGGGGTGGACCATCACCTCACTACATGGATTTTGGACTACCTCACACACAGACCACAGTTTGTGAGGGTGCAGGGCTTTGCAGGTCAGATAGGCTTCTCTACAGCGCCGGTGCTCCATGCAGGGAACAGTTCTGGCTCCTTTCCTGTTCACCCTCTACACTTCAGAACTTTTCATACAATACACCATCATGTCATCTCCAGAAGTTCTCTGATGACTCTGCTGTTGTTGGCCTCATCACAGATGGGGACGACAGAGAGTACAGAGGACTTATTCAGGACTTTGCGGACTGGTGCCTGTGGAACAACCTCCAGATCCAGATCAACGCCAGTGAGTAAAACCTAGGAGCTGGTGGTGGATTTCCATGCAGGCATAGCCACTCTCCACCTGCACCGGTGAGCATCCAGGGAATGGACATTGACACTGTGAAGTCCTACAAGTACCTGGGTGTTGACCTAAATGACAGTCTGGACTGGACACACAACACAGACACCCTTGTCAAGAAGGGCAACAGCAGACTGTTCCTGCTCAGGAGGCTGAGGTCTTTTGGAGTGCAGGGACCACTCCTGAGGACCTTTTATGACTCTGTGGTGGTAACATCAGCCATCTTTTATGGGATAGTCTGCTGGGACCAGCAGCATCACGGACAGGGACAGGAGGAGAATGGACAGACTGGTGAGGAGGGCCAGCTCTGTCCTGGGATGCCCCCTGGACTCAGTGGAGGTGGTGGGAAATGGGAGGATGATGGCTAAGCTGTCATCCCTGTTAAACAACACGTCCCACCCTCTACAGGACACTCTGACAGCTCTGGGCATCTCCTTCAGTGAGCGGCTGCTCCATCCACGCTGTGTGAAGGAGAGGTACCGCAGGTCCTTCCTGCCTGCTGCTGTCAGACTGTACAACAAACAAAATGCCCGGCTAGTCTGCAGACAATAAACAAATAACTTACTAATAACTGGACTCTTGCACAATACACTCCACTTCACCTCACTACTCATTTCACTGTTTCACTCTCTCCACTTTTTCTACCTGAGATATTATATATTCTTATACGTATTCTCAGGCAGATCTTGTCTCTTTTTTTATGCTAAATATCTTATTTTCTTTTCTTATTTTTTATCTTACCCTATATGTCTTGCGCATTTCCTACTATTTATTTTCCACTGTGTGTCTCGCTGCTGTTACACTGTGAGAATTTCCCGCTGTGGGACTAATAAAGGAAATTTTAATCCGAATCTGAATCTGAACACACAGTAATGATGATGCAGGATTTTGTTCCGACAGCAAGATCAGGGGTCTGCTCCAGTCCTGAGCTCTTTTAAAGCCACATTGTGCAAAGGTCATTATAGACTATTACAGTTTTCCATGATGACTTAGTTTTGTGTTGTGGAAAAATTACTGAAATCTTGGGAAAACAGCTCCAATACAGTCCACCACAGATTTTTGGTAAGAATATGTAACTTTCATACAGTGTCCACCGTAGTCACAATTAACAGTAATAGGATAATGCTGGGATAGTGCCTATCCCGTTGGGTAAGAGGTGGGGGTAACCTGGGCGCTGTCTCTAGAATTAATAAAGTAACATCTTATCACAGGTTACAGAATAATGGTAGTGTAACTGTAGAACAAGCAGAGAAGAGTCATTAAGTCAGTGAGATGACCTAATGTTCATCAGACACCATACACTACCATAAGCTATCTTTAGTACAGAAAACCAGCAAAACTCCTGAGCATAGTGAATACATAGAGGGTGGATTTTAATGTGTATCAATTACCATTTCAATAGAAGGAATGTGTGCTTGACTCTAAATGAACATGAAAAACACCAGTCTTGTTGTAGGCCTGCATACTACAGAATGTTTGCAATTAATAATTTAGCACACTGCTTCATGTGTTTTTGTGTCAATGTCAATCACAGAATTCAGAAAGCTCAAACTTTACTGTGACGCTTAGACTTACACGTTGGTATTACCTCAGTACTTTTTCTTTTATGGAAACTTCTCTTCAGAGCTGATATAGGCATTTTTTTTCTTCATCAGAAAAATACTCCTCTGCTATTTGAACTTCAACACTTTGTCATTTGGATTTAGGCTGGGATTTGATTATCACTGAAAGGACTGACCTCCCTCTTAAAACTTTCTTTCCCATCACTATAGGCTCCATCTCTTCCTCTGAAATATTCTGCTCTCCCTTGTCCTCCCTACTTATATCTGCTCCCTCTACCTCTTCATCTGTTTCTAATACTAAATCCAGGACATCACCCTTTTCTCTAGTATTCTCAATAGCTTCCATGCTATTCTCTAAGTTTTCTTTACTGCATTCTTCTAGCTTTTATATCAATTCATTGACAGAACACTCAGCTTTCTTCTGGTATTTGTCCTTGTCTTGTTCCACTTTATTCTCTTCCTCATTGTCAGTAAGAGTCTCACTTCCTTCATCCTCATCATCATTTTCCTTGTAATCCACTCTTTGTCTGGTTCGAATGATCTTCATTTTGGAAATGGGATTTCTTCTGCTTTGTCATTCTCATTGTCTCCAACAGTTTTCATCCTCCTTTTGAGACTTCTGCCTTTTACTACTAAGGGGTCCATAGTTCTTCTTCTTCTTTACATTCTGATAGCTCTTCCTCTGGTGATTGCATGTCTTCTGTTACTGGTTCTTCACCGGCTGTTTTCTTAGCCTGGTCCTCTGCAGTATGTTCTGCCTGTTCTCCAGATGTCACAGTTTCAGGTTGTTCCTCAACATTTAGCTTTCGTTTTTCAGTTGAATCATTTGAAAATTGATACACTCCTTGCCTTTCATCATCCTCAGGCTTTTCCTCAATTCTTTGCTGAGTCTCCTCTACTCCTTTGTCTTTCTGTCTTCTGGGTCTGCATGAAGACATGTCATGTGAAAGTTCTGTTTGCCTCCTTAATGTTTTTGTTTTTGTTTTTTGTTTTTGTTCTTCCTCTGCCACCACAGGTGCATCTTCTATTACTATACTCTCACTATTACTATACTCATACTCTTCAGCATTGGCAGTGTCATATAACAAAAAATGAACTGACAGATACATTCACTATTTGTGTTAATGTTTATGTATTTCCTCTCTGTAGGAGCTCTAACATGCAGCTGTGGCCTATTGTAGGCAAAATAGTTGAACTACCAAAAGCAAATGTATGTATCAAAGGGGTGTATGCAGGTCCCCTGTAAACCTGAATCTGTAAATGACTACATGCATGATTTTATAGAAGATTTAAAGGTTATCACAACAAGTGGTGTAACTTTAATGGCAAACAGTACACTGTGCCACTTCCAGATGCTTTTATCTATGACACTCCAGCAAGGGCTTTTTTAAAATGTCCCAAAGGTATAGTTCTTGTCAGCGTTGAACACAGCATAGCATTTATGCTGATGGTAAAGATGTGTTTCCTGACATGCATTCAAGCCTAAGGACAGATACTCAGTTTGAACAAATGTCTGATCAAGACCACCATCACTGTACATCACCTCTCCAGGGGCTGGGCATTGACATGGTTTCTGCTTTTCTTCTGGACTATATTCTTTTGGTTTGCTTGGATATTGTCCATAAATTTATTGCTCTGTGGTTTAAGGCAGTGGTCCCCAAACCCAGTCCGTGGGTCATTTGGTACCGGGCCACACAGAAAGAATAAAAAATTGTTATATTTCCATTTTATTTACAATCACACGCTAAAAGGTTTTTTACTTCGGATATTGGTTTACTAACTTCTGTCTGTTCCTCTTGGTGGGCTTAACTGTTTCAGTCACAGTTTGGCCAAAATTAGCTAAAATGAGCGTTATTTCCCCACCACAAACAACCCAAGAAATGTGAAGGAATTTGTAAACATACCTGCTGCATCCAGCTTGTCCGTGCGGGAAGAGGATCAACTGCTCGAGGCTGCAAATGACGGTGGCTGGAAAAGTATGTTTGAGTCAACGTCACACCTGCCAGTGTTTTGGATTAAAGCCAAGGCAGAATATTCAAAAAATTTATGTATTCAAATTCAAATTTATTTATTTAGAGCCCAAAATCACAAACATTGTTTGCCTCGGAAGGGCTTTACAATCTGTACAGTTGTGACACCCTCTGTCCTTAGACCCTCGAACCGAGTCAGGAAAAACTTCAAAAAACCCTTTATGGGAAAAAGAAGAAACCTGAGGAAGAGCCACAGATGAGGGATCCCTCTCCCTGGGACGGACAGACGTGCAATAGATGCCACATGTACAGACCCTATCACTCTCCCTTCACTATCATCCACACACTTTCTCACATTCTCAATCACACCTCTTTTCCATAATATAGCCACCCTCTCTGGATTTCACCCCACCGTTGTTCACACACATCTCTCCCATCCATTCTCTCTCAATCTCTCTCACACACTCATCATCCCAATGTGTCTCCTGCAAGCATATGATGTCAGCATCACACACCAGCAAGGTTTGCTGCCTCCTAGTTTCAGTCCTGAGACCATTTGCATTTAAGGAGGAGATCCTCACCATCACCAGTATATAGAGAAGGAGAGTCGACATTTTATATTATTACTTTGACATTTTTTTTCACTTTACCTATTCTTTTCACAACTTTTTTTCCCCAGTGTTCTCTTCCGTGTTTCAGTCACTTTCTCCAGCTTCTCCCCCTCACTGTCTGTGATGTCCGACAGCACCCAATGTCACCCCCTCCCTCTTCCCACCCGAGCAGCGGCACCCCCACGCTGCCCCGCTCCTCCCTTCACCTCCCCCCAAAGTCACCCCACTCTCCCCCCTGTCTTTTTCCTCCCGCTCTCCTGCGTCGCTCCTCTCTCTCCCTCCGTCGATCACCCTCAGCACGCTGTCCAAACTGCTGCCGATCTGCTCTTCTCCTCCTCCTCGCGGCTCCACAGGTGTCTCCTCCTGCTCCATCTCCTCGTCATCTCCGTCTTCTCCCGCGCTGCTCTCGACCGGCTCCGTCTCCTCTCCCCCGCTCCCCCGCTTCTCCCTCCTCCTCCTCTCTCCTCATCCATCCTCTCTCTCTCCTCCTCTCCCGCTCTGTGTCCTCCTCCCAGCTGTCGCTGTTCTCCGGCGGTGCACTATCTTGCGTAGTGCCCCTGTCCGCTGCATCTGTGACATTTAAACTCGGGGCACTCTTTGAAAAATGTGCCCCGGTTTTAGACACAGCCGACACACTCGCTCCTGCCAGTCATGGATTACCTGAAAATGCTCTACTCCTTCAAGGGTATTAAACTTAGTAGAGTATGGCAGGGACCTCACCTCCTCACTGAACTTAACTTTGAGGTAGCGGGTCCCGTCCGCCACCTCCGTCCCAGGCCACATCCTCCTCCTGTTAGACCGGCAGTGACCACCATCTCACATATATTTATATCTGTTCCTGTGTTTTATTCCGTCGATCAGCTTCCTCTTCCCATCTTCCGCCTCCATTGTTATTTCTAGCCTCCCTGTTCCTCTCACTCTACATCCCATTATTTTCCCACACTCTGCTTGGATAACTTTTAAAGTTTCCATGGTTGTCAGCCTCTCTCCTCCCACTTCCACCATCACCGTCAGGCTTTTACTGTATTTGTCGTTTTTTGCGCTGTTGCCTTTTTCGTTTCCGCGCATCATTACTGTGTCTCCGCCCCTTGTCCACCCCTAACATCCAAAGATGCTAAGGGAGGTTGAAATAGGTATGTGAACTGAGATCAACAGTAATAAAGTCTTTTTTCCTGGAAAAAACACGAAAAGAAAGAGCAGAGGTTGGCGTCTCCTCGTAGCTCAGTCACAAAGTCTCTCTACCTCTGACACGTCACAGACAGGTGACCGGGCGAGTTCAGGGTGGTATGGCCGTAAGCTGAGGAGATCACCACAAAAGCACTCAAAACGGCGCTTCCATTTCCAACATTGTATTTACAGTGACGGCAACAAAAACGAATGTCAGGAGTAGACTGGATGTGAAGAACATGCTTTGGGTGTCATTGCCATTGTCATTACCCCTTGGCGGGACCAGCTTGTTGTTGATAAGCAAGTGCAGGACTCCCACTGATTCTCCATCTTGGGTGAGTGGTATTTTTATGTATATTTATTACGTTACCATATGTTATTTGTTATAGTATTATCATTGTATAATTTAGTTTAATTGTAAATCCCCCAGTGCCCCTAATGCCCCTTTTCCACTAGTACCTAACTCGGCTCGGCTCGACTCGACTCGACTCGCCTCGGTTTGTACGCATTTCCATCACGTTTTCAGTACCTGGTACCAGGTACTTTTCTAGTACCTACTCGGCCCGGGGTTCCAAGCGAGCTGAGTCGAGCCGAAAATGTGACGTCGACAGCAGATGGCAGGCCACTGATTGGCCAGGGCCTGGACGTCACTAGATGCGTCGGGAGAGCGACTCGTTCATAAGAGTCAACCGGTGCCATTTTTAAAACGTAAACGCAATAACAACAACGAACACGATCAGAGATGGCTGCACAGAAATCAACCTCGCGGAGCAACGACATTTGAGGTGCAGACATTTCCTTTGTCTGGTGGCCTCCATTGCTCCTCCGTGAGTCGTTTCGTGTTTGTGTCGCATAACAAATGACGTCGCTGGAGTTTCGGCCGCGATTGCCATGGCGACCCCACCCACGCTGAGGTGGTACTCTATTATAATGGAAAACGACCGAAACTGAGTCGAAAAGTCGAGCCAAGGCGAGCCAAGCCGAGTAGGTACTAGTGGAAAAGGGCCATAAAATGGGTCTAGCATATATTGCCCACTTGGGGCCCACGTAACACCTAGTGTAATCTGGGGTGAAATTTATGTGGGCTGTTGACAAGGGGCCATTATTGAACCCATGGACAATCCTATATACTGCCCATTTTTCAGCTCATTTATTACCTGCATAGGCCCCACATACAAATGTTGGATGGATAGTTAATGCATGGCACATGTAGATTAGTAAAATATGTAAAATCTGTCATTGCTCCATCAGAGTGTATATGAATAAATTAATTTGATTGTTTTTCCATTACTACCAGGATTCCCACAATACATGGAAAATCTGAAAAGTTATTGAATTTCAAAGCATGCACTCCAGACACAATCAGAGAAAGAAGAACTTAAGTATTGATTTAATGCTTGCCAAAACCAGTTCATTTTCCCTCATTTAATCTGGTTATACTGCCACCTTGTGGAGATTTGGTACATGTCACCTAAGCAATAGCAGTTCCATATGGAAATAGAAAATTAGAAGCTGCTCTATGTTCTCTGATGAAACTCCTTCTGTAGACTCTACAACAGAGACTATTAATGTGCAAAAATACCTCCATTTTATGTACCTATAATCTTTATTAAGAAAACATACTTCATATCTAGGCTTTTATTTTGATATTTTCACTTTTACTGCTGGGTCACTGTCTACCTCAAATAACTTAATAATTAATGTAGTATAATGTATTAATGAGTCAGCGCAGTTATCTTTTAACATTATCTTCATATAAAGTGTGCTGGCATTATGTCTACACGTTTATTTTTATTTTAAATATACTTACTCAAACTTCCAGGTCACCTGTTTATCTCTCTGTCTTAATCTTTCAATTCAGAAGATACACTGACCTATGAGCTACGCACTAACGCACCTCTGCGCAAACACCCATCAATGTATCTATGTGCAGTCTACAGTATACCACTGGATACTGCCAAGGACAGTAAATGATCATTCCCACCTTCATATATACCTTGTATAGTCCTTACTGTTTTAGTTTAATGTCAGTAACAGTGAAAAAAAAAATCACACATTTATCAATGCAAATACAGTGATCAGACAAAAACTAGAGGAAATGCCAAATATGGCTTTAACACTTTTAATGTTATATGAACAGCCCAAAGCATCAACAAGCTTGTGTCATATGGGAAAAGAAGAAAGGTAGGTGCAAAAACCATTACAGACAAAATGTGGGGACAGCTAATTGTTATAATTCAGTCTCCCAGTCTTTCTTCAAGAGCTTCTCCCAGTAGCAGTCCATTATAATGTTTGGCAGAAATTCTTTATCATCCAACAAATGGACTATTTGGATTTTCCTTAGACGGTTTGAGTAGACTGCCTCTGCAGAATCAGAAAAGGAATTGAAATGGATTCAAAAGTACATGTGTGTGTGTGTGTGTGTATATATATATATATATATATATATATATATATATATATATATATATATATATATATATATATATATATATATATATATATATATATATATATATATCTTTCTAAAATAAATGCATAACTCATTTTAATAAAGCGGTTAGCAACAGTGCTTAGACAAACTCCAGGTGGGATACGTACGATATGAGGAAACTGTTTAATTACTGACAAAAAAAGCCATGCCTTAGTGGTTGCCTGCCTGCCCTCTGAGGAATGACAGACCTGTGGTCAGCGCCTCTTGACAAGAAGTGACTCTGCAATGTTGAATGCCATGCTCTGGATGTGTCTGTGTTGTGTTTTCTTGAGCTCCGATGTTCAGTAAGTAATAAGACAAAGGTATGTCTCTGTACATCACCTGGGCAAAGAAGAAGTTGATCAGAAAAATCTTACACCATCAACAGGTCTTTTTAAAAAAGACTGCACTCTGAACTATGTACCCATTAAACATTCCTCTCGAGCATTACGCTGTCGCTGGAAGATACGGAGGAGGGAAACAGAGACATGAACCATGTTCCATATCAACAGGCAAGGAAGAAAAAGAAACAAACAAATCATTCTGTTGTGTAATAACTCATAGAAATTAAACTAAACTTCTGAGTGATGCTTTCAAATTTATCCAGCTATGGGGTAACATGCAACTTTTAGTATCATTACATTTGTATCATTTATTCATTGTACTGTACTGAACTGCGTAGCGAATTTAAAGGATAAGGGTCAAAGGATAAGACTGGTCTTAATCTATATACTGTTTATTGTAAACAATACAAAGACCCCCAAACAGGTCTGTCTGTCTCAGTACTTTCTGACTTCCCTACTTGGTCTGTAGTTCTGAGCTGTGTGTGGGACTAAGTCAAAATAAATGACAGAGTCTGGTTCATGGTAATAAAGGAACAATATGTCACCCAGTGAGAGTAGTTTTGTTATGTCACAGAGGGAGAGCATATATCAGGCTTTGGAACGTCATCTCAAAGCTAGGTTCTGGGTTTGAACATACTAACTGGCTGTAGCCTTTCTGTGTGAAGTATTAATGTCCTCTCTCTGCCTAGATGGCTTTCTGGATGCTCCAGAATCATCCAACAGTCCAAAGACATGCAATTTAGGTTGATCTGTACTGTAAATTGTCATGGGTGTAAATGTGAGTAAACTGAAAAAGCATGAATGAATGAGGTAAGAATGCTTCTGTTGCTGAATGCTTATGACGTCTTGTTTTCTGTCTGTAAATTTTACCGAACTCAGTGGTTTCAAAACATCTCACCAAGGGACTGCAGCTGAAAATTACTCAGCTGGCACTGCTGTCCCCAAAATGCATATGGTCATACACCTTCTTCGGCTTTGCGCCCATTGCACATGTTTTCATTTTAAGATGGAGTTTTAATTTTATGTTTGAGGGTTTTTTATTTTTATTTGTTTTTTCTTGCTTCATTCAATAGAAAAGTTCAAATGGGCATCTGTAGAACTAAACATGGCTGACACAAATACTAACAAAGGACATTAACTTCAATTAAGAAGTACTCTAATTAGTTAATTTTTACTATATGTGTCTTATGTTAAAAAGCCTTCCAATTCAATTTTGAATACTTCAAAAACAAAAATGAGATCTTAAGAATCTACATTTGAGTGGTGCAGGTGGCTCAGTCAGTAGAGCGTGCGCACATGTATGAGGTCATGGGCCTAACCATGCAGCGGACCTTGGTTCAATTCCCACCTGGGAACCCAATTTGCTGTACGTCTTCACCTCTCTCTCCCACCTTTCCTGTCACTCTTCAGTTGTCTTATGTCCTACAATAAAGGCTAGAAAATCCCCAAAAATAACTTTAAGAATCTATATTTGACTAAATAATATTCTGCCAGCAGAGTAAAAAAAAAAAAAAAAAAACAGGATATACAACCTTCATTTCATTCAAACACATTTGTTGCTCAAAATACTTCTACTAGGGCTCAGTACTTGAGATTAAGGCAGCCTGGTGTCTAACCTTGTCCCAGGCACATGATGAGCTGACAGTGATGTTATTACCAAGGATAGACTCCAGCCAGCATTCTGGAGTCAGGTGAAACTTGCCTTTACTGTCTTTTATCAAGACATCACACTGCACATGAGCGATATGCCAGTGACCCTGCTGAGGCAAGACAAACAGGTTATTTTTTCATTCACTAAAACAGTGGCCTCTGTTTTAGTGAATGAAATGCATCTCACATGAAATGCATCTCACATTATATGTGAGATGCATCTATGTAAGCACATGGAAACTGTAATTATCACCTTCCTTCTGAAGACATTTACATAAGTTTATACAGTGGAAACTGCTTAAAGTGGTCAGTGTGACAATAATCTACCAATTATAAAATCAATTATTCCTGTTATTCCATGCTGTTAAAATAATTTGTTGACAGTAATCAAGTAGTTCAGTTAAAGTATTATGGTCTTTTATAGATTATATTGGTCTTTTAATATATGACAACATGGAAAAAAAAAGACTTAAAAGCTAAAATAATTTTTTTTTTTACTTTACCCATGATACTTCATCTCACTGTAATCTGTCTGCTTTCAACTGGCTACCTGAGGCTGGCACATTGAAATCATGACAGGAATGAAAATGAAAAAAAAAAAAAAAAAATGAAGACTGTAGTCTCCTCAGAGCTTATGACAAACGCATCATAAGCTACAATAGTGTGGCCGAGTAAATAATGAAGCTGTCTGTTTCATTACTTTATATACATGTAATATATGTACAAATGTCAATTAGACTGCAATCTGTATTTCCACTGTATAAGCAAATTAAGTGTTTGGAAACACTTCTGAAGACACTGAGCGTTTAACAAAAATATTACGTATATTTTATGAGAAGAGCTTTGCCTGACCTTCAACAACAGCTGCAGAGCACTTCCACATGGTATGACTCCCCTTTGTATGAGTTTAGAGAAATGACTGCTGTTGTCTACAGTCTGTGTCTGTATCTGTATCAGTGCCTTTTTTTGTTTCATCCTAAAGTTCATGTGTTGTAGAGTATTTCCTGCTTGTAGGGTGCTGCTCTGACATAAGCTGGCTTTCTTATTCAGCACATCAGCGTGTGCAGGAGCCTTCTTACCCCAGGTTAGTGAAGGAACAGGAGGTCTGTGTACTGCAAGCACCTTGACAAGTGCAGATTTTAACAGACTGGCCTGTGTAACTGATCTATAGCTTTCCTTTCTTTCACTGTCCTGATTACAGTTGCGTCCTGCTCTTCCTTTAGAAGAGGCTGGTGTCCAAACTGGAGAGGTGAGGAGATCTGGCTTCTGTCTCACAACTATACTACCTTGATGGCTGACAGGCTGAGTAGGAAGTGTGCTCTTCATCGTTACATACACCTCTACCAAATTCATTTGCTTATGGAGAATCTCCAGCAAGTTCATCTGGCGTGAAGCAAGGGAGACAAGTTGGCATTCCAATACACATTGCTGAAGACAGTCAGACGTTCTCCTGCACAATGAATCAAACAGTACTGCTGTCATTCAGGTAAGTGATGGCACAGTAATAATAGCAACTTTCACTGAGAGAGTGGTGTCTATCCAAACTCGTGCATCACAGCAATGCATAGCAAGCAATTTTTTTTTCTCAAAAGGGATGATAAAATATCAAAATAATCAATAAATATCAATTGCCCCCTGGTGGCTGGCTCCAGTACAACTCATAAATCCTGCCTTCTCCATGTTAGCAAATGGGATATGGACCAAAAATAATAAATCAAGGTACACGCCAAAAACATTTTTTTTTTGCATTTGATGTAATTCTTAAGTTTTTTCTGATAAGTTTGGTTTTAATTACTTATATGTTGCCATAAAAAGGGGGTCAAACATCATGACTCAATCACAGTGAAGTGGTACGAGAAGTACTGCGCAGACTCGACCTCTAAATGACGTCACAAGCAAAAGATGGCATTGCCCATATTCAAGATGTTTTTGCTTCATTTCTGTACAGTGGGAGGAAGTAGAGGCGCATCATCCATCGTTACATAGAGACGCTTCTGTTCCCCAGAGGGCAATAAAGGCAGCTCAAAAAGCAATAAAAATACAGTACAGCAATGGAAGACTTTATCATATCTAAAATCAAAGTTATAGACAAAAAAGAATACTAAATACAAAATAGAAACTACATATACATACGCAAGTATTTGTAGACAAGATTATGCAGTAAAGTGACAGTGGTTTGATTAAAGTAACAGTGGTGTGATTAATAGCAGCAGAATGAACTTGTCTGATAAAAGCAACACCAGACTAATGATATGATGGTGTTGATGATTAATTAACAATAGAATATAGTTTGTCTGTATTAATATAGAGATGTAATATAATATAATATAGAATGTGATTCAAATCAACCCCTCCTTGAACCGCCACCTTACAGAGGTGGAGGGGTTTGTGTGCCCGAATGATCCTAGGAGCTATGTTGTCGAGGGGCATTACGCCCCTGGTAGGGTCTCCCATGGCAAAGGAGGTCCTAGGTGACATGGGCCAGACTAAGAGCAGTTCACAAGCCCACCATGGATAAAAGAACAACAAGGACCCGTTACGTCAGCCCAGATTGGTGTTACCAGGGGCCCCACCCTGGAGCCAGGGCTGGGGTTGGGGCTCTGCAGGTGAGCGCCTGTTGGCCGGAGCTTTGCCCTTGACGGGACCCGGCCGGGCTCAGCCCGAAATCGCGGACGTGGGCCCGCCTTCCAGTAGGCTCACCACCCAGCAGGAAGGTCCTGCTGCGTCCATTGTCAATGCAGCAGTTTGAAGCTGTGGACGCAAGTTCTCTGGTGCCTGTCATGGCGGCAAACCCCCGAACCCGGTGGTGGACACCGGAAGTAAGGGATGCTGCGTCAAGCTGAAGAAGGAGTCCTCCTATCGGGCCATGTTGGCCTGTGGGACTCCTGACGCAGTTGACAGGTACCAGTACCGGCAGGCCAAGCAAGCTTGCAAGCCGCAGCCCGGGCTGTCCTGAGGAGGCAAAAACTCGGGTCTGGGAGGAGTTTGGTGAGGATGTGGAGGAAGACTGTCAGCCTTTTATTTTGTATTCCCTCCTTTCCTCACATGTCTGCACTTAACTTCCTGTCCTTGTGTTTTCCTGCCCTGATTACTCTGCTCCTCCCTTATTTGTTTCACCTGTCCCCTGTTAGGACCTGTTTTCACTTCCCTGTCCCTCACTGTGCATATATACCAGTCTGTTTCCTTTGTTCTTTGTCGAGTCGTCTGTGTTACCACCCGTCCTGTTCCTGCCCATTTGTCATTGCCTGCCTTGTTCCTGCCCGTCTGCATTCCTGGGTCCCAACTCTACTTCACCCAGCACCCAACCTTGACACATATGGAATATAAATCTGCAGAAGTCCAGCAGACCAGTCAAAAAGTTAACAGATGAAAGTGTTGTGCAGTGTTATAGTCTGTGGTCACCACTGTTTTACAGTCTGATGGCAGCAGGTACAAATGAGTGCCTGAAGTGCTCTTTTTTGAACCTGGGTGGAATGATCCAGTGGCTCAATGAGCTGCTAATCTGCTTCAGCTCATCATAGAGAGAATGACTGTTTTTTGAGGATGCCTTTGATTTTGTCTTTCAGTCTCCACTCTGCCACTGACTCCAGACTGTCCAGTTCTAGCCCAACCACAGAGCTGGTCTTCCTCACCAACTTGTTCAGTCTGCTGACCTCACTAGCCCTCATGCCTCCATCTCAGTACACCACAACAAAAACAGTGTGCATTGCACTCGCTACTATAGTACTGGTAAAAGGTCTTCAGGAGCCTGTTGTGTAAACTGAATTTCCTCAGGAAGTCTGCCCCATCAGGAAGTCTGCCCTGTCCTTTCCTGAAGAGGTGGCTGGAGTTATGTGACCAGTCCAGTTGTTGATTTGGACCCCAAGGTCCTTGTATGGGTCCATCCTCTCTACTTGTTCTTCCAGGGTGATAACTGGTACCTCCTCTTCCTTGGTCTTGCTGATATTGCGTTTCAGGTGATTGGTGGTAAACCCTGTGAAGAAGCTCTCTATCGATCCTTTGTACTACTCCTTGTTGTCCTTTTGTGATACATCAGGAAATTGAGGAGTCACCACAAAACTTCTAGAGATGGTAGGAGCCAGAGTTAAAGCAGAAGTCTCAAGTGAAGAAGTCACAGAACGTGTCACTCTGCTTCTACAGATGTGAGAGAGTTCTGTGGTTCAGGAAGACGATGGCATTCTCAACTTTGTTGTTAGGTTGGTAAGAAAACTGCAGCAGGTACAGGAACAGCTAACAGGATTCCCTAACAGGATCCCCAGATGGCGCATGGCCAACCTCTCAAATGTCTTGATGACATGTAACATAAATGCCACAGTTCGGTAGTCACTGAAAGCATTTCAGCACTGGAACAATGCAGGAGGTCTTCCATATATTGACAGTACACAGAATACATACAGTATGACAGCATGGATAGAACTGATACATAGATTTGATTTATGATATTTTCATAAACAATGTGTATTTAAATTGATCAAAGAAGTTCCCAAACTGACCGGCATTTTTTAGCAAGATTATCCCTCTCCAAACGCTGTTTGGCGAGCATCTCAATCAGCCCATTCTGGATCTGTGTTAGCGCAGCATAATATCTGCCTGAACAACACCAACAGTACATTATATAAATTCAGTATGTCTGGTTGTCTACTGTTTGAAAACCAAGTTGTCAATGTTTTATATATCATCATTTCACGTTTGCATTATTCTGACCAGCTGGATATACTGTTATCCCGTTGGCTAATTTTGGTGTATAATTTTCTTTGAAAGTGACATCGCAATGTAAATTAATCTTATTGCTGCTGTCATAGAAGGAACAGCAATAATACTGGTGGAGAGGAGGTCATGAGGCTCTGTAGCAACCTGAAGTTGCCTGACATCCCCATGGACTTCATATACAGATGGGTGACAAATTAAAAGGAAAAACCTGAATGCTTGACCCCTATAGTGAGGAGATCCACTGTTATGCTCTTTGCAGATCTCAACCCAGTTGAACAGCTATGGGAGACTTTGGACCAACAATTTAGACAAAACACCATATGAGATATACCTCTTGGAACAATGGTGTTCCATCCCTTCAGTAGTATTCCAGGAAGTTGTACAATCAATTTCAAGGAACACTGAAGATGTTTAGGCAGCATGCAGTAGCCCTTACTAAAACACTTCATGTTAGTTTTTCCTTTAAATTGTCATCCATCTATGTACCATCATTCTTAAATTTTGTCATCAAATTCAAATTTCAAATTTATTTATTCAAAGCCCATAATCACAAAACATTGTTTGCCTCGGGAAGGGGAGGGAGGGGGTTTACTATCTGTACAGTTGTGACACCCTCTGTCCTCGAACCAGATCAGGAAAAAACTTTTTAAAAAAAAGCCCTTTCTGGGAAAAAAGAAGAAACCCTGAGGAAGAGCCACAGATGAGGGATCCCTCTCCCTGGGACGGACAGACGTGCAATAGATGCCACATGTACAGAGAACATCATCATCAATCATATATGGAATTATACATGGATCGTAATAAATTGTAGCTATACTAAGTTCATGGGTGTATGAAGGGGTGTATGAAGGGGTGTATGAAGGTATCACAGGTAATGGAAATGAGTCCTGATGATTCATGAGTCCAGGTGCATCTCTAGATGTCCTCATATGGAGCTCTGGGCCACTCAACCTTCTCTCCACAATAAACATGTCAAACATCGTGATTGTCCATACTGTAATTTTAATGTTGATCTACTCTGTATGTATAACATCTACTTTCTGTCTATGCGTCCTGAAGAGGAATCCCTCCTTTACTTCTCTTCCTGAGATTTCCCTATTACAGGTGGTTACTTTGAGGAGTTATCCCAGATGTGAGTCATAGGTTGAGAACAGAGGGAGCTGTGTGCTATACAGATTGTAAAGCCCCTCGAGGCAAATTGTTAAGTGTGAAACTGGGCCGTATGAAAAAAAAAAAAAAAAAAAAAAAAAAAAACGTGACTTGACCAACTGGAATGTTTGCTACTGCTATACCTGCATCCTCCAGACCTGCTAGATGACATGTTGATATTTCTTTTTGTTTCCTCTGCAGCTCCTCCAAAACCACTCTTAGTGCATCTGAATGACTTAACTAAAAAAAAAAAAAAACGATTATTAGTGAAAAATGTGTATGTATGACATCAAAGCTTTTCATAAATTAATGCAGCACATCTCCTAAAAAGAAGGATGACATTGGATGATTAGGCCTATGCCATATATGGTTAGAAAGACTTTTTTGCCTATGTTCATTTATTCCAGCCTAAGATAACATCAATGTGCAACGGAACAAAAGTTTTGTGTCAAGAGTGTAAAGAGCTCTTACTTGATCAGTTGTGGTATGTTTCTTTTTCAGCTGAATGCCACCCGATCCTTGGGATTGTACACTTGCCTGGTCACTGAAGCTGCTGTGGCAGGAGAACTGTGTGTGGCAGTGAACCTCTGAGGATGTGTCACCTGAAGAAAAAATCCTAGACTCAGACCTCAGTGGCACTCACTGCTCTAAAAAAAATCCAAACGTCTTAAATAAAATAAACAAAACTATATAAGTATTACTTCTTGCTAGAAGGTTATCCAACTTCAGATACATAGTTAAACTTGAACAATTCTGACCAACACTGACCAATCTTAAGTGTTAAGCAGTTACACTAACATACATTTTTGTCTCAGACTGTTGTCACATTGAGGTATGCAAATGACAACAGATTAAAAGATTCTTCCAGCTGAGAGATCCATGACTGGAGCGAAATATTGAGTTAAAATGCACAAGAGGTCACTATGTGTGTACTGTCTGCCTCCTCCTGTTGCGTAAAGCCCTGCCATTGGATACTGTGTCAAATTTCCAAGGTGCTCCAACTAAAAGTGTATTTTGCTTTTCACTGCTTGTGGTAAATTAATGGTTAGGACGTATCTCGAAAACTGGATGGAATGTCAGGCTCCAGTATGGAATCCATGTGGGCTCAAAGCATTTTTGCCTTGAATCTAACGGGACAAACAAGTTGGGTAATCTACACTATGGTTAAAGGAACTGCCATCTCCTCTGCCAATCTGTGGTTTCATTATAAAACTCCTAGAGGCATTTCTTGGCAAAAAAAAGGTATCTCAAAGATTTAATTTAACTACATACTTCATACTTCAACTACAACATCATTGACTTCCCTGCTGTGCATCCATACGCTTAGTATACTGAAAACTAGGGTTGGTTAATCTCCTAGAGCTGCAAAGGAATATTGGGAATTTTGCACAATTGCAATGCCAGGTCACTCATCAACAAAATGGACAGAGATGAAGCTGAGGATCGTCTCTGCAAAGATCGACAGTTCGAGACCTGGCTGGATAACAACATCCGCAGATGCGTGGCAGTGGAGCTAGCGGGGTGCTCTCTTCTCCGGGCAGACAGGACTGCAACCTCAGGAAACACAGAGGAGGAGCCGTCTACATATCACCGCAAGCTAATACTAAATTAGCACTGGAGGAGCTGTACTGTATGATCAGTTGGCAGATTAACAACAATCTGGCGGCTGTGATCGTGGCCGGGGACTTTAACCACGTCAAGTTGGAGGCAGTTTTCCCCAAATTCCATCGACCCACCCCCCCATTGTACATTGCTGCTGCAACTTTGGATCTTTGGATGTTTGTGTATATATTACATATTTTTATATATATTTATGTTTAAAGCTGGAAGTCACCAATCTTAATTTTCGTTATGTGAAAACATGATGACAAATAAAGATTCTTGATTCTTGATTCATATGACCATATATTTCCATTTTATCCCCATTACTTCCCCAGGGAAAGTTTACATCAGTATTTCTGGAATATTGCAACTCAAAACACTCACAGTTTCCAAAACATGGCTAAATACACAGTTTCTTTTTGTCACTAGCTCAGATGGCTGCATGTTTTTTTTGTTGGCAACTCGTGTAAGCATATACAGTTGTATTTTTCAACTGTTGTGAAACCAGCTGACAATAGCTGCTTCAATACAAATGTTTCAGAGCCACATGTCAAGCGGACAGGAGGTGTGGTTTTTTTTCTGTATGTCAAAATAAAAGACTCATATCACACTAATTGTGATATGAGTGACTGATTTCTGAAATTCAGTTTGAAATGTGCAAGGTAACTCACCTGGTTGTCTGTATTGTGCAGGTGCCTCACAAGACTGCTTATACAAAACAGAGGATTCTTGGAAAGTTAAAAACAGTTTAACACTTTAATATAGACATTCCTGTCACTGGCATTTGACCCATACTGTAGGAGAAGTTTCACCACCTACACAGCACACAAGCATTTCACAACCAAATTCATATATTCCATTCTCATTGCTCCTGTGTTCCCTGGTACTCTCTTTCAATATCAGCATCCAACAAAGCTAATAAATGGTAGCCCATTTGTTGCAGAATCTAATACTTTATTAAACATTTCATTAAAGTAATTAAGCTTTCCAAGTGATGCTAATACTGCAGTCATGTAGTATTCACTGCTGACATTTAATTTGTTGGAATATACAGTACATATACTGTGAAACTGGAGTGTACCTACAAACTGGCAACCTGGTTAACCCGAACCCGAACCCCTAAGGTTCAGTTTTCAGAAATGCCAATGAAAGACAAGCTGTGATTTGAATGATAGTATAAAACTACACTCAACTTTGCTACATATTTCATTCAGTTTCTCCATCACCTGATAGTGTCCTGAGCAAACAGCATCATGTAGGGGTGTAACACCATCAGAGCTTCTAGCATTGATATCAGCACCAGCCTTTAAAAGCTCCTCAACCACTGCTTCATCACCAACAGCAGAAGCCTCATGGAGAGCTGTCCACCCTGACAATTTAAGTCAACCATTAATGATAAGATTAACATCTGTGTCATCAATAGTTTCATGAGTAACAAACTGAGGTAAATTATGTCAGAACATCCAACTGATCAAGTGCAAATAAACAAGTGTCTAAGCTGTGACCAACCTGCATAATCCTTTATGTTGATGCCGATCCCAGCTTGAATCAATGCTTTCACTCCTTCCAGATCTTCTCTCTTACATGCTTTGTGCAGAAGAGTCTCTCCCTTTCCATTTCGCTTGTTAAGCTGTATCTTATTGGGGATTTTCCAACACTGGGAGATGTTTGTTGCTGTGAAGATGTATCAAACAGAAACATACTTTTAATTGCAATGGTCATACATATAGAGTATATATGATACAGCAGCGTATTGCTGCCACAATTACAAAATAAATATTTGCACGGTTTCTTCTCACAACAATAAATATTATTTTTCTTTTCACATATTTTTAATTGTCTATGCCATAGAAATATATAGTAATTACAACAATCCTTTTTTATCATATCATGACATATCATTTCTTCTTGTCATTTCATAAAGCATTCCCGTTATATTCACAAAACCCATGTATCTTGTTAAAACATAAGTTCACATGCTATTATGAAAAAACATCATTTAAGTTACGATTTAAATTACAGCCCCTAGTACCATGTAATGCTTCTCTATTTACAATACAATTTTTTGTAGTAGGTGCACCAGTACAGTACATACTGATACATACATATAGGTACAAGGGAACATGTTAAGGGAATAAGGTAAAAATATTGAATTCATTGTCCATTTATTGAAAACTACTATGTGTGGAAATGGAACAACAGAAGTGGCTGTCTCTTCCAAACGAAGGTGGTGGTGATAGAGACATGGTACTCGGCACTGAGTATGTTAGGTTGTTCAGTCTGATACATACATTAAAACACAGGAATATAGCCTCATGAGGTACATTATGTGGTCAGGACAGCAGGTCGAGACAGAGGTTGGAACATTGCATATTGATGCTGATGAAAGAGAGATGCACTGAACTGAATGCACACTGAGTATTCCTTACGACATTTACTGTATTTGGCTTTGTGCTTGCACTGACTGGAGGTGGCAGTTGGAAAGTAGAATATGTCCATTCTTGTGAGATACTTTAACATCTGCTGTCCAGTATGCCAACACAGCACAGACTGGTACAAAGTCATTGACAATCACTTATACCAAATCTACACATGATAATGAATAGGTGTAAACCACAACGACAATCCATAAAAACATCTTATTTTCTTAAAAATAAGAATGTTTTGTGATATAACAGGATAAACATTATTACAAGAAATGATGAGTAATGAGATAGAGAAAATATAATAACAGAAAAAAATCTTGTTACAATGCAATCATTTGCGTAGAAAAAAAAATTATAAAATGATGAAAGATTCAAATCATAACAAGAGTTTCTAACTAATAATTACCTGACTGAGATGTAGAATTAGCATGGCCTGCTGTGGACTGAATACAGCTGGATATTCCTGGCTCAGGTGGTTTAAGTTGTTTTAACTCTAGCTCCATTTTCTTTTTCTACTCTGTGTGAATCTAAATCACTTATCACCAGGTCCTCAACTATCCCCTGATTTAGCAGGAATTCTCTCAGGGTGATACATTTCCAGTCCTCTAATGCTCCTGATTACAGCTCTATCACCTCCAGAATGTCTCTGAAAGAAAAATACACACACACACACACACACACACACACACACACACACACACACACATAACAGTCAGATAATGGCACTTTGAAGGTATTTCCAGATTCCAAATTGACTAATTTCCCCAAGTTCTTTTGACTACACAATAAAAAAAATAAAACAAGTCCTACAAATTAAACTATTAAACACAAAGCATCTCAGTGCTTTCCAAAACTGTTACATATGACCATTACAAAAAGGACTCATAGGATGTGTCTGGCATCAAATCTACTTGATTAGGAATGGTAAAAGATAGTGAGAGTAACACTTTGTTGCCATCCATTCACCTTAACCTCTTCCCTAAGAGGTTTTGGTGAATAGATGAGCCAACAAAGATTGGCAGATTGAATGACATCATACTATAACAATGTCATTAAATCTGCCTTAGCTCCTAGAGATCTTTATCACTCAATTAACCTAGGTTTTCACATAACAGACAGCTGTCATCTTGCTGATATGGATGGTCTGTCAAGGTAGGTGCAGGGCGAAGTGAAGTTGGGACCCAGGGATGCAGACGAGGTCAGGCAGAGTAGATGTAGTGACTCTTTATTTGAGGAACACAGGGAACAGGAACAAGGCAGGCGGGCAGGCAGGAATATAGAAGCACACAAGGTCTAGTGAGATTACACAGGTAACACAACAAAGAACAAAGGAGCAGGACCGGTATATACACACTGTGGGGGACAGGGAAGTGGAAACAGGTGAGGAGACTAACAGGGGACAGGTGAAACTAATATGGGTGGAGCAGAATCATCACAGAGGAGGGAAAACACAAGGACAGGAAGTCAAGTGGCAGATGTGAGGAGAGGAGGGAATACAAAATAAAACAGGAAGTGAGCAAAACTGGAGATAAACTCAAGGAACACAAAAAGGATAACACAAAGGGCACAAGAGACACAAGGCAGAATACAAACCATAACATAGTCTCTTTCTATCTGTTTCCACCAGAAGCTGTGGCTCTATTTCTTGATCGAAAAATTGTAAAGGGACATTTTATTAGCTTCAACTGTGCAACTTTTGACAAATCTCTTACCATGACCTGGATGACTGAGAACCTCCACAGAGATATCAAGTTTAATCACAAGTTTGCCTTTTCAAAAAAGTACAAAGAATGCAGAGATATTGCAAGATGTAAAATATTCATTTCTGGTTACTGTATATCTTCAAGTAAAAGATAGGTCTCAAATACAGGCCAAAGGAAAAAAACAAAGGTGTATAAACATCTGGTACATGCCAGCTGAGCATAGTGTATATTTCCATCACTTTAATCAAATAACTTTTTATCATCATGATATTTTCAAAACTTTCAAACCTTTTAAAAACACTAATGTGTGATTATCCCATTTCAGTCACTGCTGGTGTCTGTGTGTTGAGGTATCAGCCAAACTGGATTCTGTAATACTGTACAAATGCCACAAGATGGCAGAAGCTAATCATTTAGGATTCATGGAAGTACAGAAGGACAGAATTTTTAACCCCTGTAAATGTTTCACAATAAAAGCCTTGTTAAAGGTTCTGTATGTAACATTGCAAAATTCCTATGAACAATTACACTTCTTGCCATTAAGTCTACTGCAATAAGTATCCTGTTGCGTATGTGTAAGGCAGCGCTGGCCAAAACAGTGACATGACACACTGGATGACTGAATGTGACTGAATTATAAAAAATCTGAATTCATGTCTGTCTGCAAGACAACAAGCAAACAACTTTTAAACGCTTTATTTTTCTGAACTCCAGCAACATTCAAAGTAATATAATCTAAATACTGTATAAATATGAAATAATGTCTCAGAGCAAATTAATAATGTGTTAAATTAACTGTAGTGGAGCTGAGGACAGAAAAAGCACTTGGTGTGGGAAAAACATCTAGAGCCCTTTATTTAGAAAACAATCTACAAGCTGTTACACTTAAGCAAGAATGTTGGAGAGTTCTCATTTCTAAATTAGGTTTAATTCACACACTGGAAACAAAAATTCCAAAAAAAAAAACAATTTTAAAGAGCTAAAAAAAACTGTAAACCTAAAAACACAATTTGTTACATATTACCCCTTTAAAAAATTAAGGGATTCTGCCCATTGAAACACAGGAGGACTTTTAAAACAGATACAGGTTTTGAGTTTGTATTAGCAACGTAATGCAGTAGCAAAACTTTAATGGGACAAGCAGGAGCCAATCACAAAAACAGATTTTGTACTAAAATATGACCATATACAGTGGCTTGCAAAAGTATTCATACCCCTTGAACTTTTCCACATTTTGTCATGTTACGACCACAAACATAAATATATTTTATTGGAATTTTATGTGAAAGACCAACACAAAGTGGCATACAATTGTGAAGTAGAAAGAAAATTATACATGATTTTTAATTTTTATTCACAAATAAAAAACTGAAAAGTGGGGTGTGCAAAAGTATTCAGCCCCCTTTGCTCTGAGTGCAACCAATTGCCTTCAGAAGTTGCCTGATGATTGCTGAATGATCGAATGTTGACCTAATGACTAAAAAGTCCACCTGTGTGTGATCTAATTTCAGTACAAATACAGCTGTTCTGTGATGGCCTCAGAGGTTTGTTAAGAGAATATTGGGGAGCAAACAGCATCATGAAGTCCAAGGAACACACCAGACAGGTCAGGGATAAAGTTGTGGAGAAGTTTAAAGCAGGGTTAGGCTATAAAAAGATTTCCCAAGCTTTGAACATCTCACGGAGCACTGTTCAATCCATCATCCGGAAATGGAAAGAGTATGGCACAACTGCAAACCTACCAAGACACGGCTGTCCACCTAAATAAGGAGAGCACTGATCAGAGATGCAGCCAAGAGGCCCATGGTGACTCTGACTCTAGACGAACTGCAGAGATCCACAGCTCAGGTGGGGGAATCTGTCCACAGGACAACTATTAGTTCGTGCACTGCACAAATCTGGCCTTTATGGAAGAGTGGCAAGAAGAAAGCCATTGTTAAAATAAAACCATAAGAAGTCCCGTTTGCAGTTTGCCAGAAGCCATGTGGGGGACACAGCAAACATGTGGAAGAAGGTGCTCTGGTCAGATGAGACCAAAATTGAACTTTCTGGTCTAAATGCAAAACGCTATGTGTGGCAAAAAACTAACATTGCACATTACTCTGAACACACCATCCCCACTGTCAAACATAGTGGTGGCAGCATCATGCTCTGGGCATGCTTCTCTTCAGCAGGGACAGGGAAGATGGTCAGAGTTGATGGGAAGATGGATGGAGCCAAATACAGGGCAATCTTGGAAGAAAACCTGTTGGATTCTGCAAAAGACTTGAGAGTGGGGCGGAGGTTCACCTTCCACCAGGACAATGACCCTAAACATAAAGCCAGGGCTACAATGGAATGGTTTAAAACAAAACATATTAATGTGTTAGAACTGGCCCAGTCAAAGTCCAGACCTAAATCCAATCGAGAATCTGTGGCAAGATCTGAAAACTGCCAGTTCACAAACGCTCTCCATCTAATCCGAGTGAGCTTGAGCTGTTTTGCAAAGAAGAATGGGCAAAAAATTTCAGTCTCTAGATGTGCAAAGCTGGTAGAGACATACCCCAAAAGACACAAAGTATTGACTCAGAAGGGGGCTGAATACTTTTGCACACCGCACTTCAGTTTTTTAGCTGTAAAAAAAAAAATAAATAAAAAATTAAAATCATGTATAATTTTCTTTCTACTTCACAATTGTATGCCACTTTATGTTGGTCTTTCAAATAGAATTCCGATAAAATATATTTGTTTGTGGTCGTAATGTGACAAAATGTGGAAAAGTTCCAAGGGGTATGAATACTTTTGCAAGCCATTGTATATATGACCAAATCAGAAATAAAGCCTTTAATATAAGCCTGCCGTCCTCTGCAGCTGAGGTAAATAAGAGGACAGCCACTAATGCCGTGATTCTTGTCTCCAGCAAAAGTTAAATAACTTGTGTATTTTGTTATATCATCTCAGGGATTAAGTAATAAAGACTCCATTCCTCTGCATTTACAACAGCAATAACCTGTTTTGAACTCAGAAATTACACACAGCAAATCAATATCTATTGAAGTGTCTGTGGACAACCACTTGGTATTATCAGTAAGTGTTTAGAAACTTGATTTTCCCCATGAACTCAATTATTTACCTTAAGAGAACTTTGTATGTGTTGTAATTGTGACCCCTTCGTCCCCTTGTGTTCTGGTTGTTTCTTGTTCCCTGTCTTTGTATTTGTCCTTGAATTGTTTGCGGCTCTGTTCTCTCTGCCTGCTAGTCTCCAGCCTTCATCCCAGCAAGCCAGCCTCCAGCCTGCATCCCTGCCAGCGAACCTCCAGCCTATATCCCAGCCTGAATCCCAGCCAGTCAGCCTCCATCCCTCACTAAGCCTGCAACCTGCAAGCTGCCTTTGCCATCGGCTGCCCAAAGGGTCCCACCTTCGCCGTTGGCTGCCCAAGGGCTTCTGTCTCCACTACCAGCCTCCTGAAAGGTTGCGCCTCAGTCACCGGCCGCCAGAGGGGTTCTGTCTCCATTGCTGGGCTCCTGCAAATTCCTGCCTCAGCTGCAGCCTTCCTGAGGGATTCTGCCTCTATTACCAATCTCCTGGAGGGTCCAGTCGCTGCTACCAGCCTCCGGCCCACCACCCTGAAGTTATTCAGAAATTTGGTTATCCTCCAGGATGCCCACTTGAGAACTCTTGCTTTCACTCTGCTCTGCCCTTCTGTTTCCTGTCTGCTCCAGTTTTAGTCACTTCCTGTTTTATTTTGTACTCTTTCCTCTCCTCACTTGTCTGCCACTTTTCTTCCTGTCCTAATATGTTTCCAGCCTCTTTGATTGTTCTGTTCTGCCCTTATGTGTTTCACCTGTTCCCTGTTAGTCTCCTCACCTGTTTCCACTTCCCTATCCCACACAGTATATATACGGGGCCTCTTCCTTTGTTTTTTGTCAGATCAATAATGTCTACTTACTGCCTACTTGTCTACCTGCCTGTCTTGTACCTACCAGCTATCTTCTGTAAGAAATAAAGACTTCCTCCACATCTGTTCAGCCTCTGTCTTGTCTGCATTTTGGGTCCCACCTTGCCTCACGCAAAACCTCTAAGTATAGCCTGTAAATCATGCCATTTACCACACTTTCACACAGAATAATACTCAGTTCCAGAACCGCTGAACTGTTGTGATTCTTAATGTACTTTGACATATGAATACAGAACTATGTTACATATAGGTTGTTTTATTTTTCCAACGTAGCACCCACCTTATTAGATTATGTCAAAGAAAAAAAAACATTTCCACGAACAGTAATGGAGCGGGAATAATAAGTATAAATTTGTTCTCGCAGCATTCCTGGTCTCAATATGAGACAGCAGTTTACAAGTATTTACCTTTGCTTAGCAGGCACATTCCCTCTCAGATACCTCAGTTGGCTAATGATGATCATTTGTGGGCACAAAGATGCTGCTCGTTTGTAAATGCTTATTGCCTGTATTACAACTCATGGTTGCCTTAAAACCTCAGGATGTGATGTAATTTAAATGGTTATAGGATTTCAACCTGCAAATACTTCATAACTTATAACAACTCATTGTTCTAATCAATATAAACATGTTCGAGGACTTGAGTCTGTGTTCCATTTTTACACTACTCACTAGATGGCAGCACAAACTAAAAGATATGTTCGCTAATAAAACTGATTGTAAACATGAAATGTAAACTCAACACACCGTCATCTTCTAGACAGGACAGGATAAGAACAATCAGTATGTACTTGACGAATGAATGTGGTACATTCTGCATTTACATTAATAAATGCCATGTTTTGGTGTGTGTCACTAATCTTGATATGGTTGAAGGTTTTCTTTACTCTAAGAATAAAGTAAAAATGTTACTTTCTCTTGTGTAGAACCGTAAAGAAATACAGCGTAATGAAACACTTATTTATACTGGAAAGAAACTATCATTCTCATTATATCTCAAATCAATGGTCAATGGTATCATATTTACAAAATTCCCCTAGGATAAATATTATAAATATATAAATAAATATAAATATAATATTATTATTCTAATTTCACTGCCACATTGACTATAAAATACTAAGACAGGTTTTTATACTGACTTTGCCATGTGTATTAAATGAAAAAAGAATAAAAGAATATGGTGTTCTGCAAACCACTGGTTTTGATGTGAACTGGCTATCCCTTCTGATTTTGACATTCAACATTTTTAGTGCAGCCAAGTGGTAATATTTAATGTCATGGTGGCATAAAATCATTACCATTATGTTTTTCTAAAACATCTAAGAGATTATGCACCAATTGATCCACACTGCACAAAAATACCTTCCCAAATTCTCAATCAAAGTTGAGTATTGAGTATGCTGATGCCAACCATCTGCATGGAAGCATTAATTATCTAAACACTGTAAGACATTCAGAATTGACGTGTTAACAGGTTATTTTCTGTCATCTTAAGATGTACAAATTTAAAGTATTAATGCAAACACTCAGTCTAATCCATGTTCCAGAACCAGACGTTACATTCATTGCATAGTGCTATGTCATTGTTCCAATGACTACAGTCCAACAACACCCCAACAGTCTGAAATCCTATTTATCCGAAGTTAAGAAAGAATTTACCAACACCACCATTTGCCACACCAGCAAAAACTACCTATGTGCATCCATGAAGGAATGCTTGTTTCCTCTTCGGGAATTAAGACCTCCCTGCCATCATAATATGGATGGATCATTATGCTATATAATGCCAGTGTGCATAGTAATTACCATAGTGCTTTGGTTTGTTTGAGAAATTAACACTCAACAAAGCTATTCATGATTTCTTCATGGATGTACGCAGGTGATTGTTTGGAGCAAATGGGTGTAGTTGGTTGGTAAATTCTTGGTCAAAACAGGGATGTGTGTGGGAACAGTGTGTATTTTTGGATAAATATGACATTGTAGCAGTGGGAATTAAATTTCGGCATACGAGCTGTTGGACAGACAGCCTTTGAGTGTAATGAGACATTTGTCAGACTATTGGGGTCTCGGACTAATGAACCGTCGGAACAATGGTTAATCCCCAACTGGCGTTTGTGCTAGTTAGTGGTTGCAGCTACGCCTCTGGCTCTGCTACACTTCTGCTAAATGCTTTGAAATAGTGTGACCATTCCCATGTATAATCGGGTCAAAGCAGTGGCACCCAAACTCTGTAAACATGAACCTGAATGTTAGCTAGTTCACATATGGGCCCTATCTGTGGCAACCCCGCTAAGCTAATATTTCCCATGAGGTCAGTAAATCAGCTTAACTTTGCTACTGTAAAATTAAGATAATTTGATCTGGATAACTTTTGGATGACTGACATTTATTACGTCAGTAGGCTCATCTTGAAGAACAACAAGAACAGAGAAAGTCGGTCTGTAGACAACATTACTGCCTACACTACCGGTCGTGAGTTTATGTCCATAATAGCTTACCTTTTCGAATCAGGCTGGACATGACATCCCTCTCCAAACGTGCCTCCCCTTCAGAATAGTCAGTAATGATAGAGTTAAAGTAAAGATGGCGCACAAATAAGATATAAGAGCATAGCCACTGATAAAAGTTCCGGTCACGGTAACCATGCCCAAACTTTGGGGAGACCGACAATAAATCGTGTTGAAGTTAGTTTTAAGATGGGTATTCGACATATAGTCAGTTTAACCCTGTGCTGGCCGCTCACCTCCAATACTCACTCATGTTAGTACTGACTTGCCCATGTTAGTGAACATTATGATGAATAAATTATACGAATTTGACCTCACCCCTTTGATTGCTGTAATGTTACTTCTTTCTATTTGGATAGAAATGAATGAGTTTTTTTCCCCAATATCTATTATGTTATGTGACCCATTGACTACAAATCAATACCAAACAATATTACTATACTGTCCAAATAAAACCTAATCTAGCGCTTCTTTTATTTTATATAGTTTTTTAAACTAAACTGTAGATTCATTCAGTTTTGTTTCAGACTGAGTATCGAAGGTGAGTTTACCGTCCTACTTCGAAAAACACGGTCGAACTAGCCCCCGCGATGTTTTGCCGTGCACGTTTATACTAGATACTACGGTGAGAGAGCGTAAGAAATGACTTCAAAATAAAAGCATCGTCATATACGAACAATTAGACCTCTACATTCATCTTACACTTAAAAGGAAACTACGTGTAACAGAGTAATTTCACTACAGACTGGTAGTATTCAAACCCAGGGTGTCACCCACTAAATATCAAGTCATTCTGATGTGGGATTTCAAATGAAATCCTTCCAAAATATTTTCATACAATTATAATTCATAAAGGAAACCTACTATCAATTTGAAGTTAAATTAGTTTGTAATAACTTGTAGTTTAATTTTTAAAATAAATATGAATTGAAGTTATGAATATAACTTTATTAATGACGATGCTTTTATTTTGTTTTATTTTGAATTCAGTTCTTTCGCTCTCTCACTGCAATGTCTAGTATACACATAAACCGCAAAATATCGTTTGACCGTGTCTTTCGAAGTGGAGGCTGGCTTGACCGCAGTGAAGTAAAGCGCTGTCTAATATTCAACTTCAAACTAACTTCATTGCCGTTTTTTTGGGTAGTCTTGAGATGTTGTGGAAATACCGACTCCTTTTACTCAACTGCAAGTAGTGAAACATTACAAGTCCTGTTTACAACATCTTAAATAAATAAGTATTATCAGTTAAATGCATGTAAATTATTTACAATATTTTGTATTATCATTGATACATTAATCTGTAAAAGGTATTTTACTCTTCTATCTGGTTGAAATGACACTACAGTAGCCAGTTAAACTTTCCACCACAGGTGGTAACAGAGATTAAGTGACTTTGTTGCACTTGAACACAGGAAACCTGGCTACTGCAGGTAAATAAGAGAACACCAACAAAGTACTGCAGTTATCTGGTTAATTCCCTACCATGTTGCAACGTTTTATATCACAGTGTCAATGGGAACTCTTAACCTTAGGAATTTAACTTGGACTGACTTAGACAGGGGATGGCACAGAAAGTATGGCAGTGATATTTCCCATAATCCCTCCACAGTGATACCTTATTTGTAGCACTAGAGCAAAGTTTAGGGGGCACTGCAATCACATCCTTCTGAGAGTGGAAACTTCCAACCTCCTGTTGCTTAGAAACTCTTAAAATAAAGTTCAATAAATGTATTATTTCTAGCTAAAATTTGTTATTACAGTAAATATATACTGTGAGTGTGAGTGCAACATCTCCCAGCATATCACTGCTAAAAACCCTGGTAATTTATCCCTTAAACAACTTCCCTTGAAGAGTCAACTGGTATTAAATATTAATTGTGGCTCAATAGTTTATGCAAAACAAGGTGTGGTGTGGAAGGAAATCCATGTGAAAATTAAGCAGAATACAATTTTTTTTATCTTACAGTATAGGTAAAACAACTTTGGACTTTAGTTAGTGTGTACATATTATTATTATTATTATTATTATTACTTACTTACTTACTTACTATTATTATTCTTTTTACTATATTTACATTTAAAGCTGGAAGTCACCAATACCAATTTCGTCATGTGAAAACATGATGACAATAAATGATTCTTGAACTTGAAAATGGACACTGGACATGTCTTAAATGTGACCGGTACAATTTCTCCGTACTGTATGTTGTTTATTTTGAACAATAAAGTTAAATTAATGAATACGAGCAGCACATTTCTAAAGCGCCATTTCTGAACTTTGTAGGAAGGTCAATTTGTGAAGCCCCCGTGAAGTACCGTTTCCATGTGAAAACGTCTTTTCCCATGCCAAGATCTGTGGAACCTACAGTAAAATATGCACATGGGCGAACTTAATAGAAATAAAAATGCAATTTATTTGCATTTCTAAGCAAAAATATGTAGTCCACTTTGACGAAATACATGTATAAAATTATTACATGCAACACAAAAAGGAACAATATTAAAATTCCAAACAGGATCCCATTCTAGTTTCAGTGGTTATTTACTGACTGAGATTTCCACTTCATAACAGAGGTTTCCACTCCTATGCTGTCTTATCCATATATGTAGTCTCGTCAAGCTTACGTTTTCTGCGAAAAAAGTGACAATTGTGAAAATATTGTAAAGTCTAAAGTTAAACAGCCGCAGCTGTAGCACAGTGTTAAACTACTAATCAATGAGGCATACGTTGGCAAAATCTCGCCGGCTGTAGTGTCATGCGTGTGGTGGTGAGATGAGGCGTCTTCGCTATGGTCACGCCCCATTACTTCTGTCGCCTCGGAAACGGGGCGTGGATAAAGAGTTAGTGAGGCAGGTGACCGATGTGATTGGCTGAATTGTCGGATGATGTGGTAGCGTGCCATCGTTCCATCGGTCCCTAGCAAGCTTCAGCTTACTGGCTCAGAGGGTCGGTAAGAACGGCAGTCTGCACTTTAAAGCGGCTGTCTGGAACCTGTGCATTATCAAACCTCTATCTGTTACCCCTCTCTTACCCGTTCGAGGTGAGTCAATCTTATGTCTTCTATTGCCTGTTTTGAGTACACTGACCCAGAATGCCTGCGACCGCCGGCGCAACCGCAAGTGAACGCAGTCTAACAAGCCTGAGCATGTATCTTAATACACACTAAATGTGGATTTACGAAGGATTTATGGGTGATAATTGTTTGCAAATCAAGAGGTAGATGAGGTTTGTCTTTTGAGAACGACCATCGGATTACTTTTCAGTGTACAATGTAATTAATATTGATGATACAACTTAATATTATTGATTAATATTATTCATGTTGGACAGAATTTGCAGTTTTGGTTAAGTTGTCTCCAATGTTATGCCTTGGCCGGCTACTCTTGGCTGTATGACATTTTATTCCTTCCATTAAATAGGATTGATTTCTACTTACCACTCCTCAATATTATCTGTTCGAAACGAGTGACAGTAAAGATAAAGTAGCAATAAGATTCCAAACCTCATTAACAGAAGAGGTACGTTTATCTGAATATAAAAGAAAAAAACTTTGGCACAATGATCAAATCAAGTAAAAAGAAGTAAACATTTGTTATGCAGCGTGACCCATTTCAAGCTGTTTAAAGTTTAACTACACTGTATAACCAGATTATTATTATTATTACTGGGTTATTGACATAAAATGGAGACACTCACGTAAATAAAATGTACATAAGAGGAGGATTTTTGATTCCCCTTATGCTTGTGTTCTATGTGTTCTATGTATTCCACTTATATGACCTGTTCACATTGTAAAAACTTTTGTTAACCACGAAATTCACTTTCAACCTCTCCCAGCTTATATCACTACTTTGTGTTTTTTAGTAGCTTTGTTGCACCATGCTGACCCGTCTGTTCCGTATGCATGGCCTAATGGTAGCCTCCCACCCCTGGGAGGTGATTGTTGGCACAGTCACCCTCACTATCTGTATGTTGTCAATGAACATGTTCACTGGCAATGACCAGATCTGTGGCTGGAACTTTGACTGCCCCAAAACCGAGGAGGTGAGTAATTGAGATGATCAAAAACATGTTATCTGTAGTAGTGTATCTGCCACACAGTGTAAAGTCAGGCCATCAAGCTAGAGTGAAAGACCTCTGAACACACTTAAATACTGACAGTATATTACTAACCAAACAGCTGATTATTGTCATAATCAGTAGCTATAAATCCTTGAACACATCATGTGTTTTTAGCAGTGGTAGAGCCATGACTCTAGGGTTAAAAGTTGGTCAGACTACCGCTTTGGCCGAGACCGAAGTATCTCAACAAATAGTTGAATTGCCATTGAATTTGATGCAGACAATCAAAGACATGCACGTCTTTGATGATCCCTTGACTTTTCATCTAGCACCTCATCACTTTACTGTTGTCTTCACTGGTTAGTTGGCATCCTCAGTGTGATGAGAAGGCTACACCTTTTTACACTATGAACGAAGTGAAATAAATTAGATATAACAAGTCAATTAATGAGCTGTTGAGGTGCTGATAGGTGGATTTTGTTACTTTTGGACAGAGCCAGACTAGCTACCCTTGTGCTAAGCTGAGCTAACATCTGAGGATATCTTACAAAACATCAAACAGTTTCTTTAAGTACTCACGTAACCATGCATGTTTAATGATTTTGTATGACCACGCTTCTGATTTTCTTTTTGCAGCAAATTCTGAGTAGTGATATCATCATCCTGACCATCACACGTTGCATCGCCATCATCTATATTTATGTCCAGTTTCAAAACTTGAGACAACTGGGATCCAAATATATTTTAGGTAAAATATTGATCGGCTTCTGTTAAGACTTCAAAACTTAAAAGATACAGTGGGTCTGTGATTATAGAGAAAGTAGAACTTTTGACCTAACTAGCTAAATGTAGCTAATATACACCCCATCTATTCTCTTGCAGGCATTGCTGGCCTTTTCACCATATTCTCTAGCTTTGTATTTAGCACAGTGGTCATTCACTTTCTTGATAAAGAGCTCACAGGCCTCAAGTAAGGACATACTCTGCATATTGTCATTTCTTATCATTATCTCTGTGAAAACCTACAGTTGATTGTTCCGTTCTGACCTCCAGTGAGGCTTTGCCCTTTTTCCTGCTTCTGATCGACCTCTCCAAAGCATGCGCTCTAGCCAAGTTTGCCTTAAGCTCAAATTCTCAGGTAGGCTGAAATATTCACTCATCACATGGCATAATTCCACACTGATTCCAACGATAGCCCTGACTGATACATTGTACTGCAAATTTTTCAGGAGGAGGTGAGGGACAACATTGCTCGTGGCATGGCAGTACTGGGACCTACCTTCACTCTTGATGCCCTGGTGGAGTGCTTAGTGATTGGAGTGGGAACCATGTCAGGTACTTGCTGCCATTTGGAATTTCAGTTAGTATTGAATTGCGAGGGGTTTAAGCAGTTTATTGCACTTAGTTCCTTGAGCTGAGATCACACATTTTTTTCACATTATTACCAAGGGCGAGTCTTGATGAAGACAGTCTCAAGTAATTGAGCTGCTAAAAGGAAAAAAACGTGTTAAAGAAAATGTAAAACTCCCTCGTTTCTAAAAAAGACATCATACAGGAAAAGAAACACGAACAGTCAGCCAGTCAGACAAACCTTCAGGTTAGCCAAACCTATTTGGAAGAGAAACAGTAAAATTATGACCCAAACTATCACCATTCTACTGCCATCACTGTAGAGGAGTATAACAATGCTTTTCTGCCTGCAGTTAAGTTACTCTAAATGATTCTTAAATCCTTGTACTCTTACACATTAGTATTACTAGTATTATTAGTCTCAGCCATACTTATATATATTATATATAGTTAATCAGAAAGAAGTGGGCGTGGAGTTGGAGGAGACAGTATGCTTCAAACAAAGTGCTTGTCAGAATGTCAAACAGTGGGCGCATTGGTGGACGAGTTGATAGAGCATGTGCGTATAGAGGTATAGTGGTGAGGACTCACAGCAGCCCCACCCAAGAGCCCTGTGTGGCCCCCTCTCTCTCCAGTCACCAATAACTCCTTAGCAGATGAATGCCTATTTTGCTCTTAGCTGATCAAGGGCAAATGAAAAAGGAGTGGTAGCAGCTTTCCACTATATACAGATAGTGGATAGTGCTTTTCTAATCTGGTCAATCTGGTTATATAGTGACCACTTACCACGATTATTCTTCTTAATACCCAAGTATCTGTCTTGTATGTTTCAGGTGTGCGGCAGTTGGAAATCATGTGCTGCTTTGGCGGCATGTCTGTCTTGGCCAACTACTTTGTCTTCATGACTTTCTTCCCTGCTTGTGTGTCCCTTGTGCTGGAGGTAAAGGTGCCCTGTTTCATGTGTATGTAATTGTGTGTTAATGTCAGTTAATCATGATTTGTTTGCGCCTATAGTTGTCCCGTGAGAGTCAGGAGGGCCACCCTGTCTGGCAGCTAAGCCACTTTTCTAGAGTGATGGAGGAGGAGGAGGACAACAAACCCAACCCTGTAACGCAGAGAGTCAAAATGATCATGGTAACACCTCTCTTTCTTTATTTGTTTCTTTGTCATCTGAATATGGGTATTATTTATCCTCTTTGCTCTGTGTGCAGTCTCTGGGCCTGGTGATGGTTCATGCCCACAGTCGCTGGATTGCTGAGCCTTTGTCCATCAACACCACAGTGGGCATCCCACAGGTTGGCATGGAGCTAGACCACCTCTTACCCAGGAGGATCGAGCCAGAAAAACCGCTTTGGCACTTCTACCTCACCAGGTGAGGCATGTAATATGCAAATTCTAAACCACTTGTTCATGTGTGTGTAACAGCTACCCTGTATTTCATAAATTGCTTTGCAGTGTCCTTAGAAATAAATGCTGTGAAAAAGTTATGAAGAATATATTTCAGGTCAGGATGTGAGTTAAGAGGATGTCAACACTCCAGCAGCACTTGTAGTATAAAGACTAACACTTCACATTTGACTGTTAAGCATGAATGAATGGATAACCAGGTCTTTACAATAGGATAAACACCAGCCAAAAGGATTATTCACAACATGGAAACCCAACATTTGTTTTTATTAATGACTTATAAACAATCTACAAAGCATTAATACATTGTTTATTAATCATTAATAAAGCCATTAGTTTATTAATTACTGTCTCAATTTCAGTATCTCTTGATGCAACTTCACAATATGAAGTACTTCCAGTTAGTAACTGATTTTCAGAGAGAATCATTACATATAGGCCTTCTCACTTAATCCTCTTGGGCTTTCGTTCTGACATTGTTCCTGACTGAGACAGGACAAGTCTGGGAATCACTTAGCATTCCAGTCCAATCCAATTAGACAATAGTACCTAATGCCATATGCTGATGTTAGAATGCTTATGATGATAAAACCTTAAGCACAAGATAGATTTCAACAGGTCTTGATAAAGAGAACATTTAAGAGAAAACTGACAAAGAATTGGCAACTTGTGAAATGTATTGTAAAACTTGGTGTTCACGTTATCATCCTCTTGCCCTGCAGGATGATAACCATGGACATAGAGCAGGGGATCTGCCTGGCCTTGGCCCTGCTGCTGGCTATCAAGTACATCTTCTTTGAGCAGGTGGAGATGGAATCTACGCTGTCACTTAAGAATCCTATCACTATGTCCAACCCTTCCATGACCCCACGCCGGCCCACTGAGACCTGCTGCAGGAAGGAGCCCCGACCCCCCTCCCCCATTCAGAGCATGGCTGCTCCAACACACACCAACAGAGAGACAGAGAGAGGTGTGTCTTTGCTTAGTAATGATGCAGTAGAAGATGGATTGTATAGCACTGTAGTATCGCCAACTCCACTTTGTTTCCCTAGATGAGGTTATCCGGCCCCTATCTGCCCTGGCCACAGATGCCCAGCCAAAGAGCTTTTTTGTTGGGGGGAACGAAGAGGAGGAGCTGAAGTTCCAGATGGATTGTCCGAGCCTCCCCTCAAAGCCCAGAGGCCTGGACGAATGTGTGGCTATCCTCAACAACCCTGTCGTAAGACATTGCACAAAAACCCATAAAACTCACCTTCATAGCTGATAACTCAGCTCTCCTCCCTCAGTTGGTTGGTTATGCCACTTGTGATTCAGTTGTGGAACTGTATCCCACCAAAAAGACGCTAGGGTTTGAGGTAATGTGTGATTTCAAATTTGTTTATTTAAAGCCCCAAATTGGCCCAAAAAACATTTTTTGCCTTGGAGGGCTTTACAATCTGTACAGTTGTGACACCCTTCTGTCCTTAGACCCTCGAACCGGATCAGGAAAAACTTCAAAAAACCCTTTCTGGGAAAAAAGAAGATTCAAGGATTCAAGGATTCTTTATTGTCATTTCAACACATGTTAAACATGGGATGGAACGAGATTAATTACCCTTGGTCCCAGTGCAAGCCCAATAAGTAAAGGAGAATAAGTATAAAATGTAGAATAAGTATAAAAAAGTAGAATAGTACAAAATAAACAAGATAGAACTAAGCAAATTTAAGCTAGGAGATAAATATAAATAAACAGAATAAATAGGATGAACTGCAAATGAAAACCACCTCCTGCCTGTAGTTGGACTCGTCGTTGTTAGCGATCCGTCCCACCACAGCTGTGTCATCCGCGAACTTCACGATCAGACAGCTCAGACAGCTCGGATGTATCGCTGAGCAGTCGTGATGTGAGCAGGGTGAACAGGAGGGGGCTCAGCACACAGCCCTGGGGGGAGCCGTTGCTGAGGGTGATGGAGGAGGAGGAGATGTTGTGGATCCTCACAGACAGACTGCGGTCTGTCTGTTAGAAAGTCCAGGACCCAGTTACACAGGGTGAAGCTCAGTCCGAGTGTTGTGAGTTTCTGGACCAGGGTCTGTGGTATGATTGTGTTGAAACGCTGAGGTGAAATCCACAAAGAGCAGGCGGACATAAGAGTCTTTGTTCTCTAAGTTGGTGAGAGGGCTGTATGGACCACAGAAGAAATGGCCTATTGTCCCTGTATGCATACTGGTGCGGGTTCACAGTGACGTCGATGCAGTCCTTGATGTGGGCCATGACCAGTCTCTCGAAGCACTTCATGACTATTGGGGTGAGGGCTACCGGCTGATAGTCATTCAGGCCAGTCACTGTGGATGATTTGGGGATGGGGATGATCGTAGCGGTCTTCAGGCAGGTGGGGACCATGAATCTGGTGCTGGGGGAGGTGTTCGGATCATCAAAGCGGGCGTAGAAGTTGTTGAGAGCGTCGGGTAGAGAGGGGTCCCTGGGGCATTGTGCATCTCTGGTGTTATAGTCTGTGATGCCCCTCCACATACTCCTTGGATCGTTGGACGTGAAGTGTCCCTGGATCCTCTGGGCGTATGCGGCCTTGGCCCTCTTCACTCTCCTGCAGTCAGCTGTCTCCTAGCCGCTCTGAGTGCCAGTCTGTCACCAGACCTGAATCGCAGCATCCCTGGCTTTCAGCAGGGACCGGACCTCCGCATTCAGCCAGGGTTTCTGGTTCGGATATTCTGTTACTGTCCTGGTGCTGGTGGACGTCCTCTGTGCACTTGTTGATGTAGCCAAGGACAGCCGATGTATAGTCCTCCAGGTCCACCTCTTCCTCACGGACAGCTGCCTCCCTGAAGATCTGCCAGTCTGTGCGCTGGAAACAGTCCTGCAGTGCGGGGACAGCATCACTGGGCCACACGGTGATGGTCCTCTGTGTTGGTGTGTGGCGTCTGAGCAGAGGACGATAGGCAGGGACCAGCATGATGGAGATGTGGTCAGAAGAAGCCCAGGTGGGGGTGGGGGACGGCTCTGTATGCGCCTCGTTTGTTTGTATAAACACGGTCCAGCGTTATTTCCAGCGGTATGGTGACATGCTGGTAGAACTTAGGCAGGAGTGTCTGTCAGGTTTACGTGGTTGAAATCCCCCGCAACCACGTAAAACGCCTCCGGGTGCTTTGTGCTGGAGCGAGCTGATATTGGTGTGAAGCTCCTTTAGCACTTTGTTAGCCTTAGCACCCAGTGGGATGTAAACAGCCATAACAAACACTGTCGAAAACTCACGAGGCAGTGTGGCCGGCACTTTATAGTCATATGCTCTATCGCCTCGGAGCAGTGGCTGTTCACCAGAGTACAGTTTGTGCACCAGCCTTTATTCACGTAGACGCATAATCCGCCCCCGCGGGCTTTCCCCGACTGCTGGTTGCGGTCCGCACGGAAGAAAAGCCGGCCGTCGATCTGGAAGGCAGGTTCTGGCATGTTGTCGTTCAGCCAGGTTTCCATAAGACAAAGCACCGCACAGTTCCTCATCTCACGGGAAACCCCAGCCTCAGTCGAAGTAGGTCCAGCTTGTTGTCCAGGGAGCGGACATTGGTCCACCCCGTTTGCCCCTTTTCTGCTTCCACACACACCGCTTCCTCTTGCCCTCTGTCCGGCGGGCACCACTGCACCAGTCTGGTGTCCTCAGGAGCTGCAGTCTGCCCAGCAGGGCCCTGAGACCGGAGGTCCGCTGTTGGTATTGTTGTGCTCGTGGCCGAACCATCCCTTATTTTGATAAGTTCGGTTCGGCTGTACCTTACATGCTTGTTTACACAAGCAAAACTGGTAAAGTTGGCCTCAGGACCAACCAGAAAAGTACTAAAGGGGGCTTGACCCCGGGAGCACGAGAAGCTGCTGCACTGCTGCGCGCCATGCCATCTTCCTCAAGAAACCTGAGGAAGAGCCACAGATAAGGGATCCCTCTCCCTGGGATGGACAGACGTGCAATAGATGCCACATGTACAGAGAACATCATCATCGATCATATATGGAAGTTATACAGGAGTCGTAATGAGCTGTAGCTATATACTGAGTTCATGGGTATAGTCCATGTGTGAAGGTATCACAGGTAATGGAAAAGGAGTCCAATGAGTCCAGGTGCATCTCTAGATGTCCTCATATGGAGCTCTGGGCCACTCGACCTTCTCTCTACAACACAGACACAGATCATGTCCCCACCAGGCCACGGTGAACCTCAGACAGATGGACCACAACCAGAATCAAGTGAGGAACCTGCAAGACTGGAGAGAACAGGGAGGACCGGGGCTCCGGCAGTAACATGCACTTTACAGGACATAAGAGTATTCACTTTAACCACTTTAACCACCTTAACCAGTCTATAAGCTCTCTGTGATTTTACCATGTCTTACTTATTTTTAATTTATTTATTTTTGCTGATTTTGTTATGTTTTGCTATTTTGTTGTATTTTACTATTTTGTTGTATTTTGCTTTTTTTTTTGTTCGCACCAAGGGTTTGAGAGAAACGTAATTTTAATCCTCTGTATGTCCTGCACATGCAGCAGTATTGACAATAATGCAGACTTTGACTTTGAGTTTGAAATAAGGGTAGAGGAAGCAGAGCCAGGTGCACCAAGGTGGCCCCCCGGCAGTCTATGCCTATAGCAGCATAACTAAGGGCACACCTGTGCCCAGCCTTGCCCTAACTTATAAGCTTTATCAAAAAGGAAGGTTTTGAGTCTATTCTTAAACACTGACACTGACAGAAAAGTTAAATTCATCCACATCACATGTAGGGTCAGGTTTCATTGCAAGTTGAATACATTTCTCCTGTTCTGCACTAGAACATTTCTTCTCGTAAGATATATGAGATAAGAATATTTCCAAGGATAATAACCTGTGGTTAAAAAGGAATTGTTAACAGCAGAGACATTATTCTAACGAACATTTAAGTTAATGCTAAACTGCATGCACACGCAGTTGATAATCGCTTTCACTCTGCATCCTGTACAGATAAAACCTGCTGTGAGTCTAGATTACCTGAAAATGGGATTAACTGATATAGAATGTGTTGGTTTTGATTTTAAAAGTGTATCTATAGCAACAAGCCTCACTGGCTTGTGGGCTGTAAACTTGTATCTGTTAATACAAAATAAAATACTGAACAATTTGGGATTATCTATAATATGTAAATAGTGTAAATAACAAACACAATCTGTTTTGTCTAATGTAAAACTAGTTTATTTGTTTCTTCTTATCTGAAGGGATTTTTTTAAGTAGAGTCACTGGCTACCGGTCTGTGGCTTCCAATATGTGACCTCTGGCCAGATTACACAATGAAGAGTAAAACAACAAAATCTCTTGCAGCAAGGGCCCCGTTTCTTGAGTGATGCTGAGGTGATGCTGCTAGTCAACTCCAAACACATTCCTGCATACAAACTAGAGGCCATGATGGAGAGACCAGAGAGAGGAGTGGCCATAAGAAGACAAATGATATCTGCGAAGCTTCCCTTTCCATCTGCGCTCTCCTCCCTACCATACGCTGACTACGACTACTCCAAGGTGAAGACACACACGCACACACAAGACAACTACTTTAACTCTCTGCCTCCCATTTTCATCAGCATCTCTTTTTTCCAGGTTCTGGGCACCTGCTGTGAGAATGTGATTGGCTACATGCCTATACCAGTGGGCGTGGCTGGCCCACTTTATCTGGATAGAAAACAGTTCCAGGTTCCCATGGCAACCACAGAGGGCTGTTTGGTTGCCAGCACCAATCGTGGGTGTCGGGCAATTGCTGTAAGTTTGTGATATTTATTTTCAAAAGGTGCTCATAGGGTCTTAGGCAGCAAGTACAACAGTGGATAAAGTAATTGACATTCTGCATATGAATGGATGAATAGTAAATATCCAGCCACTGTCTTCAAATCAGTCACAGTCTTATATTTACTGTTATCAAAGCGTATACTGTGGGAAAATGTCATGGGTTTTCATATTAAAATACAAAAGTATACAATAATTAGTTTTAGGTCACCAGTGACATACCTTAATAAATTATCGTCACATATTGCTTTGAAATCTCATCTAGGACCTGTTTTAAAGCCAACACATATAGTATTGCTTTGAAGTGGTATTTCTACTATTTTATTCAGTGCTTTTTTTATTTATTCAGAATTGTCATGTGTTGATATGTATTGTATCTAACTTGTGGCCCTGTCCCCTGTGTGCTGTAGTTGGGAGGTGGAGCCAGCAGTTGTATCCTGGCTGACAGCATGACCCGAGGACCTGTAGTGAGGCTGCCCTCTGCCTGCAAGGCTGCTGAGGTCAAGGCCTGGCTGGAGTGCACAGATGGTTTTCAGGCCATAAAAGAAGCCTTTGACAGCACCAGCAGGTAAAACAGTATGTTGTGGTGCCCAATGTTGTCACTTTGCATATAGAGCAAATAGGTCTGTTGATGATGCATTGCATTTGCGCAGTATTTTTCTGGATGCCTCTCACCTTGCAAAGCATCTTTTTAACTTCCTCGCTTCTAATAAAAGACTGAAAAGTATCAGAACCACGTTCTGTAAAGCACCTACCCATAGGCTACTTGTGCCCTGAATTCATAAATCATGGATATGCTGCTATTATTCCTATATGTTATACAGGGTATGTAGCTGGTTGTGGTACTGATAGCATCCCCATGGGGATACCTGTTGTAATTATTTACTATTTTTACTTTTTTTTTTTATAACTACTGTTATGTCCTAAGGTGGTCTCTATGTGTGAGGTCTTTTTGTTTTTGATTTGTGTGAGCTCACCAAACCAAAACCACCAAGCTTTGTTAAAGGCCGATAAAATATTGAATCTGAATTATATCTGTTATGGACGTTACGAAAATTCAAAGTATATAAGTCTGTGGGTGCTTTTGGCAGGTTTGCTCGTCTCCAGAAGCTGCTGGTTGGTCTAGCTGGGAGACACCTCTACATCCGCTTCCATTCCAAGACTGGAGACGCCATGGGGATGAATATGATCTCTAAGGTAACTGTTTTATAATGGTTATGTGTGTGTGTCTGTATGCGAGTGTGTGTGTGAGTGTATTTTATGTTATGAAAATCTGACATTGGTATACATGTGATCTCAGTGCATTAAATCTTTATAAAAGTAACGGGATGAGTATTTTTGGATAGAACAGTACACAGAATCACATTCTTACATCACAGTACCTCTCACATATGGTGATACACACATTGTCTATATGCAGGGTACAGAGCAGGCTCTGAGCATACTGCAGCACCACTTTCCAGAGCTGCAGGTGGTGGCTGTCAGTGGAAACTACTGTACTGACAAGAAACCAGCTGCCATCAACTGGATCGAAGGCAGGGGCAAGTCAGCTGTCTGTGAGGCCACCATCCCCGCTAAAGTGGTCAGAGAGGTAGGAAGAGCTTGGTCTGAGTGCACTTTACTGTTGCAGACAGTGACGTATTTTTGAAACTTTGTAGGCTCTATACTGGCATCAATCACTTGTTCTATGCTTTAAAGCAGTGACCATGTATCCATCACACAACACAATTCAATAACACAAATTCATAATATACGAAAGTTGAAACTTTGAATTAGCCAGTGTAGGTGCTGGTGCTACTTTAATTGCTCATTTTTAGAAAGATGTACCAAGTAAACAACAAATGTAATCCAATACACCTTTTATCAAATTCAGCAAATGTCTCCTCACAATTAATTAGCTATCCATTCTGTGTGTGTGCTGAGCCACCAGTTTGTTCTCTTTCCCAGGTTGTCAATTAACAATGCTTTGTCACAACTTGTGCTTGTGCACATGATAAAATTAGAACAGCATTTAAAAACACAACAAAAAGATTCCCTAGTCAGCTTTGAGGTATACCAAAGTTAAATGATAGGCAATTATAGAAAATATAAAACATTATTTTGATATTTGTAATAAATTAATATCTATGGTATTTTATTGATTAAATTTAAAAAGGCTAAGTGTTGGTGGATACGTTTCTTCCACAGCTACATGTTTTTTAATACAAAATTCTTCTTTGTGTTACTATCCATATGCTGCTGATCAGCAAGAGAACACTGAGAAAATACTTTAGAAGGAACTTACTTTAATGAACTAATTCAGACTGCAGAAGCTGATGTGTCTAACTGAAAAAAACATTACAAAAGCACACAGAAGGAATTCCTTTAGAGCAGCCCACCAGCCCTTTCTAGTGATACACCACCAGCCACACAACCCTGACCACACCTAATTTAAACAAGATTTATGATCAATATTCATAACAACACCTTTAGTAAACTAGATTATGAGGAGGGCCAATGCACCATTCTTAACCTGGATGAGTAATTTGAATAAATGAATGTTTTATAACCTTAAATAAAATAACATTAATATCTTAATCATATACTGTTAGTTTATACATATAATTTCATATAATAGTATACCACTAGTACTGTATAATATTAATTCCAATTGGACAATACAACAGTAAAATGCACACCCAACATTTATCATTATTAGTATTCTGGATCGCTGGTCAGTCTCCCATGTGTTAATGCTAAAGTACTAACTTGTCAGTAATCAATAACCATTCATGCATAACAAAGAATTCAACATTTATAATGTTTGCTGCAGCATGTGAATCTCTTTTGTAATGTTCCTCCATTCTGTGATTGGTTAGTTCAAGAAATTACATTTAGAAATGTATTGACTTTGTGAAAATTAAACATGTTTCAGCAAAACATCTTATAGCCAAATAGCCAGCAAGCCAAACCCAAACCCATTTTGTTGTCTTCTCCATTTTGTCTTCTGCCTGACTACTTCATCTGCTAAACCTTGACCAAAAGTTGAACTGTTATTGTCACTGGGCTACCAGTGCCCTCAGGCTCAGTAGGCTACATTGACTGACTGGTCACAAAGCCAAATGAGACTCTTTTCTCTCATCTTTTCGGCACCAACTTTCCTTTTTTCTCTTTTTATCTGACCATGTTATTTCATTTCACTTATAATCTAAATAACACCTGCCTCGTGAGTTTACGGCGGTGTTTGTTACCGCTGTTTACATCCCGCCGAATGGTGCTAAGGCTAACAAAGCGCTAAAGGAGCTTCACACACAACATCAGCTCGCTCCAGCACAAACACCCGGTAGGCGTTTTACGTGGTTGCGGGGGGATTTCAACCACGTAAACCTGACAGACACCCTGCCTAAGTTCTACCAGCATGTCACCATACTGTGTTTATACCAACAAACGACCTCTCTGACCACATCTCCATCATGCTGGTCCCTACCTGCCTATCGTCCTCTGCTCAGACGCCACACACACCAACACAGAGGACCATCACCGTGTGGCCCAGTGATGCTGTCCCCGCACTGCAGGACTGTTTCCAGCGCACAGACTGGCAGATCTTCAGGGAGGCAGCTGTCCGTGAGGGAGAGGTGGACCTGGAGGACTATACATCGGCTGTCCTCGGCTACATCAGCAAGTGCACAGAGGACGTCACCAGCACCAGGACAGTAACAGAATATCCGAACCAGAAACCCTGGCTGAATGCGGAGGTCCGGTCTCTGCTGAAAGCCAGGGATGCTGCGTTCAGGTCTGGTGACAGACTGGCACTCAGAGTGGCTAGGACACAGCTGACTGCAGTGAGTGAAGAGGGCCAAGGCCGCATACGCCCAGAGGATCCAGGGACACTTCACGTCCAACGATCCAAGGAGTATGTGGAGGGGCATAAAGTGCATCACAGACTATAACACCTAGAGATGCACAATGCCCCAGGGACCCCTCTCTACCCGACGCTCTCAACAACTTCTACGCCCGCTTTGATGATCCAAACACCTCCCCCAGCACCAGATTCACCCCCTCCACCAGGAGAAGAGCCCCTCAGGGTGACCGCAGCAGAGGTGAGGAGGACCCTCCAGAGGATTAATCCACGCAAAGCTGCTGGTCCCGATAACATCTCCGGGCGGGTGCTCAAGGGCTGTGCATACCAGCTCACCGAGGTGCTGACGGACATCTTCAACACCTCTCTCCAACAGGCGGCGGTCCCCACCTGCCTGAAGACCTGCCACGATCATCCCCATCCCCAAAACGTCCACAGTGACATTGGCCTGAATGACTATCGGCCGGTAGCCCTCACCCCGATAGTCATGAAGTGCTTCGAGAGACTGGTCATGGCCCACATCAAGGACTGCATCGATGTCACTGTTGACCCGTCCCACAGTCCTCTGTGCAGCCATCACCACCCTCTGCAGAGCCTTCTTCTCTGCCGCCGAGCAGCTGCCAGTATGCATATAGGAAGAACAGATCCACAGAGGACGCCATTTCTTCTGTGGTCCACACAGCCCTCACCCACTTAGAGAACAAAGACTCTTATGTCCGCCTGCTCTTTGTGGATTTCACCTCTGCGTTCAACACAATCATACCGCAGACCCTGGTCCAGAAACTCACAACACTTGGACTGAGCCTTCACCCTGTGTAACTGGGTCCTGGACTTTCTGACAGACAGACCGCAGTCTGTGAGGATCCACGACGTCTCCTCCTCCTCCATCACCCTCAGCACCGGCTCCCCCCAGGGCTGTGTGCTGAGCCCCCTCCTGTTCACCCTGCTCACACATACGACTGCTCAGCGATACATCCGAGCTGTCTGATCGTGAAGTTCGCGGATGACACAGCTGTGGTGGGACGGATCGCTAACAACGACGAGTCCGACTACAGGCAGGAGGTGGAACAACTGTAGGGTTGGCATCAACGTGAAGAAGACCAAGGAGATGATCGTGGACTTCAGAAGGGGCAGACACCTCCCCTCTCCCCTGTACATCGGAGGGACTGCGGTGGAAGTGGTCTCCAGCTTCAGGTACCTGGGCGTACACATCTCTGACGACCTCACCTGGAGCAAGAACACTTCCTGTCTGATTAGGAAGGCACATCAGCACCTCTACTTCCTCAGGAGGCTGAGGCGCGCCGGGCTGGGGAGCTCAGTCCTGACCTCCTTCTACAGATGTGTGGTAGAGAGCGTCCTGTCCTCCTGCATCATCGTGTGGCATGGCGGCAGAGAAGAAGGCTCTGCAGAGGGTGGTGAAGGCTGCACAGAGGACTGTGGGACGCAGTCTATCCACCACCACGGACATCTACACCTCCAGATGCAGGAAACGGGCCTCCTGCATCATGAAGGACCCCACTCACACCGCACATGCACTGTTTGTCCCCCTCCCCTCAGGCAGGAGGCTGCGGAGCATTAAGAGCAGGACCACCAGACTGAGGAACAGCTTCTTCCCGGAAGCTGTGAGACTGTTGAACTCTGGAGGACCCCTGTAGCCCCTGCTGCCACCCCCCACCTCCAACCTTCCCATCCTCCCCCTCCTCCCTTCCCACCCCCCTTCCCTCTTTTGACAGCCACCCAAACAGGCAATACACATCTGCACACTGCAACACCTGCACAGAATGCAGTTGCTTTTGTTTTGCAGTACCTGAACATTGCACAACCACAAATTAAGAAACTTTAAAATCTTCTTTTGCATACTACTACCTCAATGAGATATTGGCTGTTGTATGTTGTCATATGTTGTATATGACTTTATACACTGTCATACCTCTATCTTCATTGCAGTTAATCCTATTTATTCTGTTTACTCTGTTTATTTATATTTATCCACTCATTTTGCACTAGCTCATTTTTGCTTATTCTATCTTGTTTATTTTGTACTATTACTACTTTACTATACTTATTCTACTTTTATACTTATTCTTATTTGGGCTTGCACCGGGCACCAGGGTAGCTAATCTCGTTCCATCCCATGTTTAACTTGTGTTGGAATGACAATAAACAATCCTTGAATCCTTGAATCCTTGAATCCTTGAAGAGGTAGGGAAGGAGGATGGCCCAGGTAAAGGTAGACTGTACTGGACTGACAGTTATTGACTAAGAGAGAGGCTGACAGCCGTAACACCCAGCCACAGTTCCAATCCCCGTACATTACATTGGCCCTAACTGTCAAGTAGTTCACTGGGAAAATTCCTGGTGCTCCAGTTGGCCAGTCTGTCATTCTTTAGAATCATTATAATAACTGTATAACACTAAACTTTTCCTGCACTGCAGGTTTTAAAAACGACGACAGAAGCTCTGGTGGAGGTGAACATCAGTAAAAACCTGGTTGGCTCAGCAATGGCAGGGAGCATCGGTGGATTTAATGCACATGCAGCCAATCTAGTGGCAGCCATCTATATAGCCTGTGGACAGGTTAAGTAGTTCCAAGGAAATATTGTGCATCCCTTTATTTAAGTGCATTATTGTGTTTCTGGTGTTAAAGTATGTTGGTGTGTGTATGTGTGTGCATCATAGGATCCAGCTCAGTCAGTGGGGAGCAGTAACTGCATCACCCTGATGGAGGCATCAGGACCAACAGGGGAGGACCTATACATCAGCTGCACCATGCCCTCTATAGAGCTGGGCACTGTAGGAGGAGGCACCAACCTGCCCCCCCAGCAAGCCTGCCTCCAGGTACAAACATGCACACATTTCATGCAAATGAAAGTAAACAAAACATATATCCTAAATTTGTAAATATGAATAGAAATAAAATTTGAATTTATAAAATACTCCAAGTAGCAATAAGTTGCATCACAGTAAGAGAGTTACATCTATAACAATTAACACTCACATTCAAGCTTTTTCAAGAAGAACATTTAAGAATGTAATGCAGATCTTATAACAGTACCATCAACAGGAAAATTGGTTTGGCTGTTCTGTCTACATTATTTAGGAATTCTGCTAAATTTGGTGTATGGTGTATGTATTACGATGTATTTAGCTAATTGCCTGAAGTAGTAGTCATGCGTTGGATGTGTCTGTGTGTGCAGATGCTGGGTGTGCAGGGAGCCAGTCAGGACTGTCCTGGGGAAAACTCCCGGCAGCTGGCAAGAGTTGTGTGTGCCACTGTGTTGGCTGGAGAACTGTCACTGATGGCTGCTCTGGCTGCTGGCCACCTGGTCAAGAGTCACATGACACACAACAGGTACGAGCAGGGAAACCTCATTTACAGATTTATGAGTGATTTTTGTTGGTGAGCTATTCACCTGCATTGTATATAGTAAGTTCTATCAATACTACAAACTGCTGTATGCTGAGACCATTATCCCAATCAGTGTTAACATTTTAACACAAAGTAACACTAAAGCTGATGGTGAATCGATTAAAAACATATTTGTTAAATGGACTTATTTGGTAAGGCTGTCAATAATCTTTTTTTTAATTGTCAACAAATATCACCTCCTCCACTTTTTGTTTGTGTCTGTGGGCATGTCAGTGCTTATAAGATAGCATAACTAGCAGCATACCTGTAGCTTAATTCCACAATAACTCTCAGACATTACGTAGGTGAGTAACCTCCACATTTAGTTTTGGTTACAACATACAAAGCCAAAGAAACTACAAAAATTATCTTCCCCTCCACAGACTTAACATCCTGTATCAGCACTGCATCATTTTTGTAAGTTTTTCCAGTAATTCTCCATGGGGCAAATTTTGCACATATTTGCATGTGTTCAACTTTATAACCCCCTTTTCTTGGGTAGACGGTACGTTCTCGCCGACCCGCAAATCCCATAGAAAATAATACAGCCTAGCATCGCTTCACATTACACTGTATTGTGTGGGGTCTCACTGTGAGGGTTTCATTTCTGTAAGACACTGGCAGTTTTTTGTTGGCAGGTCCATGGTGTTACACTTATTGTCATTAAATATTTTGGTAATACGAACATCTGTTACAAATCTACAACATCAACACTGATATCTGTTATTGTATTTTACTTACTAGGACATCTAATTTTAAATTATTTTTTATAGCATTTCAAACTCAAGCTAATTTGCTTTTTCAGACAACAGTACTTAAACTAAGAGACACACAATATTTACACACACAATAGGTGCATTTATTTTTCAACAACCCATTTATTGTTTATGTTGATTTAATTGTGATTTTTGTGTCATGAATGCTCCAGCTCACTGACCCAGACCAGTGAGAACTGTCGGCACTGAACCCAAAATACTTAATAAGGGACACGTACATATCAATTGTGCAGTTATCATACCATTTAAAGCATTTACTTATTGCCATAGATACACTTTTATTTGGGAAAAAAGTATTTACAAACAGGGACATACAAAACTGTCTAAACTGATCTAAATGTTCTGTGTGCAGATCTAAGGTGGACCTACAAGAACCTCAAGGAACATGCACCAAAAAAGCCTCCTGAGAGCATGAGAGCACCTTGGCCTCCTCAGTAAGCCCAAGTCACTGGACAGAGCAGAAAATATAGAAAAAGCTGGACAAACTGAAAGGGACTAATCATTCATCAATCAAAACAGACCTCAAACATCTTCCAAGTGCTTCCAAAGAGGCAGGTCTTTTGACCAATCTCTATGCCAGATATGAAAAGGATTCATACAAACTAATCAGACTCTTCTGTTGGAGTAAATTCATTTTCTCCTTGTGTTAACTGCTGACCTCTTTTATTTCCACTTTAAAGAATGCTGGCAGGATTTTAGGAAAACAAATGAACACATTGTGGGCACAGAAACACTAATACCTAAAAGGCATATCTGTGGCTGTGCATGGGAATGAAGGACAGTCCTGCTTATGAGAGATTCTGTATCATTTGATTTCTTCATCAGGGTGGTTTGTGAAGCTGACAAAGACACACAGGACACATTGAGTCCTGGTTCACCACAAGACAGAAAGATTAACCACGACAGACTTAGGGTTACAGTTAGAGGCACTTTAAATTCACCACTTTAAGAGACCACATGTCTTACTTAGAGGCTAAGTTCCTCTCCAGTATGTATAGAACAGAGCAGGTGAGGATTGTCTCATCAAAAAAGGAAAGAGGATAAATAAAAAAAGGCTTCAGGTACCTGGGGTGCTATCATAACTATGCAACAAATCAGCCTTTTAATGTTGAGATTCTACTCTGTAGTGACCATAGAGACAAAACTAATGGCTCAGCTGCACTTCTGCACTGCATTTCCAGTACCAAAGGAAATTACTTTAAAGAACTATGTTTTAGCCCATTTATTACAGACATGTGTGTCACACAAACTTGAAATTTGCATGTATCTGGTTCTAACCAAGACCAAGTGATGGTGTGACATGCTGATAAATTGTAAACTGCACCCTTGTATGTAATGTAACTTCAGATGTGGTGTGGGGAAAATGAATTCAGGCATATTGAGTCTTGTTGTTCCAGCAGTTGACAAATATTTTGAATCTATTTTGTAATAAATACAAAAGGACCTTACAATGGCAAATTGCACTGATTTGTTTAATGCGTTATCATTAATTTTACCTGAGCTGGAATATGGAATTACAGTATTACAATAACGTGATACACTGTTACATGTTTCCTGTATGTGAGAACTGCACACATAAACTTCAGGTGGCACAGTTTTGTTTCAGGGGTTATAGATTATTACCAGTTATTACCTGATTACCTTCATAAATGGAAACATCAGCAGGTAAGCAACTGCCCTGGATCCCCAGATCACCATGGGGACCAAATGCATCAGGTGCATTGTGAGGCTATATAAATTGAAATAGGTTGTCACCTTTATTATTTCTTAACCTCACTGCCTTGCTGTAAAGGGATTAATACTATACATCGATTATTGTTTATTATATTGTAAATAGTTTATTATTATGTATAAATGTAGTAATCATTCATATATAATAAACTGAATTTCTCAGTTATTTGATTATATATATAGAGCCTTACTAAATAATTTTTTCAAAGTTAAATGTATTCCCAAGAAAGCAAGTTTAATAAGATGTTCTGCAAATATTTAAATAGTCAAAACAAGGAAACAAATAATTAAAGCAATTATTCGCACAAAGATTAAAACGAAATACATACAGGGCCACAGTCAAAACCTATACGGGTTCAGTAAATAAAATATGTGGCACCAATGTGTCATGGTGATTCTCTATGGAAGTTCTGCATTATTATTCACAGCTAAACTAAGGAATGCTAGTTAATCATGCTAACCGCTATACAAGTAGGTGCTATTTGGTGACATTGCGATACAATAATGTATCAAGTTAACAGACACAAGTGGTCCCTGAAACACTTATTGCAAATGTGTTGTTTCCTTGGTGTCTCGGGCTTCCTGAGAAGGCGGGGTCTAAGTGCTCGACTGAACTTACGTCTGATTAGCTGCTGTGGCGCTCTTCTTGCCTATCATAACACCTGCATTAAATGATTTCCATCCGGTCACTGATGTCCACAGATCACACCGTTGCAGGTGAGATTTGTCTGTTTTTTCCTCTAAAGCACCAGCTCCTTAGGATCACTGTGTTTATGTAAATGTACAGCATATAGCTCGAGAGACATACATAGTGATTTTCCCATATTGGCCAGGATGAGAGAGCTAAATACGCCAGCCTGTGTAGCTAAAGTCAGCCTTGTTATACCGTGTGTCTGTATCTGCAGCCACTTCACATTAGTTAGATTTTAGAAGTTATGTACACTATCTGTATGGAGGCTACAGCAACGTAGTGATCTAATGTTATAAACTGAAATGTTGAATTAAAAGCCTTCTTTCTTTTCACGTCTCCTGTAGTGATGCTGTGGTCATCGTATTCCCTGGCTGTGCATCTTATGGCCCTTTTCCACTAGTACCTACTTGGCTCGACTCGACTCGCCTCGGTTTGTATGCGTTTCCATTACGTTTTAGTACCTGGTACCAGGTACTTTCGTAGTACCTACTCGGCCGGGGTTCCAAGCAAGCTGAGTTCGTACTACTACTTGTTCGTAAGAGTCAACCGTGCCATTTTTAAAACGCAATAACAACAATGAACAACGGTCAGAGATGACTGTACAGAAGCAGCGACGAGGTGCAGACATTTCTTTGTCTGGTGGCCTCCATTCTCTCCGTAGTCGTTTCGTGTTTGTGTCGCATAACAAATGACGTCGCTGGAGTTGCCACGATTGACAACCCCACCCACGCTGACGTGGTACTCTATTGTAATGGAAAAAACGACCGAAACTGAGTCGAGGTTGTGTCGAGAGTCGAGTGGCGAAGCCGAGTCGAGTAGGTACTAGTGGAAAAGGGCCATTAGCAAGGAGCACTCAGCATTTACAACTGTCTTTAGGAACGTGTTTCAGTGCAGTTTGTCCTCAATTTAACAGAGGTTGCAGTTATACATAGCTTCAAAGGTGACCCATCCTTTGTCCTTTTATACTTTTATGCAGTTTAATTTAACTCGAAGTGAATGAAAATAATAAAAAAATAAAATAAAAATGGACCTAAAGACAAAACACACAATAACACTATTTAACACGTGATAAGAAGATTCTCAATTTTATGTTATGTATCAATTTTACGCTGCAGTATGCGGACAGGCAGCACCACATCTTCCACCCTGACTCTCAACACTGGCGCCCCTGGCTGGTCAGCCCTCTCCTGAACTCTCCTGTGTGCATCGTCAGGATGTGTTTCTGAATGCAACTTGGTGTCCTCTCTTCATTTCAAATAACCACAAAGAAAAGCATCCCAAGACTCCTGACTACATAGCCACCCACAGCTCCATCATCAGATTTGCTGATGACACGACCATCAACAGCCTGATCCACAAACCACAATGAGACAGCCTCAGAGAGGAGGTCGGAGCCCTGACATCTTGGTGCCAGGACAACAACCTCCATCTCAAGCTCAACGTCAGCAAAACAAAGGAGCTGATCTGTGGACTTCAGGAAGAGGCAGAGAGAGGAACATGCCCCCCACGCCCCCCTCTCCATCAACGGGACTACGGTGGAGAGAGTCAGCAGCTTCAGGTTCTCTTGGGGTTCTCATCAGCGAGGACCTTACCTGGACTCATCACACTGACTTTAGTCACAAAGTCAGCCAGACAGCGGCTCTTCTGAACACTGCTAAGTGCATCACCAGGATGGAGCTGCCATCCTTGGAGGACCTCTATACCCAGCAGTGTAGGAAGAAGGCCAACAGGATCATAAAAAACTCCAGTCACCCAGCCACAGACTGTTCTGTCTGCCGCCATCTGGCCGACTGAACCGCAGCATTCGAGTCTGCACCAGCAGGCTCAGGGACAGCTTCATCCCCCAAGCAATGAGACTGTTAAATCCCACTGCACTATTCAATACTTGCACCTTGTAAATTGACAGTATTTCTGAGTTCTATTATATAGATTTATTATTCTAAAAAATAATTATTCTATATAAATATAATTATTTATATAGAATAATAATTATTATTTATTTATTTTAGTTCATCTATTTATATATGTGTGTGTGTGTGTGTGTGTGTGTACATATATATGTATATAAATCATCCTGTCCCTGGTGCAAAAAATGGAGCCATGGCTATGCTCCGCCAGGACCGGGAACCGGCTTGGAAAAAATTACTCCAAACACAATGAAAACAAAAATGAATGAGTGGCGCAACATCTCCCTCTTGGTCAAATTCCTTATCTAACGTGTTACTATAATAAATATTAAGGGAAAAAAAGATAAAACCAGACACGACGACTGAATAGAGCCGTCCATGCCAATTGGGGGCAGATACTTTTTTAACTCAATAAAACAAATTAATATCTAACCATTTTTTGTTTGGCATACATGTTTGTATATACCACCTGATTATACATGGTTGGTGGTGTTCTGATTTGGGAGAAAGCCAATTTTCTTTTAATTCGAGATAGAGTGTTCGTCAAGGAAATCTGGAATTATTTTATTTATAATACCACAGAATAATTTACCCACACAGCTGCTGACACAGATGCCATGCCAAGTGCCAAGTCTATCATATAGATATATAGTATGGATATCATCAGTAGCCTTGTTTACACCATCAGACAGTGTCCACTCTCTGGGGTCATATCATATTTCTTATCCTCACACACAAATTCTATCTTAGTGTGCTAATAAGAGTCTTTTCTATCAGAAAAATCATCATTTAGAGAATACGTCTCCCTGAACCAAAAGTATATATAGTCATGATGACAACTGAAGTTAAGAACACATACATGTGTATGAACAGACACACATGCACATGCACATACACAAACTGCCATGACCAGAGCAGTTTTTTTATACAGTTTGATACACAAAGATACACAAACAGACTGTTTGTCATGACTGGAGTACCAGATTAAAGAATGGATTTTTTTCAAATAACTTCTAAGATAATTGTTATAACCCGAGGTCATAAGATTGTCTTTCCTCAGTGTGTGTTGTTTGTCGCTCCCTGCCTGAGGGAGGTGCTGTTTCCTTGTCCTTCCTCTTCTTCCCTTTTGTGCTCTGTGTAGGTGGTGGCCGGTGATCAGCAGGACCAGCTTCAAAATGGGACCCTCCCATGCCAGCCGTCTCTCACGATTCCCGACTCCCGACTCCCGACCAGACAGTGCTGTGTGCTTCTGTTGGGAAGACTGTTGTGTGTGTGTGTGTGTGTGTTTTTTCTTTGTTAATTGTTAATTCTTTGGTGCAGTCCGGGTTCTTGTAGGGGGGAGAGAAGCTATGTATTTTAAGTTTTCTCTTGTTTATTTTTAGGGAGGCAGGTAAGATACCTGTATTTTATTTTATTAGTGAAGTAGGTAAGTTAGTGGATTTTTTATTTCTAGATAGTTTTGTTTGTTGTTTTGGCCGTGCTCCCCCCGATGCCTATGATCCCCAGTTTTTGTTAATAAATTCCTGTTGGACTGCAGTTTGTATCTTCTGGTCATCCACTTTATGTTTGTGCCTTAGTTTCCCCTAGGCTGGGGCATAACAATAATAAGTACAGAGGAAATACACAGCTGATGCAGGGCATGCAGGTGTTTTTGCAAATATGATGAAGAAAAAGAATCTCCATAAAAAACGTCGGTAAACATGTAAAACATGTATGTTATGGCTGGTGTGTGGTTAAATTGTTTTTTGTATTGTCTTTCGTCAGAGTCCATCTGTATTATACACAGCAAATTGAGATTATGTTTCTTATACCAAAACGTAAGTGCAACTCCTGACAATTTTTTTTCACCCATGGCTTATCATTGAGTCCTGTTTTTAACTGGTTATGAAACAGTTTCAGTTTAATACTGATTCCTCTGTAAGACCTACATAAGCAAACTCTCTTGCAGAGATCAACAGAAAATTCAACAGAAAATTCTTTCATAATTGACATTTCCATTTTATTTTTTATATGACAAATAGTTCATACTTCAGATTAGAATGATGTTTTTAAATAACTTTCACAATACATTTATGCATTATTTGTAAATGCATAAATGTACACTGATCATGATAGTCCTCAAATAACTGAAAGTTGAAAGCTTTTTTTTTTTTTTTTTTTACTTTTGATAGGCAGTGGCAGAAACCTCAAATGTATCATTAAACAGTGACATTTCTGATATTCTTTGTATACATTTCTAAACATTGCTTTTAATTATTAATTAATAAATTTGTAATGGTTTGTTTATGAGTATTTCATGATTAATGAATATTGTTCTAGATTTGTCTAGATTATTTACAACATTTGTAATATATTAACATATAAGAGCATTTATTAATCATTTATATATCTGTGTTCATTCCATGTCTAATATGTGTTCATCAACACCAAAATGTGATGTTATGTATAACTATTAGTAACTATTAGTAATTACTATAGTTCAGCACCAATAGCACAGAGTGGAATGGAAGAATACAGTCCCAAGAAGTAATATTCATATAATTTTCAGCGGCTTGAAACTATTATATATTAATATTTTGAGTATTGTTTAAAGAGACTCAAGAATTTCAGTGTCTACTCCAGTGTCTACTCCATGTAATTCTTGTGCATATGATAATAAATTAAATCTTGACTCTTGAATCTCTATGGTTTATGGGTGGGTTAGGGCCTATTTATCAATAGGCATGATATATTCACAGTATTCTAGGGATACTTTAAATTTAAACTTTGCAGGATTGCCAGCCACCATTCCACAACAAGACCACGAGACCATTTTTCATAACCATGAGAGTGTTTAAACTCTCGGTAAACTGATCATCTTGATGTCTGCTGAAAACTGCTGGTTACTGTTTGAACAAAACTTACTGTTTACTAGTGACTTGTCAAGTAAGGAAAGGGAAATCGACTATTTGTTGACATTTCCCAGGCACTTGCTGCTGTGTGGACATATGTTTCCAACAAGGACTGACACCTAACAGAGTCGGGCTGAAAAACACTCTTCAGATTACACCTTCTTTCCACTGTTGACTTGTGCATGCCTTCACTGTTCACTCTTTGCTCTTTTGGCACAAATGACTCTTTTTTTCTGGCTATGGAGAACTTATTTCTAAGAGCATTTTTTTTGTCAAAAGAGATTTGATAGATTGCTATTCTCAAATTTTTGAGTTGGAGTAAAAGTAAAGGACTTTTACCTTTAGGTTTCAAAGTCAAACTTTTAGCAATTTAATTAATATGAGCACTAAGCTGCATACATCTACATCATTCCATAGAGCCTTCCTATAATAACCTCTTTCAATTTAGCAGGTGCACCCTCACTATAATAGATATATAATATAATATTATAATAATATAATAGATGTGAAATACTCCATTTTTTTAACCTCTCAGCTGTTTATACTATACTATACTATACCAATCTGTGCCTCCTTTATCCCTTACTGACCCTTACCTTTCCCTTATGACCACCTGTTCATCATCAGGCCATAACAGGCAAAACATTTTGCCTATCAAAAAAGTACTTGCCCATTTTTTAAAATTTATTTGTTATTATTTCACCTTCACTGCTGAAGCACATATTGCCTATGACAGAAAAACACTTGTCAATATCAGAATAGGAGGTGTAGGGATTGGATTAAGTGCACTGGGCCTTAAGATGATCACTGACCACAATATCTTCCAACCACCAAGCCAGCCAGCCATATTAAGCACCACTGAAAGTGGTGTGATCACCCTAGGAAGAGGGGTAAGAGACCCAAGAACTAAATTAACCCAGCTTGGACCTAACCTAATTCTGTTCTACTGCCCAGCTCATTCCTGGTTAATGTCCAGCTACACGAAAATGAAAGCATATAGATTAAATAAGACACAGGCTTACTCATCAATGGGAAATCAGACTGTTGCACACATTGTTACTGAGTTACTGAGACTTTGCTTCATCACAACATCCTGATCAAGCCAGTGCACTTAACAAGTTGACCGTGTTCTGGGTCTACATAACACAAGACTCCAGTTAGACGAGGGTAGACAGGCTCTGTGTTTACGTCAATGATACTTGGTGCTCAAATGTAGTCAAAGCATCAGCTTGGACCACAATATTTCCCAGATTTCGAGATTTTTAATGTTAAGAGGGTCACCATACTTTCTGCCCAAATAATTAAATGTTTTTGTTGTCATTGTTTGCATTCTTCCAGATGCAAATTTAAATAATGAATGCCTCACCAAAGGAAACAATATCATAGACCATGTTTACATGGACATTCTTTTTCTGCCATCAGTTTACTGAACTGTAAAGCACTCTGAGTAGCCAGACGACTAGAAGTCCATTTTCCATTTACTGGAGATACCTTCATCAATCCAGGACATTTCGGGCTACAAGAGTAAGAGTGCCCCCATAAAGTGTGAAGTCACATTGCCAGATTATTTTAACATCTTTTATGTTTGCTTTGATCTCAGCTGTCAACAGTCAGCTGTAAAGTCTACTCTAGAGGATCGGCCACTATAACTAGCCCTAATTAAAGTGAATATGAGTAAATATGCGAGGCCAGATAATATTAGCTGTGTACTAAGACCATGTGCTGATAATGAATTGCATTGGGAAAGTGGTTAAAAACCACATCCCAGCCAGGCTGGACCCCCACCAGTTTGCATTCGAAATCAACAAATCCACAGAGGATGCCATATCCACTGCCTTCCACTCAGATCTTTGCACACCTTGAAAACAACAACACCTATATAAGAATGTGTCTTGTTGTTTCCACAAAGACAATAGAAAGACAAAAGAAAAAGACAAGTACCCATCTTAGCAACAGTCTGTCCACTCTGCTGCTGTCTGGCAAGCAATATAGACATATCTGCTGTCCTACCACTAGACTTCGTTATCCCTGTGTTGTAGAATGACCAATAAAATAAACCTTGAACATTTAACTTTGCACTCTGAGCAAAGAATATTCTTATTCTGACTTGGTCTTCTTAGGGACATTGATAAACATGAGCACATGATGTGAATACTCGCAAAAAAACAGAATAGCTGATAAAGTAAGTTGTATACAGAGGGAAAGTCTGCTCTTTGACTATATATTATTGTGTTTGCTACACTTACGTAAGGCTTAACCTTTGTAATGAAATTACTGCCAAGTTTGTATACATTTCATTCACAGGTTTTCATGTACATGTTACAATCTTAATGTACAACATTAAGTATTATGGTCACCCTTAAAGTGACTGAACAATTACTTAATAATTGTTGTGTAATTGTTTTTGGCTTAAAAAAGCAGTGTTAAAAACAAATAGCAAACAAACATAAAGTCAAACAGCAGGGACACAGTATCAAAAAACAACATGATTGCACTGCATGATTGCTTAAATATAAACACAATGAAATGAGGAAACCATGTTAAGTTCTTGTGTGGTCAGGCCGTAACAAAGCCTCAGTAGCTGAAATTCTCTTATTTCCCTTTTTCTAGTATATACCCTTTGACCCCACAAAGGAAACTGCTAGATAATAGTTACACCTGGCAGTCAATAAAAGGCAGAGATAATGTCTTCCCTCATAAGTAAAAAAATTTATTAAAAAAAAAGAACTTATCGAAACAATACAATTGTTTTATTCTAGTTAAAAGTTATTCAGTTAAAATCTACAATAATTAATTTTATTATTATTCAAATATTTTTATTGGCTTTTTATGCTGCAAACACATACAACACAGTCAACAAGGCCACAGACAGCAGTCACAAAATATATGGAAAATAAAGCAACAATAGTAACATAAACATACATGTATAAAACAGAAAATGTATAATAATAATGATAATAATAATAATAATAATAATAATAACAATAATGTAACAACTTAATATTATTATTATTATTATTATTAACAAAAACTACAAATAAAGAGTACAAATTCTAACCCATTACAGAGATTGTGAGTCAATTAAGTAGTCTCAGTGTCCCTAGCTGGGAATTCCAAATTAAAGTAGTTCAAAAATGGTCAAAAACGCTGATGGTTACCAGGAACAGTAGAACATTGTTAAATATATTTGCAAGTCCACCAGTAATATGTTGTCTTTGTACGTCGTACCACAGGCCATAGCGGATTCCCTCGTAGGTCAATAATTTATTTTAGATATAACAAAAAACAACACATTCCAAAATTAAAATAATTATACTAACACAAGCAATAATGCAGAATCAATATTATGGGAACCCTGAAAATTAATAGTGAGTCAGTCACGGGAAAGATTACTCACCACGCACACATGTGCCCAGGCCCTACACACACGCACTGCAACAGAAGTGTGAAAAAGGTGCACTTAGTGGAAACCAGGTGCAAAATTACCACACACACAAATTACACACACACAAACACACACACAGGGCAGTGAAGTGCAAGTGAGGAAACGGTCGTACAAAATGAATAAAATGTATAATCAAACTTCATACAAATATTTTTGAGGGAATTAAAGATAAATAAAACAACCTAACATATAACACAGATACACTATCCTAAGTACCAACCCAAAATACACACAAACGAAAGCATAATAATCTAAACAAAATATTAAGAAAATATGGTAAATTTAAGCATACAAAAACAGCAGTTCCAAACAGGTAATTATTAATGATGATGCACACAGGTATAACTACTTCACAACACTCAGTACAGGTCTGCCTTATCACTCTAGTTCAATGGTTGTGCCGCTTCATGGACTCACGCAGCAAATTCAACAAAGTCACACCCGAAGCCGGACATAGGGCATAACATTACACATATAGCCCAATGTTACTCATGTTACTCATGTCACTCAAAAAAATGTTACTAAAAAAAAAACAAAACAGGGAACCTACCAGCCAGCACTACAGCATCCTCCATTCAGGAAAAAGGCAAGGCGAGCAAGCAATATGCTATGCTCCAACCTTAGCTGCTTACATTACTGATTCTAGTTGTGGTCCACCTGTCTGAGGTTTGCTGGCCTGGTGGAGACATGATCTGTGTCTGTGTTGTGGAGAGAAGGTCGAAGTGGCCTCAGAGCGCCATATGACGGACATCTAGAGATGCACCTGGACTCACGGACTCATTTCCATTACCTGTGATACCTTCACACCCATGAACTCAGTATAGCTACAGTTTATTACGACCCATGTTTAACTTCATATATATGACTGATGATGATGTTCTCTGTACATGTGGCATCTATTGCATTGCACGTCTGTCCGTCCCAGGGAGAGGGATCCCTCATCTGTGGCTCTTCCTCAGGTTTCTTCTTTTTCCCATAAAAGGTTTTTTGAAGTTTTTCCTGACCTGGTTCGAGGGTCTAAGGACAGAGGGTGTCACAACTGTACAGCAGATTGTAAAGCCCTCAGAGGCAAACAATACTTGTGATTTTGGGTAGATAAGATAAGATAAATAAATAAATAATTAAATTTAATTTAAATTTGATATATATCTGTGTCTATCTATCTATCTATCTATCTATCTATCTATCTATCTATCTATCTATCTATCTATCTATCTATCTACACACACACATTATACATTATACATATATATTATACATATATATATATATATATATATATATATATATATATATATATATATATATATATATATATATACACACACACACACACACACACACACAGGTATAGAAAATGGATGGATGGATGGTCCATGAACAAACACTGTTCTTCCTCAGGAAGTTGAAACATGCTGGACTCTCCCCTCAGCTCCTGATAAACTTCTACAGGGCCACAATAGAGAGCATCCTCTGCCTCAGTGCAACAGTGTGGTATGGCAGCTGTGCACTGCACAAGACCGAAAAGGACTTAGCCCAGGTGGTGAAAACAGCACAGGGGATTGTGGGAAGTCCTCTTCCAGACCTGGACTCAATATACGCAGGCCCAACGATTGATTGCCACTGACCCTACCCACCCGGTTACACATTGCATTGCTGCTACAACTTAACTTTATACTTTAGTTATTTCTGACTAAGTACATATTACATATATTCACATATATTTATGTTTACAGCTGGGAGTCACCGATCTTAAATTTCATTATGTGAAAACATGATGGCAAATAAAGATTCTTGGCAGCCCTTTTGCACACTGCAGCTCAGTCTTCCAGGGCCTGCTGCAGACATGCATCCTCCCACCAGGACGCTCTTTATTCTTTTTGCCAGGTGTGGTGTTTGCCTTAGAGTTTACTATATTGTGGGGTAGTATCTATTTAGTATTTTGCTATTATCCTTTTCAATCAATCATCTATTGACTTCAATCTATGTAAAATGTAAAAAATAATTTTAAAAAAAATTGTCCATCACAAGTAAATACAATGAACCAAAAGAAAGTTAATATTTGAGAAGCTGCAACCCGAGAATGTTTGGCATTTTTTTTATGTAGGTGACTTTTAAAGACCCTTCTACTTTGTATACTCTGCCACATGTCTGCAAACACTAGCTCTGTTTTACAAAAGCTATAAAGCTGTGACTGCTGAAGCACCTGGGTAACAGTTGTATGCACAATGTCTGCTGTCCCTGCCTTGGAAACCTATAGCTCCACCACAACTGCCATAGGACTGCAGAGGGACGGCCTCTCTCACTGGTGCCTTCTTGCAAGGACATTCTACAACTGAGACATTTTTCCTTATTTTTAAAATTGTGACATTACTCTAACCTGAGAAATATCCAGTACCAGACATATTACATTTATCCTTTTTCTGACTTTTTAAAATAATTTGTCATCAATGTATTCATAATGTTCCTTTGACTTTAAGATGTAGTTTTTGTCAAGGAATGGGCTGACGAGCTGCGTGTCAGATACCGAAGCATTTTACCTTTAACTGCATTTCACACCTTCATTACACACAGGTGAACCAGAATAAACAACCAAGTGGTCTACAAACACACAATCATTAACATTAATATAAAAAAACAACTATATTGTCTTTTGCTCGAGTTGTTTTATTTCATGTTTATAATGTTTTGGTGGGAAAGTTTTTTTTTTTTTTTTTTTTTAAGAACACTCACACTCACTGTGAATAATGACATCTGAGAACAACAAAAGCAAGTAGGTGGCAACAATTTTTCTATTACAATGTGTTTACTCTTCTGTTTCTTCTCTCTCAGTATCTGCAGTAGTTGTCAGAGGAGGGAGGCTCAGTTTTCTCTCTGCTGCTGCTCCTCGTTGAGTAAACAAACAAGCTTGTGACCTCGCAGTGACCCGGAAGAGTTTGACCGGCACCACTAGAGTGCTGCTACACTGAGGGGGACGCCTTGCAGCGTGTTCACGAACTGCGTTAGAAAACTCCTCCTGCTCTGATTGGTTGTTCTGATTGGTTTGGGGGGGATTTTAACAAATGGCTTTAGAGGCAAAAGGCAGGGATAAAGGAAGCTGATTCTTATCACATATGATCTGTCTCATATTCTACTCTCAGGACATGATGGCAGTTTAAATGAATATGACTAAAAGTAGTGTTTGAAAATGTTACCAACTGAACCTTAACAGCACAATGTTTTTTAACAGTTAAAAAGGAGAGAGAGATCCAACTGTACAGAGCAAAATCAGCAAGCATTCTTAGCACTGCAAATGTTAAGTTTTTAACATTTCTATGTAGTTTTACGTCCCAATGGGTGCCAGGGAGTAACAACTGATGTTAGGTGGGCTGAAGGAAGAGTGAGAGACGATTGTTGCAACAGTGATCAACGTTTATTGATAAAACAAAAAAAAAAAAACAGGGCAATGAATGGAAAACAAGCTTGCCACAAAAAGGCAGAGGCCACACTATAAGGACAAAGGAACTAAAGACAAACAAAACTAACAATAGCTAATTTAAAAACCACTTTCCACATAAACTGAACCACCACCCTCCTTTTTAAGGCCCAAAAGGAGAAAACCTCACCAATACCAGTACACAAGCCACTTACACAAACACACTCACTGCACAATCAGAAGGCAGAGAGGGCCTCAAGCTTCCTCTTGGGGCTTTTATTCAGGGGGGAGGAGCTGAGCAGAGTGAGTACACCTGTGCTCACTCAATCACAGGCATCAGCAACCTTAAAGAAAGAGGGAGGAGGGGACAGCACACAATGGCACAAAATGTAAGATGTACACTACATTGCACGTAACAGTAGTGTTAGACAATAACTTTCTTGCGGTATTGATTGTTGATCAGACATGGGTAGTTTAACACTCTAAAGTGTAAACAAAGGTCTTCTGAATTACTAAAAACGTTTGCTTAAAACAACAAGGTCATGTTCAGTTGAAATGAATTAATTTAAAATGCCCACCACATAAACATTGTAAAACACTTTTAAAACATGTGACAATAAGGAACAATGTATGCTCTGTCATTAGAATATTGCTTGTCAAAGGGTTTAAAATAGGCGAGCTAGTCAATGCAAATCACATTTTTCATTATTTTGCTCCTCTATGCATGGAAGTGTTCATCAAAGAACAGCGTCTCAACAGTACAACCTCATTAACTAGCTCATGAAAGCACACTGCTCATGTATTGATATTTCAGATTTTCACAGTGTTTACATGGTTATATTGTGGGATGTTCCAGTGCACATAAACAGATCGACCAGGTATTCGGTGCCATAATTTCTGACCCAACTTGTAATAAAGACATCTGAACATCTATATGCAATGTCTGACATGGTAATTTCCTTTAAAATAAACCTTTCAAGCTATCAAGTTTCTGTTTTTAAAGGACCAAATTCAAATCCCTAAAAATGATAATTGTTATTGTAAAATGCTAATTGACATTTTTTGCAAGAGATTTTTTAAGATTTTAAATTTATCAGTCTGTGTAAAAAAAAAAAAAAAAAAAATTTTCAAATTGCATATACCACATATGGATAAGAGGGCCATTTTTTATACATCTGGGATAGTCAATCTTTAAGTGGTGTGGAAATCAATTTTTAAATCAGAATAAAAATATTTTAAGTAAGAATTTGTGCCATCAGTAAGGACAGGGGAGAACACTATGTTAACAAGTTCCAGTGATTGTCCCTTTCAACTGTGGCAAGCGGCGGTGAGGAAGACGGGTGAAGCCCTAATTTAGTTTAAATATAATTATCAGTTAGTTGCCAACAACGCCACCCTGGGAATTTCACCCAGGGAATTATTCGTCCTCATACAATGGATCAAGCACAGGTTCGATACCACTCAGGCCAGAGACCGTGTCCAAGGTTTAAAAACAAACATTTTATTAAGAGTAAAAAAAAAAAAAAAAAAGAACAAAACAGCGCTGGGACAAGGGCTCGCGAATAAGGAGAAGGATGCCCACCAAACAAAAACATAAAGTGTGAGATCACCTTAATACATGACCGGCACACCCAGTGAGAAAAGGAACCACACCCTAAGGAAACACTGCATACACGAAAGAAGAAAGGGGGACACAGTCACCCAGGTCACCAGCACCACCACCACTGGCCCTCAGCGACTGAAAGGAAAAATAAAGGAATTTGTGGATAACACTGTCCAAAGAAAAAACACAAATCTGTCAACATTAAAAATACAAATTATAAAACACAAATATCCCCAAAATCAAACCAGTTCACAAACAATAACTCAACTGCATAAAACAAACTCAAACCAAAGAAAGGAAATAAAAAAAATCTAATTACAATACAGCTAAACAAAACAACCCAAAACAAAATACAAATAAACCAAAATAACATAAACCAGACCTTCAAGTACACCATTAAAATGGGTTGACCCCAAATTAAGATTATTCCAACAGCTACCAAACAATGTCCTTTATCGCGGTGTACCAACAACAAACCGCGTAGACTTGCGTCCGGGAAGAAGGTGGCAACCCAGCCGTGTACACTGGCGGCTGGAGACAAGACGGCAATGGTCCAGTTGAGACGGCTACTGTCACCTCCCAGCAGAAGTTAACTCACGAAGAAGGGAGTGGGGGGGGCACAAGCTGCCATTAATTACCGGCACAATGACAGAGCCAAACGACACACAGGAGCCGCACGGGCACCCAAACAGCGGATCTGCAGCACAAACCACATACCTCAAGAACCAGAAAGAGACCAAATTACCGATTAATGAAGCAGCGAGCGGCCATACCTGCCGAGGGGAGAACACCTCTGACCCGGAAGTAACGTCAGTCAGGAACGCAAGAGGAAGAGGCCAGGTGGAGGACCGAGACTTTTATACCCCTGCCTCCCCTCACTGATTGGCTGACAACACTCCCAGCAGCACCATAACATAGAAAACATTTCTATGCTGCTACACAACCAAATCACCAAAGATGAGTGGAGTATTGTGGAGAATGCTCAACTGAATAGCGTTTAAACTGGTGTAACCTACACCAGTGTGTTTCAGTTCCTATGACTTGAGTTACAGAACTACAAAATTTCTAGGTCATATTTGTACTGTGGGAACAAAAGATGGTTTTGAAAATATCCTGTCATTAATGTCACTGTATGTCCCTGTTTTACTGTCTTTCTATTGCAAAAAGCACTCTCTTATCTCATGATTTCTGAAAATGGATTTTAATGTACCTAGAACGGATATGTACATGTGTGTTGCATGTCTATAATAGGAATTTGACTGTAGACACCTGTTGTTCTATCTCTTCGTGTATCTGATCATACACCAAGGAAAGATTCTTTTGGCCTGACTATTTCCCATTTTTCATTATAGTATTTTTTTTCTCTTTGTCTTCCTGTCTCTGTGTATAATGTTAAAAAGGGATTATCTAATTGACTTAAACTGCATTCTATTTTTCCTATAGATTTCCAAATCCTTATTTTCAGGAGTATATGTTTGAAAAACTGCATCTCATGCTTGACTTTAAACATCAATAACAACTTCCACCATTGAACAAGGTATTGTTTGGACCACACTTTCAGAAAGAAGCTTGTAAGTGTGCAACAATAAAACTGCACATTCTATATGCAAGCAAGTTCTGTGTGACAACAGGAGGTACCTGCAATAAAGAAACAGACGTTGTTGGCTGATCACTTAACAAATGACCTTATCACTTAACAGTCTTTGCATGTCTGCTTCCTCATTAGTATAAACCAGGTAATCATTGTAACTATGTACAGTGTTAAGGGGCTTTCTGAAGCCATTGTATGTACAAAAAACTAAGGAAATCCTTGCTTTCCACAATTCAAATGTAATTTTTTTCCCTGCATCTAACCTGTGTTAGAACTTGTGTTAGAACCTGTTAAGAAAGAGGTAAACAATTTTTGTGGTGCACTTTACAAACAAAACAGGAGTACTTAGTGAACAGTTAAAAAAAAAAAAGCTCTGACCTTGGTAATGGTGGCATTCTAATGCTATCACAGCAGTCGTGCTCTCAGTTCCTTCACTCGTAGACTCTTATTTGTGTTTCCACCATCAATGTTGTAAAATCGTGGTTTGAATAAAAGTGTAGAAACAGGAAAGTAGTTCATCATAACACAACCTGAAAACAAAGTGATCTTAAAGATCTTAGTAAATGCTTGGCTACTAACGCAAACATTATTAACAGCACAGCAAGCATCTGTCCTTAATCAGGTACCACAGAAACTATGGTCAAAACACAAAATAGACATAAGGCCAATTAAAACAACAGCCAGTATGGATAAAATTAAAACCAGGCTCAAGTCTACCTTATCTAAAACAATATCCTCTCAAACAAAATGCTGTAGAAGGTATCAGACCTACAACTAAGGGTAAAACCAAGCATTTTAAAATAAATTAGTAGTCCTTGTACCCTTGGACCCTTGTTGGTCACAAACCCTCATATATCGCTCATGAACCATATACAGCCAGAGATCGCCACCATTCTAGTGACTCAGCCACATCAGACTTGGCTAAATATCTTGCAAAGTGCCAGCTAGTTTCGTCTGGGCTCACCAGGTTTGATGACAAGCCAGAGCATTACTTGTCCTGGAAAATGTAATTTAATAACACAATTGAGGGCCTAGATCTCAAGTGCAGCGCTGAGCACAAACTTGTGTGTTAATGTCCATATGTACATCATATGAGCATTACAATTCATGGAGACGTTACTAAGAAGAGTTACAAATGGTTACGGCGTCTGTGCTTAAATAACTTTTCCCTTTTAGTGTGCTGTGTGTGAGCCACCTGCAATGAGCCAACTGTATGAATGACCAGTACATATTCTGTTTCTGTTCAGTTACATATTTCTTTGTATTATTTTATATGTTGTATAAGGAGCCAGTTAATGAGAGACGCGCCAGACTGTGCTGTGTGTGAGTCACCTACAATGAGCCAACTGTATGAATGACCAGTAGATATTCTGTTCCTGTTCAGAATAAATGTGGCGGTAGGAGATGGACTCTCATTCATCGTTTCAAACACAACAAAACACAGAGATAAAGTCAAAGAGTTAAGGGGTTTCCTTGCAAAAGCCAGTTACTTTGAAATGCAATTGAGCGCAGTTACATTGCCTTTGTCTGAAATTAGCATTTTCTTTAAAGCACCTGACCATTCAATGTCATGTGATTCTCTTTATTTGTTAACAGATTCATCTTTAATATACCCTTCCCCTGCTTTCATATATATATTTTTGTAGAATTTCTCCTCTGTAGATTTTTTCAGTATTTTTGATGTGTATTTTCTGTACTTTTAGTTTTTCCCAAAGCCAAATGCTCTTCTTTTAAACGTTCTTTCTTTCTTCTTTTTGTTGTTTGGAACATTTAGATAGACTGGGCATTTTTCCGTTGTTATGTTGGTATCTGTCTGATGTAGGATATTTTACTGCATCTACACAGCTATGAACATACATTAGTTCATTTACATCTGATGTAATGTGAGCACAGGGTGTGGACTCTAACTAAACATGATGGTAAAGATGTCTCAATTTCAACCTGTTTAACACTGGACATAAAGTAATGGTCTTGCTTGCTCATGTGTGAAACAGCAATGTCTGCATTAGAGTCTATATGCGCCATAATTTCCTCCAAAGATTGTTCATCTACACTGTGAAAAAGCACAGGCATGAGTAATACTGAGTTGTCAAAAACTTTGCTATCAGATCACTGTGTGAAAATAAACATGACAGCTCTTCCAGGACCACCTGGACAGGCAGGCTATTGGGTCAGAGGATAGAAGGGGTTTGGGGGATTGGCAGGATTGCCTGTAGTTACTAGCAAGTCTTCTTCTCTGAGGGGTGTTGTGAGTGTGAGGGGGCTGCACATTCAATGCACATTCTATTCAGTGCTTTATGCAGGGGCACCTCTCCAGCTACCAGTCAGTGCTCCATACAGACAGGTCCATGCCAAGCCACTTTAACCAGTTTATAAGCTGATTCTCTGCTAGTGAAAGTACTCTGAATGAGGTAGTCAGTGCTGTTAAGGATAGCAACATTCTTGTCAGTGCCACAGCTAAGGGTGAAGAGTTATCTTCAACAAAGAGAAGGAAAACCTTTGTTGCGAAGAATTACCCTGTGGTAATACTTGCAAAGTACACTGCTAAAAAAAAATTTAACATCTATGTTAACAACCCCCAGAAGTGAGAGTGTGTTATCCCTGTGTGTTCTTGAAGCCAACCTGGATTTATGCCCATATCAAACCTCCTTTAAGTAAAATCATTGAAATGCTTTTTTTCAACAACTGAGCAACTTCTTGGCAATCAGGTTTTTGACCACACCACAACACCAAGACTGTTCCTCAAGGCTTCATTCTTGAGCCTCTTCTTTTTATCTACATGCCTTCTTTGACTCAGATTATTGAAAATAACTAAATAAACTACTTTATTTATGCAGGCAACACACAGATTTACATAACCATATTACCAATACAAGCACTGAGTAAGTGCATTGAACAAATCAACTATTTTATGTGCCAGAACATTCTTCAGTTAAACAAAGACAAAACTGAGGCAGTAGTCTTCAACAGCCATGTTAAGACAATCATGAAGTCAGCCTATTGTCACTTTAAGAATATATGAAAGATTAAAGGACTCATGTCTCAGCAGGATTTGGAAAAACCTGTCCATGCATTTATCTACATTAGCCTTCACAGCATAAACAGTGTCCTTAAAGGTCTCCCTAAAAACATAATCAGACAGCGGCAGTTGATTTAGAATGCTGTTCCAGTCATCATTAAGACCATAAAGTGGATCACATCACTCCACTTCTGAGGTCTTACTATTGGCTTCCTGTTAGTCAAAGAATATTTCATAATACCACTGTTGGTTTATAAAGCACTGAATGGTTTACATTTCTTTCTCATATGAACCATCAAGACCTTTCAGGTTGTCTGGGACAGGTGTACTAAACACTGAGAATCAGTGATGATTTTTTACGCACTATATATCAAGAACAAACTCCCAGAAACCTGCAGGTCTGCTGCAACTCTCTGTTCTTTTAAATCAGGGATATATACTTTACTGTTTGCTTTACTGTTACATTTTATGATATCAATTAATGCACTTTTACTTTAATTCTTATATTTTATACCTGCCCTATTCTATTTTAGCTTCTATTTTAGGTTGTTTTTATTTTCGATTCTAATGAATGATTTGAATTGTTTTTAGTGTCCTTTTCTGGTGTATTTCTTTTGCACTTTAGTGCTTTTGGCATCTTATTTAAAGGAGTTTGAATTACCTTGTTGCTGAATTTATTTACATCGCTTTCCTGTATAAATGAATTACCCTTGCCTTGCCTTCTATTGAGGACAAGCAAATCATTGAGCCAATAGATAAGGAGATGTCTGTCAAAAGTAAACAGCTGGGTAGCCAGCTCCGCTTCAGAATTTTACAATTGTGCATGCCCAGCAACAGAGAGCAACCTCTGAGTCGTGTCAACTTTCATCGTTGTACACTTATCAGAAACCTTGTGACTCAGACAGACTGCTCTACACGGAGATGAGTTTGGCTGTGCAGCAGAAGAGTTCATATAGAGGGTTTTATGTGGTAGATGGCCTACAATCTTTTCCCTCTGTAACTGAAGCCTTCAGCTTATTCAAAACAGCAAAAGGTCTAGATTGTGCCCAACCTTCCAATAGTTATGCAAGCATTTCCATTCACTGAGAACTGCAAAGATTTGACTGAGCAAGGGCATGTTCACCGTCTGGGTTGCCAGCACCATGTCAGATCAGAATTTAAGGTGCTTTTCATTATTTATGAAATTGTAAATCTGATCTCTCTGATGTGTCTGATCTCACTTGACCTTGTATCACATCCCATGCACTATGCTCTCAGAATACATGGCTCTTGTCTGTCCCCAGAATTAAGAGGAAGTCAGCTAGCTGCAGGGCCTTTCCCTATAGTGTTCATTTTCTCTACAATAATGTTCCTGCTGCAACCAGACAATGTGACTCTATTAAGGCCTTTAAATCTGAGCTTAAAATTAATCTTTTCCTTATCCTTCAGTACCTCAGGTCATCATAAATACCAAGGCCATGCTTGTCCTGCCAACAAGAAACAAAGAAACTAGGGAATGCAATTTCTGAAGAAATTGCTGTGTGAATTCTGACTGCTGAAAGGCTGACGCTAAACTGGATAGCTGAAGTTGAGTGAGCTTTTTTTCTGAATTTCTCTGTCCAAGCAACTGTGTTTAATATAGCATGTTTGAGGGTTAGATCTGTTACATGATTTGCTACAACTCTTCTTTTCCTAAACAGGATTTAGGGTGCTTTCTCTACGTTGCATACCAGCTTGCCTCCAAAGCCCCCTCTCGTCGCCTGATTCTCTTAATTCTTACTTATCATTCATGTAAACTAATTTCTCATTGCTTGGTTTGATGTTGTTTAGCTAGTGCAGGCACAGTGATTGATGAATAATTGATGCTCCATCAGATACTCTGTTCTGATTGGTTGTTTTGATTCATTCCGGTGTGGTGGATTCTTGTCAAATAACAGCAGCAAGTGGAGCCGGAGGAGTCAGATTTTTTCACAGGTGATATGTCTCATGCACTACTGTGAGGATACACTGACAGTTTTAGCAAATATGACTAAAAGACATTTTTAATTAAATTGCCTTATTCTGCTTTAATAAAGGGAGAACTATATCTAATTTCCAGGAGGTACTTGGTATGACATTGAACAGTAAACTCAGGTTAAAAACAGAGGCAATATTTTCTGCAATTGCTCTATCTCATCTTGGTCATTATTGTAAAGTTGTATTCTTTACAATAATGGTTCAATAGAGCCTAGAGTACTATGCACACTATTATCTTGTTCTTTTCCTCCTGGTTGAAAGAATATCATGTCTTCCTGTTTAGTGACACCTTAAGATGGTAATTTTTTTTTCCTGGTTCCATACTCTTCACATATGATTTATAATCTACATGTACATTTCAAAGGGAGGGTCTGAGGACTGAGGGTGTTTAATGCTGTACAGTAGAAATGCACAATATTTGAAAAATATTCAACATATACAAATGTCATTTAATATGACAGATGACAAACCATCATATTCCAGTTATCTGTTGTGCATTTTATTAGTAATTTATTATGCATTAAAAGTAGGTGGCATGCAGGAAACTTGTTCTTCCTCTCAGTCATAGACTCACCAAACTGAGCAAGCCACATGAAAAATAATAACATACAAGTGCTACAGGATAGCAGCAGCTATATTTAAAATATTGGATGGGAACCACCCAAGTTGTTGAACTTGCAAATGTTCCACAATAAAAGCCCTATTAGGAAATGAGAGGATTCTATCTATATTAAAACTAGAGAAATGAGAATTTTAGTTTTAATATTGAATAGATGTGGAGAAAAGTGATGTTTTCAGATGAGTCACCTATCACCATGTATTCTCCACAAGCGCATGTGTAGCATAAACAAAGAGAGCAGTACAGGCTTGAATGCAGTGAGGGAATCCAGTAACACTGCTATGGGGGGCATTTTGCTGGCATGGTTTGGGTCCACTTGTCCACCTAGAGGGAAAGGTCACTACAAATCAATAGAATTGTTCTGAGTTTATCTGAGTTTATCACCTTTATGCTGTGATGCAACATTTCTATCCTGATGGGAGTTGTCTCTCCCAGGATGACAATGTCACCATCCATAAGGGGTCACTGAATGGTTTGATGAGTATGACATCAAGACATTGCCCTCTACCACCATCATCAAAACACCAAATGATAGAATATCTTGTAGTAGAATTATATTTTGCCTATCCAGTAGAGTTCCAGAGTCTTGTAAAATCAATCCCCTCAGCCACTAATACAATTTTAGATGTCTATTGCAGCATAGCCTCAAATATGGAGATGAGTTTGGCTCAAACTATATCGCCCAGACCTACTGTGCAGACTATAAAGACTATATATTAAATATATGATTAAAATTTCATTTAAAAATATATATATATATATATATATATATATATATATATATATATATATATATATATATATATATATATATATATATATTATTTAAATGACATTTTAATCATATGCTATGTATGTGCCAAAGGCCATAATCTAAAGCACTAAATAATTAAGTTAGAAGACTCTGATGGAGAGAGACAAACTACTATTTTCTGCTGCATTTTGTGTCAAACAGTTTGTAAATGTTGATCCAAGATGCAGTCATTTAAGTCATATACATAGGTTCTAAAACGAAAAAAATTGTTATGTAATAGAAACAGCTTATCCCAGTGGGATTTCTTTCATTTACTGTATCAGAGACATTCATTTGAAATCCCAGTATTTTACTGATTGTTTTGAGAGAGAGTACTTGTAATGTATGTTGACTTAAACACATGAAAAACAGAATGCAATGCAGAAGGAAAGTAAAACAACCATAAGGCATATATGGAACTAATGAGAGGGAGAGGAAGTAAAGAGGGAAGGAAGCCATTTCTTTCAAAGCTGAGATGAAATACTTTCCACTGCAAATTGTCAACTTGGCCATGTAGAGTGTGAGAGTTTGATCTGATAAAAAGTTTTTGACGTCATCCAAGTCAACAGATGACCAGATGGATAAAGTCCAAATGAACATCATAGACTTCCTGATAGGGTAATGACCCTTCTCTGTTGAGGCTAACAGTGCTTCCTCTATGACGTTTACAACACTGATTCCAATCAAACCTCAGGCATAACTCCAAAAACCTGCTTGAATGCCACAGTTGTCCAGCCTTCCAACTAAATAAGTAAATTAATAATTAAAATAATAAATAAGGTATGAAAAATGTAGATGAGGTTAAATACCTGGGTGTTATTTTAGATCCTACTCTTAGGTTCAAAAAGCACATCAATGGCTTGAGCTAGACACTGAAGTCTAACATTGCTATGCAATGATATTTTCTCATTTCAACTATTGCATTCCATGTTGCTTTCAAGCAAGCAAGTTAGTTGTAAAACTAATTAGGTCACTTTACAAACAAACTTTGAAACTTTTAGACAGGAAGGTCAGTGTACTTTCAGGGAGTCGAAAAAACAGAAGTACCAAAACAGAGCTGATTTCCCTTTTCCATTTTCAGAAACATAAATGAAAAACAAGAAAACCAAATTTTAGAAAACGGATCGTTTTTGGATTTGTAGGCGATTCCTTTTATTATTTTTCCTTCTGAGCCGGAAGTTAGAGTAAATATATTATAATAAAAACCAGGATAAATGTGTAACATTATGCAAGCACACTGTAAATGAGGATAATGTTAAAAGATACATAAATACACTTGACTCATATAAAAATACATTAATAAGTTCCTTCAGACAGACAGTGACCTGGAAGTAAAATTAAAAATATCAAAATAAAGGCCTAGAGGATGACGCCTAACCGAGATTACGATAGTTTACAAAATCAAAATGATGTCACACACACGCACACTTGTTAAACTTTAGTGATGTATTCAGATACTAATTTGGTATTTAAAATGACCCACAATATTCTTTTTTTTTTAACATTTTGTTTTTGGGCTTTTTCTAGCCTTTAATGCAGATAGGACAGCTGAAGAGTGACAGGGAAGGTGGGAAAGATGGGAGAGAGATAGGGGATGACATGCAACAAATGGGCCCAAGGCAGGAATAGAACCCAGGGACACTGCGGTGAGGCCCATGGCCTCATACGTGGGCCTGCGCACTCTAACGACTGAACCACCTGTGCACCTGACCCACAATATTCTTCAAAGATCTTCAAAGTCAACTTTTCGTGGAGAGTGTTCGATCAAAAGGAGTTCTGCCTTGGCAAAATCTACCTTTTCATTTAAGTCGTTCAAAGAATGGAACAATCTTGGAACCTGGTAGTTTTGAAAACATGTTTTATGTTTATATATATATATATATATATATATATTATATATATATATATATATATATATACACACACACACACACATATTTTGTCCTGATATAAAAAAATGGATTATAAAAAACCAGTCATGTCTACATTAATTTGACAGAGACCATATATGTTTTTTAATAAAACACTTAGATTTCTATATTTCATCCTAATGTCTAATGTTACATTAAGTACTGTAGGTGATTGTAGTGGGGGTAGTGGGGTGGCTTACTGAAAATTAACTAATGAAAATCTGACATTGCTTTATGAATTGTTGTTCAACAGAATCGTTTTAAAAAACAAACTAATGAAACTGGCCTGGACAAAAATGATGGTACCCCTAGAAAAGACTGAAAATAATTTGACCATAGGGACATGTTAAACTAAGGTGTGTCTTGTAATTCTTCAAGACCACAACCATCGTCCACCTTCCCAAGAAGAGCCCACCCATCTGCCTGAATGATTACAGGCCAATACCTTCAACTGCCGTGATGGTCTGCATCCAAGTAAATTAGGAGCTCAGATGCTTTCTTCAAACAATAGCAAATTTCTTAAACTATGATATTACTAAGAATCATCTTGTCAGGTCATTCTTGTTGTTACTGGTAATAGAGTCTCCCACTGGACACGTAACTGCACAGTTAATGTAAATAACCTGGTCCCTGTAAACCTTGTTGACTCCTTGCCCAGTCCTGTGCCATATCCATCAACTAGCTCAGTAGCGTTTGGGTTATTAAATGTGAGAACACTGGCAAATAAATAGCTTTTCTGCCATGATTTTATATTGTCAAATCAATTTTTTATGATTACTGAGACTTGATCTCTGATCTTGGTCAGATCCTATTTATCTCACAGAAGTCAGTAGTAGTTGGTGAGGCCTCCTCTTCTGTGACCCCTCTGACCTGTGGTGTCTCCCAAGGTTCCATCCTTGACCCCCCTGTTTTTCTCCATCTATATGCTACCACTGGGCCATATCATACATAAACACAAAATTCAGTACCACAGTTATGCCGATGACACACAAATTCACATTCCTTTTAAAACCAGTGAAGAAGGCAAATTTCATCAGTTATTACTCTGTCTGTCGGAAGTAAAGTGCTGGATATCCCAAAACATTCTACAACTAAATGAAAACAAATCTGAAACCTTCCTTTTTGGGCCCTACTCATCTATTGGGCTATGCTATGATGCCTGATAAGAGCTTTCATGTTGTTAAGAGGCAGGTTATTGGCAGGTATTTGGATACATTCACGCCCTTCATAATCAGGATGGTTCAGTGGTGAACATCCTTCAATTCAGTGCCTCAGGTATAGCAGTTTGATATGTGTGTGTGTTTGTGTGGGTGTGTATTTTATATGATATTATGTCATATAATATTATATAACATAATATAATATATAGTATATGATGTTCCTACCACTGCACTCGTCTGGACACAGCCCCAAGTGCTCTGATCACCACCGGGATCACTGATGTCTTCACACCCCACTTCCTCTCCAAATGCCCCTGGTATTTCTCCAATTTCTCATGTTCCTTCTTCCTGATGTTGCTATCATTTGAGGTGTGCTCAGAGCCTGCTCTTGTGCTGCCATGATTAGTGCCTCTGTGCTGTCTTTCAGTCTAGCCTTTTCCAGCCACTTCCTCAATTTGGTGGTGGTACATGCCATGCAGGGGTTTGTCCTCCCATGATGCTTCCAGCCATTTTTCCCCACTGGGTTTCTGCTTCCTGAGGTATTCACTTAGCAACTCATCACTGGGGGCCATCTTTCTAATGTACTCATTGATGTTTGTTCTGGATAGTGGGTCTGACGCTCACTAGTCCTCACCTTCCTTCTTTTTACTTGGTGTACAGCCTCAGGGTGCTGGACCCCATGTATTGTGAGGAGCTCTTTTCTTTATATTATTGGCCTCCATCTCCTCCTTTGGCCAGCTTATTATACCAGTGGGGTATCTGATACCTGGCAGGATGAAGGTGCCTATTGCACGGACCTTGTTGTTTCCATTCAGCTGGCTGCTCAGGACTTGCCTCACTCTTTAGAAGTATTTGGCTGTGGCCAACTTCCTTGTGGCCTCCTCAAGGTTACCATTGGCCTGTGGGATCCCAAGGTACTTGTAGCCATCCTCGATATGTGCAATATTCCTATCTCATAGTTTGATTCTTGGTTTCCATTCGACCACACTTGTCGAGTCCAAATGACATTACAATATCATTGCTGTAGATCCTGGTGGTGTGGATCGGTGAGTCGATGTCTCGCTCATTCTTGGCATACAGATTGATGTCATCCATATAGAGGAGGTGGCTGATGGTTGCCTCATTTTATAATCTGTATCCATAGCCAGTCTTTGTAATGATCTGCCTGAGGGGATGCACGGAGGGGAGCATCACCTTAGTATATGCCGCACTCGATGCTGACTCGTGCAATGGGCTTGAAGTTGGCCTCCAGAGTGGTTTTTCACAGCCCAGTAGAGTTCTGTATGAAGGCTCTTAGAGTCCTGTTGATCTTGTACAGTTCTAAAAACACAGTAACAGTAAACAGTACCATGTATGAGGCATTGAGTTATAAGCTTTATTGTAGTCTATCCAGGCAGTGCACAGATTGGCCTGTCTGGCCTTGCAGTCTTGAGCGACTGCTCTGTCTATCAGCAGCTATGCTCTGCTCATGTATTGTGTATGTGCCTGCTCACCATAGCTGCCTGACAGGAGCTTCCATGTTGTACTGAGATAGGTTGTCAGTTGGATGGGTTTGTCCCCTTCTGTGGATCCTTTGGGATCAGGACTGTCCGGCATTCAGTTAACCACTCAGGGTGGGTCCCATCCATTAGCAGCTGGTTCATTTTTGATGCCAGGTGTTTGTGGAGTAGTAGGCGTGGATCATATCAGGACCTGGTGCTGTCCAGCTCTTCATACTTGAGACAGGGGCTGGGAGCCTTTGCTTGACAGTCTCAAGGGCCTCAGGTATGTTGTATTTCTTAGGTACCTTCTTCATTACACCTTTCTGTCTTTCAGCTGGCTGACCTCTCTCCATGTTGCCATAATCCTGATCATTTCTGATAGCAAAAGTTGAGACTTAAATTTTATCCACATTATGAATGATCATAATTATCTTATTTTCATATCTGATAAACCATATACACAGTACAGCACATACAAATTCCATCACCTAATATATAGAATATCTGCTCATGTGTTTATGTGAATACAATAATATAGACATCAGAGTTGGTAAAACTTTCAATTCTTACCTAAAGTATGATTGCATTTTCCTCTTAGTATGTACTGTGGCTAAATGGCCCTGCATGGGTGTGAGAAACAGAATTGTGTGAAACAGAATTGTGTAATTTTGTAATTTAGGATATGATGGAGTAATGAAGATATGAAGAAACCAAATAGGCTTAGGTTTAATACAGTAGCCATGAATAAAATGGAGAGAAGAATATTTTTAAAATATTGATGTTAGAAATGACATAGAAAATGTAAATACATTAACATCAGTGTTAAGCCAGTACAGCAATATTATAAAGTGGTTTAAATGAAGTAAATGAGTGTGGGGCTCCAGAACAAATCTGTTTACCCTTTTACCATTTTCCCCAACACACAAACTGAGGCAGTGGGCTAAGAAGGTTCTTACAAAGCTTAATGTCTTTATTTTGTTTCTATAAAACTTGGCTTTAAAATCCTGCATGAATAATGCAATACAAATGAACCAAATGGAAGCTAAAAAAAAAAAGAACTAACTAACTAATGCTGACCGAAATTCATGCAGTCACTGTTTATGGAAAGCATCTCATACTGCTTTTATAAAACAGAAATATAATTATCTATCATGAATATCACAATTAATTATGATTTCATTACAACTTTCTTATAAGGATTTCTTTATAATCTGAAACTCATCTTTAAGTAATTTGATACTGTCAGTAATAAGCCATTAATAAAAGCAACTTTTGAATTCATCCTCTGTCAGAAGGAAACTTTGTTTGTTGATTAAAACACTATTTTAATCATTACTTTTCATACAAGTATTGAAAGTAAAAGAAATAGACAATATGAGGTACCTAACCTAAAATAACTTAAGAATACAAAATAGCCAAAAAAAAGACAACAAGTCAAGTTATTTATATTACTGGCTTACTGCTTGACCATTAATAAGCATTAATAAAGAAATACTGTAAATGAGGCAATTTAAAGGCACAAAAGAGATGTACTTTTAAGATGATTGAAAAGCCAGTGTTACTCATTTTAGGAGCAATGTGCTCAGTTAGTAAATAGGATTTAGTTTGGTGAGCTGAAAATCATCAACATCAGTAGCTTAATATCAGTAGCTTATAGCCATTGGTATAGATTTAGCTTATATCCATTTTTAATCTGTTAGATTCAGCTAATTTCCTCAAAGATTATTTTTTCAATGCTTAAACATCAGACCTTTACCTCTATCCTGTCAACCTGAGAGGCAAAAGTAGACCTCACCAACCCTACTAGTGTATGGTAGTGTACATTACCTGGTCTGAATCATTCACAGTCAATATTAATATATAATTTTTTTTTTTTATCCATAAATAATAGTATGGCCAACACTTTCTATACACCAATACAATCATATACCTTTGAATGGAAAATACATGTAAGTGGTGCTTTGAGACTATTACAACTGTCCTGAGTTACAAAAAGTCAAAACATTAAAAGGACACAAACTGTCTAACTTTTACTGCATGGTTCTACTGACAACTACTGCAAAGTCTTTGGTCACATTGTGTGTGATTCTCTGTGAAGAGACTGTCGTTGCTGCTGATCATGCTGATCTGATAGAGTCCTCTCGTAACTGACGGTGCTTTCCAGTGTCGCCCTCTTCACTATGTGTGCGACGCTCAATGGTAATCCTGTAGTTTTTCCTGGTGCAGAATGAATCACATCAAAGAAAAAAAAAATCTTGCTTTTCAGTTGTTTTCACAGACATTCCTATTAGTTATGACAAAATCTTACTCACCAAAATGAAGAGCTTGAGAAGCGTCAGTTGGGATAGTTACTTGTTCAGATAACTTGAAAAATATTATCTAAACTGTGCTGTAAAATTATCACGTTTTATACTTTACTCTTTTCATAAACACAGCTGTGTGCATACAATATGCAATTTTCAATATACCACTATATTAACAAGACACAACATACAGTACTTGAATGTCTAATAGTAGTTTACATAAAAGGATAAACAACCCATTGTTACCTGAAGAAGTAGAATGCTATGAGCATTGCAGTCCCCAGAACAGCTCCCACTGTCACTCCAGTTAAGGCTGAGACGCCAAGTCCACCTGGAGAAGCAGTTATTAGTAAAAACATGTACTCCATCACACATATTGTAGATAACATACGAAGTCCAAGTTAAACCTCAGCAGAGTAATGAACAGTAGTGATCATTTACATGCTTTGTCCGGTATCTCTGTATGTGCTTTATATCTTCCTCTCAGAGTGAAATGGTCAGTGTTGAAGGCAGGCAGAAGCTGAAAAGTTCTATTTACACCAAAGTAGTTGGCCACCACCTGTAAATTAGTAAACCATAAAAGCATTGAAATTCCATAAGCAAATTTACCATATATAGGTATTTTTGGGACAATGTTAGCATGTCTGAATTTTGCTTCTTCTCACCTCATACGTTCCTGCTTCAATATTAGTCATGGCCATCAAAGAGAAATCTCCATTTCTGTCACCATTGACATCCATCGATACCTGGCCAGCAATTCCTGTCCATTATCATGAAAACAATGAGAACAAAAGATTTAATTAACATACTTAACAAGCACTGTGATCACTGTAATGTCATTCTAGGGCAGATTAACTGAAATTATATTCCTATTTTTTAAATTATGTGGGCAAACAAACACAAACACACACACACACACACACACACACAGGCAATATAGGTGAAAGAAGCAAACTTTGGGTCCAAAATCTTTTCAAAATCAAAATCAAATTTATTTATAGCCCAAAATCACAAACATTGTTTTTGCCTCATGCAGGGCTTTACAATCTGTACAGTTGTGCCAGTGACAGGCCAACATTCAGAAAATGTGGTGTGTGGTGAGATAATCATGGCTTCTAGTAGAGATGATGATGATGATACAGATGATGATGACAGTGTAGCTGACAGTAACTAATAACCTATATAAGGAAAACCCCTGACTCATGCAGAGCAATGGGCCATAAAAGCAGAAGCAAGAAATAGATTGAAGTTCAAATGGATCATAGTTGAGAGCCACACTTAAGCCACTGACTATATATATCACACAGAAACAGTGAGGTTGTTCAGGAGTGGCCAGCAAGCCTGGGGCCTTGCATTTAATCATACTTGACGGATGGAAAGATGGAGAAATGAACTAGCCACGGTGCCACATCCCAACCACAGGGATGTGTTAAAACACAAAGAGTTGGGTCATGTCGGAGTAGATAGAATGATAAAATGGCTAAAGAGTGAAGGGGTGCATATATCTCAAGTGTATATGGGTTGGGGAGTTTAAAAGGATTATCATGAACACACCACACACACACTTTAGTGCTGATGTGGCAGGGCCTCTGCTCAACAGATCTATTTCAGGAAGTATTTCCTTTGTGCAGACAACGTCTCAAATGAGAGGTGGGTCTTCCCCTTGAGAGCAGCTACAGGAAGGATAGTTACAGACAGACTAGCAAAGTTGTCAATTTCGTATCCCTAAATCCAATCCTTAAAAATTTATAATGGTAAACATTTTAAAAATGTTATGGAGCTCTTACACTCCACAGGGAGGTATACAGTCTATTCCATATATGCCAGAAACAAATGGAGTTGCTGAAAGAGCAGTCAGATCTGCAAAAGAGCGGATAATAAAAAATGTATCTAATTATTGGGACACTCTTGAAAAACTAGTGTTGATGTATGAACACATTCATGTTCAAAAAACCAAAGCCAAAAAGCATGCAGCCCTAATGACGGGCCTTTTTTTGGCAAAAACACACAGGGTAAAAGAAGGAGCATTGTAGGACAGTAAGTTCACTGGAAGAGTGGCACTCTTAGCCTAGAGTTTTTTTTCTCAGAACTCTCAGAATCCATGGAAAAGCTATATCTGCCTCAGAGGGGAGAAAAACACTTTTTTCTCTGTTATAGGGAGCAGCTTGTTATTATTTGCCTTTCTTATCTTTACTATTTTTCCAATGATTTTACTGTATGATACAGCATTACTGTTTTATATGTTTAGCTGCTTTATGATCAAAGAAAAGAAGAAGCGAATTTTACAGCAGGGCAACTGTATTTCTTGACACTTGTGTTTCTGGTTGTAATATTTGTGTGATTCCAGATTGTGATTTTGTGATTATTTACACACACATACACACACATCCATATATATATGGGGATCCACTTTTTAGCCCTTTGGCCATTTTAACTCTTTTGGCCAATAACAGACAAACAATTGCATGTGAAATGTGTGATTATTTTTATAAGTGTAGAAATAAGTAATAAATAACACCACTATCAGTGAGCTTTTTGTTGGCAGGTGCAGAGTATAAAAAACTGCTTCTGCTTATTCATAAACATGATAAATTATTCTATTTCACTTAGTTGTAAGCCTGGAAACTTTCTAAATCTGTCAATTAAATTGGTTAGATTAAGACTTGAGTTGCGTTTAGATCTGTTAGAAACATAGAATGGTAATGCAATGCCATGTTCTAAGACTAATATTTTGATACTGAAAACTGAAGGGTGTGATGTCACTACTATTACACAGATATGTGAGAGATGGGTACCTCTCCAGAGTTTGAACAGAGGAGATATCAAATTAAAAAACTATAATAAAAAATAGAACTAAGTATAAAGTATCTTCATTTTCAGAAGTAGTAAACAAACCCAAAGCAAGATGGCACATTGAATAGGTAACTCTAGGTCACTCTAGTAAATGTTTTTTCAGCATCCAATGACAGAATGGCAGTGTAAGGGGTTTGCTCCCTTATGTGTATTAATTTCAACACTCCTCTGAGATTATGGAGATCTGATGATTTTTCCCTAAACATTCTGATCTGGGTTATTTGGTCAGAGGCAAATGTTCCAATCTTACAGCCCTGACCTTAGCATTGGTGTTAAGCAGTGCAATAGGAAGGAATCTGTGTCTGTCCAGTCCTCATCTGGTTGATGAGTATGTGCTGTGCTTTCTGCACATTGGCCTGCAGTGGAATGTAAACACCTTCCAGACTGAATGAAACATGCTCACATGTGGTAAAAAATGTTGCTGGATCACTGTCAAATCTTTATATATGCCACTGTTAGTATAAAAACTGATTCTACAACCTTTTATTTTGAGAGTTCTGTGGTACAAGCGCTCTGAAGAGTTGAATGCGTGCCAGCTGCAGCAAAGAGTCCGGTATTGATCCACAAAGTGTCCTCTCAGTGAAGCACAGTGATGGTATGAAAGCAGAGCTTAAGTCTACAAACAGTATCCTGGCATAGGTTCTGAGGAATCCAGGAGCGAAAGGATGAAGTGGAGGGCTGTTGGTCCTGTAGGCAACCTACAGAGGTTGCAGGAGAGGGTCTGGCCTCGCTTTGAGGTGAGACTTCATTTTGGGGATGGGTATAATGGCAGAGGTTTCTATGCAGACTGGCACATGGCATGTCTCTAGTAGAATGTCTGTGAATAGATGTCTGTGAATAGAAAAGCCTGTTAACCAGGATAGAGAGAGTTATTGCTATGGAAAGGGTGGAGGGGGGTGGCAGTTGTGGAGAGGGCCCTGCTGACGTAAGGGTGGTGAAGCTTGTAGACTTGAGCTGGTGAATGGTGTCAGGGCTGTCCCATTATCTTTCAAAGAAATATCAGAACTATAAGCTACGCAAAGTCATTAATGGAGTAGGTTTGAAATTTGAGTACTGCCTGGGCCTCTTCCAGAGAATCATGAGAGAAACTTCAACACCAGTTCTCAGCAGTCTTCTCTCCTTTCTTTGCTAAACCCATACTCAGACTATTTGAACCTGTCCCCATTCCTGAACGCTTCTCCTTTTTTAACCTTAACTGTGAGCTTAGCTGTGAAGCAGGGTTTGTCATAATTATAACTCAACCTGGTATGTAATGCTACACAGAAGTAAGGAAGTCATACTCATCTCTGTTTGGACATTTAATTATTTGTTTGTATTTGGGGAATTCATGGCAGAAAATTCCTTTTTTAAAGTTACCAATTATAGGAACTGAAGAGTGGCCTCAAGGTCCCATCGTGCTTTGGGTAATGCCAGCAGGAAGTTTATTACTGTGATGCTGTCAGATGGATTGCTAAGGTGACCTTTGCCTTGAATGATAAGTGAACCAGAGCAGGCAGTGGCAGCAAGGGGACAGTGACAAAAAGCTTTCAGAGCATGCAATGAGTTAATGGATGGATAATTACCTTATCATCTTTTAGTTGGTTGTTGGCTCATGATACTATCAGGTATATTTTTTGTGTTTTCATGGAAGTGAACATATCCACCTCTGCCCCAATTTTCTTTAGACGAAGCTTAAGTTAGCTTCAGATTCACAGCTTCCAATGCAGCAGTTAAGGGGACAGTTAAGGTAAACTAACTGAACATGCTAACTGACTGTTTGTCCACTGATTGTCCGTTTTTGTACTTATTGATATAAAATAATTTTGGGCATTTTAGGTCAAACATTTACTACTACCACAATTATTTTTTATAACCTTTACTGTATTTGTGAAAATTTGAAAAAGGCACATTTCACTGTCTTTTTTCACAATTAGACCACTTTAGAATGGTCTAGATCAGAAACCAATATACATAGACCACTCAATCATGCCTAAAATGATTTTACATCAATAAGAGGTACAAAAAAACCCAAAAATCAATGGACAAGATTTTAAGAATTTATTGTCATTGCACAACAGTTTATGTCAAACAATCATTGTCAGTTAAATTCCTAAATCTCATGCTGCCTAAACAATGCTAAAAATATATTTACAAGAATAGAAACACTCAAACAAAAAATAGATTAAAGAAATAAAATATAAAAATAAATAATAGTACAAGAGTAACAATAGAGTAATAAATACAGACCTAAATTTAAATTATATAATTAAAATATTAAAATAATAATAATAAAATTTTACAACTAAGTAAATATACAACTAGAAGGAGATATACAATAAAATATACAATAGAATATACAATACAATAGAAAGTGATGGTGTTATTGCGTTATTATGAAGTGATGGATCTGTGAACAGTTCAAAAGTCTTAAGGCCTGCGGGATGAAGCTGTCCCTGAGCCTGGTAGTGCAGCTCGAATGCTGCAAAACCGTCCATAAAGCCGCTGTCTGGCTGACTTAGTGATGAAGTCAGTGTGGTGAGCCTAGGTCAGGTCCTTGCTGATGTGAACCCCAAGGAATGTGAAGCTGCTGACTCTCTCCACCATAGTCCTGTTGATGGAGAGGGCGGGCGTGTTCCTCTTTCTGCCTCTTCCTGAAGTCCACTATCAGCTCCTTTCGTTTTGCTGAAGTTGAGATGGAGGTTGTTGTCCTGGCACCAAGATGTCAGGGCTCTGACCTCCTCTGTGTAGGCTGTCTCATCGTCACCAGTGATCAGGCTGATGACAGTCATGTCATCACCAAATTTGATGATGGTGTTGAAACTGCGGGTGGCCATGCAGTCATGCATGAACAGGGAGTGCAGGAGAGGGCTGAGCACACAGCCCTGGGGGGCGCCGGTGTTCAGAGTCAGGGTGGAGGATGTGGTGCTGCCCATCCCCACAGCCTGGGGTCTGTCTGACAAGAAGTTCAGGATCCAGTCACGGATGGTGGTGTTGAGCCTGAGGTCTCTGAGCTTGGGTGATGAGCTTGGAGGGCACAATGGTGTTGAATGCTGAACTATAGTCAAGGAAGCAGCATTCTCACATATGTGTCCCTCTGGTCCAGGTGGGAGAGGGCAATGTGGAGGATGACGATGGCATCTTCAGTTGATCTATTGGGCCTGTAGGCAAACTGAGGGGGCTCTGGGAGAGAGGAGGTGATGAATGATTTGAATAACCACTCAAAGCACTTCATGATAGTGGAGGTGAGTGCTACTGGGTGGTCAGTCATTCAGGGAGAGGATTTTGGGTTTCTTGGGGACAGGGACAATGATGGTCTCCTTGAAGCATGTGGGGACTACAGACTGGAGCAGTGAGGGGTTGAAAATGTTTGCAAGGACATCTGCCTGCTGATCTGCACACACCTTGAGAGCACTGCTGGGGATGCCATCAGGTCCAGGAGCCTGACATGTGTTAATCAGTTTAAATGTTCTACACACGTCTGCCCTGGATATCACAGGAGGGTAGTGGTCCTGAGCCTTTTCCACCTCCAGAGCTGGGGTTGATCTCAAAATGTGCATAAGATGTGTTCAGTTCATCAGGAGAGATGCAGAAATTATCTCAATAGTGCTGATCTTCCTTTTGTAGTCTGTTATACTTTGAAGTTCAGCCCACATGCTTCTGCGGCCTCATTTATTTATTATTTACATTCCCCAGATGCTGGTGGTCGTGTTAGGCTCTCAGCCTGACCTCTGTCCCATCTGAGCCAAACACTGCTGCCAGTATCCGGATGTGATGAGTCACTTAAAAAAAAAAAAAAAAAAAAAAATCAGCAATTGTTTCATTTTACAGCTGATGTCGTGCAACACATTTTTAATTGTCCTTACATTCCTGGGTAACTTTGTTGACGGAGCTGATTGTGTGCCTCTGCATCAGTGAGGATGCTACGCTGTTCAGCTGCTGCAGCACCAATAACCCCACTGCACTCAGCAACACTCTGCAACTAAAACTGTTTTTAGGAATTAAATCCCAATAGTTTTTTTTTGTTTTTTTTTAACGTAAGTGTAAAGATGAATGCATTTGATTTCCTCATTGTAAACAAGGGGATACAAATCACATATGCTACCTGAGTCATCTGTGTGTCTTGTGCGTCTGTATCCCATCTGTCTGTCAACACTCCATTTAAGAGGGGTACCTGGACTTCCTGTAGTCCTCCAAATCACCTGAGTTGTAGGCGTCTGTCCATGCTTTAAGTTTGGCACGGATTTCTCGGTTAACCCAGGGCTTCATCATAGTAATCATAGGTACGATGTCATTGATACATTTGCCGATGTAGCCAACGACCGTGTCCGTGTATGTGTTAATGTCTAAGTTCTTAAACACACACCACTCCATAGTGCTGAAGCAGTCGCACAGAGCCAAGTCTGATTGGTTACTGGTCCATCACGCTTCAGTTTCTGCCTATAGGACGGCAGCAGGAGAACTGA
>CM041535.1:137500-337500 GCA_023238725.1 Scortum barcoo
ACTCAGTGTTACAGGAACTCTGGTTTAAAAACAACAATAGGTTGGTAGGTTGAGCCTGCCAACCTAATGAACTGAAAATGCGTCAGACTAAAAACAATAAGCCTGGGTTATTTGATAACCTTGTCTCATGCAACAGGCCTCTGATGTTAAGAAGCAGAACTATAGAGTTAAGCTGTTCTTCATTCTGTTTTCTCATCAAGTGCAGTTTTTCATTTTGGGAGTATTTAAAATGACATCTGATGTTTTAAATAATGTTAAATAAAATGATTGTTTTGTTCATAAAGGCTGATTCAAACTTTATCTCGATTTATGAGAACCACACCACACTTTATGTAAACACAATTTCTGAACAATATCTGTAACAACTTCAGTAAAACAGATTTAAAATAGGACATGAAGAACATGTTGCTATGAGGAGAAGGGCAGATGCACTATTCTCAACCTGGGTGACTAATTAGTACGATGAATATATTAGTATGATATTATTACACTAAATAAAGGGTCCAATGTCAGTATAAAAATGATACATTAATTATATCATGTATGTTTATGTATGTATAATGTATATTAATTGTAATGGACAATACATTTATTATTTGTAGGTTTTGTCCCTTCATTAAATTGCGTGGAAGACAAATAGCCTGAACTGATGGTCAGTCTCTAATGTGTTAATGCTAAATACTAACTTGTCAATAATCACCATTCAATAACCATTGCCAACATTGTTTACTGAGAACTGGTGCTAGAGTTTCTCAGAATACAGTTAGCTTCTCTCAGCTCCTTGCTTAAGTGATTTTGTCCTTGTTCCCACTCAAACGCTTCTTCCTTCTTCAACTGCAGCTGTCTGAGCTTTGCTGTGGACCAGAGTTTGCCACTGTTGAATCTCACCCTGGTATTAGTTGGAACACAGCAGTCCTCACACAACCTGATGTCTGACATCACCTCCCACAGCACTAAAGTTTGCCAGCTGGAAGGTATATGGCATTAACTCAATTGACCCTTCCAGATAGCAAACTGACTTCACACCGGACCACCCCGATGGTATCACAAGCTCTGCAATAAATCCATAAAATAGGACTGGATGAGAGTCAACTGGTACTGCACCACAGATCTTAAACAGATTAGGGTGACTCATGAAGCATCTCATCTAGCCTGGATTGGTTTCAAACCGATTCATGAGAGAACTATCAGTCATCAGTGAGACTCATGTCAGATAAAATTGCAAACAGTTACGCTGGGAAACATAAAGGTATAGTTTCCTGTAAATCCTTTACACAATTTTTATCCAAAGGTGGACTCCACCATGAACTGACCATGAACACAGTGAATAGGTAATACTGAATAAATGAAATGCGACCATAAATAACATCAAAACAGTTTATTTAATAAAAATCTTAATTTAAAGAACATTCAGAACATGTTTCAAGACATGCAGATATCCTGCATACCAAATTAAATTTTTCTTCAAGCAGATTAATAGTATAGGTAGATCCTCCTAGGTAGGGATACTGACATTGGCACACCTCAGTGAGCTTCCCCCACCTACTGCCAGGTTGAACCACCGTGTTGCATGCTTTTGGTGTCATCATAGGTGGCAGCATCTGTAATCACACAAGCAAATTTTCATACACAGTTTCATTCAACCCTCATTGCAACCACCAGTTTTTGTTTTAAAAGGACACACATATAAAACTGTGCACAGGATTGTGTACAAACAAAACACAGAAAGTGCATACGCACAAAAGTATTCTGAATCATAATAGTGTGTGCATGCACATCCTACGCTGATTTCCTTTTATAAATCACAATCAACTCGAAATGAGGTGCACCTTTTTCGGGTTCGGGTCAGGTTCAGGGTTGTGAAAGGTAATATAAGGTAAAGGTGTATATATTATGATATCAATTTAATACCATTTCTGTGTTTCATCCTTTTGCCAACCAAGTCGCAATGTTTCTCATTTCTCCAGTTTATGTGTGTACGCATGGATCAGAGTTTGTGTGGAGGATGGCAAGTTCTCCAACAAGTTTGTTTTTTATAAATTCTGAAGTTTCCTTAGAAAGTGGTGTACGGCTTCTTTTGTATGTACGCAACATTTATAAATGAGGCCCCTAGTCTGCAACACACTTGGACATTCAGCTGGTGGAGTGCGGGAGAATTAAAGGTAAGGCAACAATAATGGTTCTCTGTCAGTCAGATCTTAAAATATTGCATAAACATTAAACACAATGTATATCCGTGCGTGATTTAACTTCCCAAGGATAACAATGTTAATTGCCAATTTATGTCAGAAATCAGGAGGCTTCAGAACTTGCTTGAGAAACATCATATTTTCTTTTCAAGTTTTCTTCAGTATCAGAGTAATCAAGTGATAGCTATATATACTCTGCTCAAAAAAATAAAGGGAACACTAAAATAACACATCCTAGATCTGAATGAATGAAATATTCTTATTAAATACTTTGTTCTTTACATAGTTGAATGTGCTGACAACAAAATCACACAAAAATTATCAATGGAAATCAAATTTATTAACCCATGGAGGTCTGGATTTGGAGTCACACTCAAAATTAAAGTGGAAAAACACACTACAGGCTGATCCAACTTTGATGTAATGTCCTTAAAACAAGTCAAAATGAGGCTCAGTAGTGTGTGTGGCCTCCATGTGCCTGTATGACCTCCCTACAACGCCTGGGCATGCTCCTGATGAGGTGGCGGATGGTCTCCTGAGGGATCTCCTCCCAGACCTGGACTAAAGCATCCGCCAACTCCTGGACAGTCTGTGGTGCAACGTGGTGTTGTTAGCGGATGGAGCGAGACATGATGTCCCAGATGTGCTCAACTTGGATTCAGGTCTGGGGAACGGGCGGGCCAGTCCATAGCATCAATGCCTTCGTCTTGCAGGAACTGCTGACACACTTCCAGCCACATGAGGTCTAGCATTGTCTTGCATTAGGAGGAACCCAGGGCCAACCTGCACCAGCATATGGTCTCACAAGGGGTCTGAGGATCTCATCTCGGTACCTAATGGCAGTCAGGACTACCTCTGGCGAGCACATGGAGGGCTGTGCGGCCCCCCAAAGAAATGCCACCCCACACCATTACTGACCCACTGCCAAACCGTCTGTCACATGTGCTCAGTGTGAACCTGCTTTCATCTGTGAAGAGCACAGGGTGCCAGTGGCGAATTTAATTTGCCAATCTTTGTATTCTCTGGCAAATTGCCAAACGTCCTGCACGGTGTTGTTAGGCTGTAAGCACAACCCCCACCTGTGGACGTCGGGCCCTCATACCACCCTCATGGAGTCTGTTTCTGACCGTTTGAGCAGACACATGCACATTTGTGGCCTGCTGGAGGTCATTTTGCAGGGCTCTGGCAGTGCTCCTCCTGTTCCTCCTTGCACAAAGGCGGAGGTAGCGGTCCTGTCCTGTTGCTGGGTTGTTGCCCTCCTACGGCCTCCTCCACGTCTCCTGGTAGCGCCTCCATGCTCTGGACACTACGCTGACAGACACAGCAAACCTTCTTGCCACATCTCGCATTGATGTGCCATCCTGGATGAGCTGCACTACCTGAGCCACTTGTGTGGGTTGTAGACTCCGTCTCATGCTACCACTAGAGTGAAAGCACCGCCAGCATTCAAAAGTGACCAAAACATCAGCCAGAAAGCATAGGAACTGAGAAGTGGTCTGTGGTCACCACCTGCAGAACCACTCCTTTATTGGGGGTGTCTTGCTAATTGCCTATAATTTCTAGCTGTTGTCTATTCCATTTGCACAACAGCATGGGAAATTAATTGTCAATCAGTGTTGCTTCCTAAGTGGACAGTTTGATTTCACAGAAGTGTGATTGACTTGGAGTTACATTGTGTTGTTTAAGTGTTCCCTTTATTTTTTTTTGAGCAGTGTATATACATACATTAGTACATTGCAAACAGGAACTACTAATAGCTTATTTAACATTTAATGGCTTCAAATTGCCAAAATGTAAACTGAAAAAAGTGGGTCTCAAACTGTATACCAGAACCTGCCTGTAGCTGACACTACAACATGGGGTCTTTCTCTCCTGATGGTTGATTTTCCTCTTGTTGTCATATGTGGTATAACATTAAGTATGTTTCAAAGTATTAGGTAAGCATAGGCAAACATCTTGAAGGGCAGACCCTCCCATTGGAAATATAAATTTTAAAGAAATGCACGCATATAGAACTTAAATTGAAAAACAAGTTAATTGAAAAAAGCTAATTTTGCTTGCAATTATTGCTGGAGAGGGTTGAAAAATGTGGAGAAAAAAATGATTAAAATCATTGACCAGGGCAAATAACTAATGTTAAAATCACCCTACCTCCCTGACAGAAATAAATAACCTCCAATAACTTCAAATCTACATTAGCTTAAGCTGGTTGGTGATCACTTAAGCTAACTTGGCAATAAATGCACATTTTTAAATTAAAAACAGCAATGCAAAACAAATACTATATCTATATCTCTAACTGGTACAATTACACTGGCTAAGTAACTGAACAAGCAAAGTATATTTTGACAGCATAGTTTACTTACCGTGTTTGAGTCTTCCTCTCAGTAATCTGACTTTGAGAACAGTCAGCAACCCTTAATAATTGAAGTAAAAAAAAAATTCATCCATCTTTAAGTACAGTCTACGGCTGTTTGTCAGGAGGGGGGCTAAATCCTGTATGTGCTGATATGAGTTAGACACCAGTGGATCTGCCGATCTGGAGGCAAGTCCACCCCCGTGTCCAGTGCCATCTGGGCTTGCACTCTTGTGAACCTCTGGGAGAATGATAGTCATGGTCTTGTTAATTGAGGCCGGCAGCATGCACAGTTTTAAGGGCCATAAAAACTAAACAGCTGGAAACCACAAGCTCAGTCTTTAATAATGTGTTGTCTTTTTTAATCTTATCATATCTAGTTCAAGTTCACAGTCACATGGGCCAAGCTGCTCTGATTAATTCTTTAGGAGGACTTTGTTAAAGTATGACCCCTGTAAATGGGAAATAATACAACAAATTTTGACATTGAATTCAAAATGGCTGACTTCTGGTTGAGTTGGCCCATGGCACCAAGAGACAGCGCTCGGATTCAACCCTTCCTGGTTCATTCATTTAAGTGGTCTCTTCGAGACTGTTCTGGCTAAATATATATTATATATATATTTAAGATTTCTTGGTTATCAGTCCCTGGTAACAGGGTGGTGCCCTGTATTTTTATTTAATAATCAGGAATACAAACAATTATTCTTATTAATTATTAATTTTTGCCGATAACCAGAGCAGCTCCTCAGCGCAGAGCAGCGCACAACAGTGTTATCTATGGTGAGGGCCATTCATCACAATTTTCTTTGTGATTTGAGGGAGTATTTGGGTTTTTTCTAACCCAAATACATCCATCAAATCAAAAGTTTTACTGCTTCTGTTATGTGTGCCAAATTTCATGACCTTAGATGCAGTTCTAGCCCCCCAAAACAGCTTCCTGTTTCAGGGAGGACCATAAAAATTTTTGCACCACCATTACCAGTGTTCACAATGGTCTTAAGATTGCACTTCCAAAAATGAAGATGAGTCCTCTGGGAAGAGTTCGTAAAAGTATTAGCCTTGTAAATGACAAAAAATACAAAGAAAGAAAAAAAATTCAAAAAGGGTGACATCCTTTTGGTTTTTGCATATTACATCTACCTACCAAATTTCGTAGATCTCGGTGAAACATACCTACCATTTTCTAGAGGATGCCCTTGAGCTATTTTACCACACCTAGGCCTAATGCTGTATGTAAAGAATGTATGTGAAAAGTTTTTTTTTGGTGTTTTCAAGCACCCGTAGGACCTTAAAAATAATTATGGTAATTAGATGGTGATAGAAAGTCAAAATCTCATGCCCACGACCCATTGCAATGTAAACAAAAATACTTACTAGTAGTAGTAACGCCCTAAAGGAAACTATTCCCACATCAAGTTCTCATCAACTTTTACAGAGGAGCAACAGAAAGCATCCTAACTGGAAACATTACAAATTGGCATGATTTATGCACGGCCCAAGATAAGAGAGCTCTGCAGTGTATGATTGAAAACCATGCAGAACATCTTTGGTACCCATATGCTGAGCATTAGTGACATCTGTGAGGTAAGGGGCCCACATAAAGCTTGAAGAATACTAAGGACAATACCCACTCCAGCCATAGCCTGTTCACCCTGCTCCCACCTTGCAAACAATATAGTACCTGCTGCAATACCACTGGAGCAGCTTCTTTTCTTGGTCTGTGAGATTTCTAAATTCATCCTCCGCACTCCATCATAATTAATTCCTTTATATTCTTTTTTGTTTTTGTGTGCGTAGCATAAAGGGACTAAGAAATGAATTTCCTTACAACCTTGTGTTTTATAATGATAAATAAATGAACCCTTGAATTCCTTTATGCACTATAGATAAAAAACTACAATAAAACTACTTACTCATCATTCCTTCAGTTTGTAAAAACACATTTATAAATTATGTAAAGTTAACCATACCATAAGAAGAAGCATTGAAGAGTTCAACATTAAAGAACATATGATTGCTGTTGGTCAACTGTCGTCTGTGCGCAGCCAGCATGATCTCTCGAATTTTGTCTGCTTCCATGCACATGATGACCACTGCAAGAAAAGGCAGACAAAGGCAGCTATAGTCAGTATCCAGATTCAGCAGTCTGCATGGATACAATAAAACAGAAAACATAGTAACAATGTTTATTAGATCATTGAGGAAACATTTTAATAATTTTCAACATTTCATTATTGACATTAGGGAAAGTTAAGCCACTTTTGAGTAATATGCTTCAAATTGGTCTTACATAATAATCAATGGGCAAAAACAGTGTGCAGCGCCTTAAAGACACAAAATGATTCCTGATACCAATTCCATATCAAGCAGGGTTTTTTTTTTAATCATCAAGAGAAATGTATTGAAACACAACAATACACAAAACAATGAACATTTTACACTACTTAAGGGGACCCAATACACACACAGTGCATTTGTATTTTGATTCAGTCTTATCTTACTTGGGGACAATTAGCATTCAGTATCAGTAATAATTACCTAATGTATTTTGGAATTTCAAATTCAAATTCAAATTTATTTATTTAGAGCCCAAAATCACAAACATTGTTTGCCTCGGAGGGCAAACAATTAAGGAAAATATTGTGTTTGTTTAGGATACATTTTGAAAAAAGTAAATCTAACCATTAATTCTTAGTGTAAAGTATATTTGAAGGTGGATCTCTATTTTTTTTTTTATTTAACAGCTGATTGTCCTCCCACTTTTTCTGTCTTTTTTATCAGCTCAGTGTAAAATTTCCCTTTTGTATGAGAAAGCTGAAATGTATTTTGCTAATCTGATACATTGACACATCAATATATAGGCCTATTGGGGACCAATATTTAATTGAATTTTTTTAATTGAATTGAATTTATTTCGAACGTGTCTATAAATGAAAAAAATAAAAAAAAAATGTGATAACAGAAAAAAATGAAGCCATCACAAGAGTAAGAGTAAGATCCCATATACGCAAATATATTCTGAGCCACTATTTTAGCCTATATATGTTTAAACTTTGACATTCACTATTAAAAGTATACTGATTTAGCTAGGTTGTTGTTCAAACACCACTGAGTAAAGTGTTGGATCTCCTCTCTGTAGTGGGTCTCATCATTGTCCGATATGAGGCCCACTATGTGTGGTGTCATCTGCAAACTTTACAATCGTGTTTGTGGTAGTGGATGGCAGAACAGTCACTGGTGAAGAGAGTGAAGAGGGCTGGGCTGAGCATGCAGCCCTGTGGTGTGCCTGTGCTCAGGACCAGTGTAGAGGATGTGTTGTCCCCAATTCTCACCACCTGAGGCCTGTTGGTGAGGAAGTCCCTGATCCAATGGCACAGCGATGAGGGCAGTCCCAGGTTGTGGAGCTTCAGTATCAGCTTGTCCGGGATCACTGTGTTGAAGGCTGAACTGAAGTCCACAAATAGCATCCTCACGTAGGTGTTAGGAAGCTGCAGATGGGTCAGGGCTGTGTGAAGTGCAATGGAGAGACTGCATCCTCTGTCGACCTGTTCTCCCTGTATGCATGCGAACTGATATTGATCCAGACCAGCAGGGATGATGTCTTTGATGTGTTTTAGGTCGATCATCTCAAAGCACTTCATGATCACCGGAGTTAGAGCGACAGGGCGGTAGTCATTCAGGCAGGTGACATCAGATTTTTTAGGCACAGGCACAATGATGGAGGTTTTAAGGCTGACAGGGAACTGTAGCAAGCTGCAGGGACAGGTTGAAAATGTCCAGAAAAACTCCTGCCAGTTGGTCTGCACACAATTTCAGAGTGCGACCAGACACCTTATCTGGTCCTTCAGCTTTCCTGATGTTGATTCTTTTCATGGAAGAGCTCACTTGGTGCAGCTGCAGGACTAGAGGCTGATGCTGTTCTTCCAGCTGGAGAAGGTGAACACTATCAGCTGCCAGGAATGTGCTCAGGGTGTCGGGGAGAGTGTGATCATGGCTAACCAGCTGATCGCTTATAGTCCATTATTGTCCTGATGCCTCTCCACATACTGTGTGGGCTGTTGTCTTCAAAATACTCCTCAATGTGCCATTTATACCTGCTCTGCTATGATGAACTCTCAGGTGACATTCAGGTACAACTGCTGGATAGACTGCACTCCTGTGAGCAGTTGGATGAATTCATACATGTTGCAAGTGCGCAGGTAATCGAGTTTGTTCGCTATCCATGGGAAAGAAATATTTTGGAGGATTTTCTCTTTTGTAAAGAGGTGCCTGGGAGGACAGCAGGTGAAGACATAGACTACTGGATGATTTCATGATTGTAGCAGGACTGAGCTGGGAGAAATGTGTGAATATTAGCACCGATGGAGTAGCGGTGATGACGGGTGGAAAGAGCGGCATTGTGTGGATAGTGTGGATAAAAGCTGTCAACCCAAGGGTTATTGCAACGCACTGCATGCTACATCGACAGGCGATCGCATCCAAGAGTATGGAGCCAGACCTTCACGCTGTTTTGAAGACTGTTGTGACCACAGTGAAGGGCACTGCAGTCACTTTGCTTGGCCAACTTTTTTTGGGAGATGGGAGCTGGTCACGACGCGCTCCTCTACCACTCAGAGGTGCGGTGGCTCTCCCAAGGAAAGGTTTTGCAGTGGGTGTTCGAGCTATGCAGTGAAGTGGTGGAATTTATGAGAGGACCGTCCAGACATTGAAGAGTTTATTGGTGACCCAGAGTGTATAGCGAAATTGGCTTATCTTGCTGATATATTCAACCTGCTCAACACCCTCAACCTCTCTTTTCAGGGAGGCCATGCATCTATCCTGGAAGTCAGAGACAAAATCACAGCTTTCATGAGGAAACTCATGAACTTTGGAAGGATGCTGGAAGGGGTTTCAAACATGTTCCTTCAGCTAACAGAGTTTCTGCATTTAAACAGGTTGTCTGTTGCTATGGTGAGAGAGGTAGCCACTTGTCACCTCAGTGCACTGAGCGAGCACTTCAGCTCATACTTCTCTGGTGCGGGACCCCTTTTCCCCAGCTGCAACAAGTGGCCTTAGTCTCAAGGCAGAAGAGAATCTGTTGGACGTGTCCTGTGTTGGGACATTGAAGGCCCGGTTCCAGCAGGCGGGCCATGCAGACTTTTGGCCCTCACTCTCACAAGAATATCCTGATCTTACTGCAGAGGCCATACGGATATTACTCCCCTTTCTGACCACTTACCTTTGTGAATCATCGTTCTTCACACTGACTGTGATGAAGACCAAGTACAGTCTCCGTGTGGAGAATGATCTCAGAGTATGTCTGTATGTCTGTCATCCATCACACTTGGTAGACAGTAAGACAGGCTCATCCCTCAAATTAATTCAGGTGAGCTCATCAAGCTAGTTATTGGGAATGTTAATCTTTAATTTGTGTGAGCTAAGAATATATTGTGTCATAATTTCAACTATATGTGCCTGTAGTGGGAAATCAGATGTCATTCAGTGATAAGTTATTGGGAGGAGAAGAACAGAAGGATGAGTAACATATGACAAGCAAAAAAGGAGAGGATGGGAGACAAACTTTAAAAAATATGATCTTTTCTTTGTGAACAAATGGGTCAATGCAAATATGTCATGAATGCATGAAACACTGTATTCTTATTCTTATTCTATTCTGTCTGTTATTTGCTCAGCTTTCTGAGCAAATATGACTTGAGGCAGTGTTCTGTATTTATAGTCTGTGAAGTTGAAATACTAATAATAAAAAAAAAATAAATACAAATGCTGTTAATGTTTCCTTTCTATTGTGTTTTACCACATATGGGTTAATATTTAAATCCCCATTTAAAATGTAATAATCCTATTTCTATCTGTCACATTCTGTGATTGCCTCTGTTGTCCAGAGTTTTCTGTTATGGTTTCATATATCACTGAGCACTGAAAGTCAACTTTAAACTGTTCATTTTGGACTGGAATTTGAATAAAATGATAATCTTCCTAAGGTTGATTGATTGATTCAGATTTTGAACGTTTTAAATTACTACAAAACAAGTGGGATCCATTTATGTGGAAATGATTCACAGTTCCAATTATATTTATGAGAACACGCAATAATAATCAGGCACAGTCAATGTTATGGTAATGTTGGTAATGGTAAAATTTCTCCCCTTTAAGGGGTCCTTGGCCTCAAAAAGTTTGAGAACCCCTGGTCTAGATGTACTTAGAAACGCAGTAAGGTGAGAAGTGATTTACAGTATGTTACATTAAGAGCTTGCTATTGCTGCTAGCCAATCAAGTAGAAACTACTCTGTATAAACTGTAATAATTTCAGTGCCAATAACATTTGCTGCCACAAACTAGTTTTTCTTGTTTCACCAGCAAAAGTACTGGTTCTCGACCAGGAAAACTGGTTCCACAGTGACACCAACACTTTGCTCCTCTAGAACCAAGAACCATCTACAGCAGAGGCTGGAGGCAGGATTATCATCACTAATAAGACCAACAAAAAATCTTAGGCAATATATTAGAAAAATTGCTATTATTCTTGTACACGGGAAAGAAGGCGAGACAGCAATGCAGAGCTGCTACAATATGTGGAGAGGGCAGATGACAAGTTCTGGCAGCACAGCAAGGACATGAATGACACTTTACTCCAGAAGATGGAGGCGGACACAAGCACTTTGTTTGGGTTCATGGGACACAAGGTGGTGGAGATGGAGTGTCAAGCAAAAAACAGAAACAAGAAATGATCCCTTAAATGCATCGTTTTAGAAAAGCAATTTACTGAAATTGCACAATGCACAACATCCTTTCCAGTTGTGGTAGTTTCTAGGATACTTCTCTCTTCTGTTATTAGAATGTGGGTTCCATCTGATGCTCTAACACAATGTGGTACCTCCCAATGATTACTGCAATGATTACTGAAGTAAGAGGCCATTTCCACTAACTTCTCAGCATCAGGAATTGTATGGGCAGGAAGCAGCACCGTGATGACATAATTTGCATAAGTTCTGGACACAATTAAACATAGTGCTGAGGCCTACCCCAAAAAATATGGCTGATAGTCGTGTATTCACTGCCTGTGGCCAGCTTCCAATAGTGATTGCCTCCCACTTTTGGATTGGGACACACAAATAATAATTAGTGTTCTTTTTCTCCATGACATGCCTGACCCGATGGCAGATGTAGTCAAATGGTTCCTGGGAAACACAGAAATTCTGCACAAATCACTCTAGGCTGAAATACAGAACAACTGTGTCCCACCAGTGGTGAGATCATGCGTTTGCCCACGCAACAGATGACTTCTGCCTTTCCCTCAGCCTCATCTATAAAGATAGAAATTGATGTATCATTCATTTATTAAATTTGTTTAACTGCAGTTTAATCAATATCAGTGTAGTTGATGCTAGAAAGCTAACAAGCAAGCTAGCTTACAAAAAAGGCTATTATCTTACGTTCACAATCAAAATTTTTAATTACCTTTCTTCTCGAACGTAACTGCTGCAGATAACAATCACTGTGAACTGCCCAAATGCATTGGATCAGTCACGTTTGGATGCCAGTGTAGGCTTGCAAAGTCAGGAGCAACAGAAGATGCAGTCCACCATTGTTGTTGTCGTTCCTGAAGTTGGCGCAAGCGTTGCTGGAAAAAATGAGAGATGCAATGATGTGGTTCTCCAGACCCGGGAAACAGGTGTAAAATCAAACTGGTTCTTAGATGGTCAGATTTGCCTTAGTGGAAAAGGGGGATAAATGGTGCCGTTACTACCCCTCTTCCACAGAAAGCTACTCCCTATAGTGTAGGCCATCGGACTATCAAATAAGGCTAGTGGTCTGCTAAGCTTCACTATAAAGTGTCAATAGCCTCTCAGTTCCAGACACCCTTGTGTAGAGCAATTTCTTTGTTCCCTGGCATAGAGCTTATAGCCTGGTTTCCCTGACTTCATCAGCAAGTTGAATTTCAGTGAAACAGACTTGCTACTCAGTGACAGGTAGTGTGCACAGACTGCATTCAACAGCCCATTGTTGAGATGCTTGCTTCTGAAATTCCACAGACCTAAGCAGCTTTGCCTCTTAGACCAAATCACCCCTAGAACAGGAGACAGAAATAACTACAGCACAATATGCACGTCTCCTCCATGAATTTCAGGCAGCTAATAAGAAAGCCGTGCATTACTTAGAAGACCTGCACTCAGCAGTGGTAGACCTCTGCTCACACAAGGAGGAATTGTTAAAGCCTAGGTCAGAACATCTTGAGCAACCACAGTCGTCCACCTAATATACTTATGAGAACTCCAATTCACACTTCTCCTTTAATGAAAGGTTAACCCTCTCTCCAGTCAGGAGATGTGAACAACTCCAACCAACTACGTTTTTTGGAAATTAAGTAAGCTTCTCAACCTCCAATGATAGACAGAGCTACCTGACTTTCCATCTCTAAAAAAAAAGACAGTGCCACCCTCAGACATGACCATCCTTCTAAAAAGGAGGTTAGAAAATTCCAGCCTCTTCTCTGCACTATTATGAGAATGATGACAGTTGTTTAACCCCTGCCTCTCAGCTAGAGAGAACATTTAGTGCATGATGCACATGCCCACAGTAATGCTACCTTAGTCTTGCCTTCACTTGAAATGACCCCGCAGTGCCCTTTTAAGTGTTTGGTGTCTTCCACTAAAAACTCAAACTTTTTGATGAAGACAACTGTAATCATAACATTACGGATAATTTTAGAAAATTATACCACAATCTAATTGACTTGCTCTGTGCAACCCAATAGGAAAGGAAATTAAACTTGTGCAAAAGACAAGCTCTAAGGCTGTTTATAAGTTTATGCAGTCACAACCTTCCAGTGTCAGAGATGACCACAAAGGGCTCCAACAACCACTAAAAGAAGAATTCTCTTCTACTGCTGACGAGAACACCTACATGACTGCAGGCCTCCAAATGAAGCATTCCTGGTGTGAGCATCCCAAAAGTATTACAACTATTTGAGGCATGCTTACTCCCAGGAGAAGAATACACATGGTTTAGAAGAAAACTCCACCTTCAACTCCTCTTTTAGAACCTTCTTCTGTGTGTACGCACTCACAGTGTACTTGTCAAGGTAACCCCTCTATATAGGAGATGAGTAAGATGACACAGGTGGCTTGTGAAACTGTTGTCATTTTCAAAGCAAAGGGCAAAACCACTGAGCATTAAACCTAAAAAGGTCACCAGCAAAACAGACCAAAATGGGGAGAAAAAAGATGCACAGAGACACTGAGTATAACCACCATGTCCACAAAATGTGTCGGGATGGGCACGCACACAACAGAAGCAGTGCAAGGCCACATGCAGAAATTTCTGTTCACAAACGATCAGACAATGACAGCGCCCCTGAAAGCCTCTTTGCTCACTGTACTACCTAAGAACATAGTCAACACCATGCACTGGCAGTAAGATGCTAGCCCAGTTGTCTTTCTTCCCTTGCAGTTACACTGACAAACCTGGAGTTGTAGGTAAAAACAGCAAACTCAATAGTTAGGGTCACTAATAGCCAGACTTTCTACGATTAGTAGAGGGAAGCTTAAATTTTGATCAGACTCAGACACCACTGTCCAACCTTGGCATTATTTTGTCAATATGATCAGTATTGCAAAACACTAGATTAGGACACCCCATTATGACCATTTAGAGCCATACACATGTACTTATCATTATCTCTCCTTTGATTTATATACTATCATGTTCTCTGTAACCCTGATAAATAACTGTGAAACAAAAGTCATGTAAACTTGTTGACTGTTTGCTTGTTCAAGATAGACAGAGTTGACTAAATACACAATTAGTTTAAGACCAAATGTTACAAACTCAAATTAACTCTAAATCATGGACTGTATGTATATATTTGTGCTTTTAGAAGGGGGACTATTGGGAATTCTGTCCATGAATTTAATGCCTCATAATAAGAGAGATGGCATGGCTCTTTTGGTCTGAGAACAAAATCAGCCATTTTAACCCAGTCTTCACATTTATGGTTAAGTTCTTCCACACCTGAATGTGAACTCTACCCAGCTTTCAGCTACAGTTGGTCAAGTTGGCATGTGACCGATGACCTTTTTGGGTCATAAATAAAGACCAGCTTCCCTACTTTCTCCTCTCTCCTGAAACTTTGCAAGCAGACTCAAAAGCAAACAGGTGCAACCCATACTCTCTCTTTTCCTGTTTACCATGCCTTGTTTGGTATCATTTTTTAGCACAACCTCTCATGTGTGACTTTACAGTTATTTTTTCATTTTGACATACTGTATTAACACATTGGACCTACAAATCACATAAAAAAAATAAAATTAGAATATGAAAAAGTTAGATTTTTTAATGTGAAAACCACAAACATGTCTCACAAACCATTTTTATAACTTAGAATGCAAATATAAATTGTAAAATTTAAAAAGATTCTGTACAAATTTAGCAAATAACAGTTATTTACAACTATTTACATTAAAATGCAGGCAATGCCTCAGGTGTTTTTTGTTCAACTATTTACAAAACAATCAGGTGTCACAATAAGATGCAACAAATTACAAATTGTGCCACTCCAAAAAACAGGTCCTGTTCATTACAAGACAGAGGGGCACATCACAGGCCTGACACTTCCAGGGTGTCTCACTCCTCCTGTTTTCCACCTGGAGGCAGCGTTTGCACTTTAATCTGCCTTTGGTGGCTTTTTGGCCTGTATCTGTGACTGTGAGAATGGACACAGGCACATGATTGGCTCTCTTGCTCTGGGGAACACCTGCCTGGTCCATGTCACAAAGCTGACACACCAGCTTCACCATGAAGTCCCTGTGTGCCATGGGCTGCACCTGCTTGGCACTGCTCATCTCACGGTGCATGATGAAGGCATTTTTTGTTGCAATGTCCAAAAAGTGCAACAACATGGTCCTGTACCAGTACTGAATGAGCTGGTCTGACAGGTCAACCCCACCCATATACCTGTTGTAGGCCATGACTAGTGTGGGGCAGGGAACGTCTCTCACAGCCCAGTGCTCACCTCCACTCTTCACCCTTCTCTGCACTGTCTCATCTGAAAAGCACACAGCCACCTCCCGTGTGTCCGTCCACTTCACAAGAACGAGTCGGCCCTCTCTGATCAATCTCATAGATCCTCTCCTAGACAGGGTGGCTGAATAAGGCTCATGACCACATCATAAGACAGCCCATGCTCAGTTTCACTTGCAGTTCCAGTCTTACCAGTGTATATGCTGAATGGTGTAGCCACCGCTTGACTCAGCCAATACAAAAAATGTCAAACCCCATTTAGTTGGCTTGTCCTTCAAAGACTGTTTCATGCCAGTTTTTGCCTTGGTTGCCACCATCCTTTCATCCACTGCCAGCTCTGTCCTTGGGTGGTAATAAGTCTGGCAGGCCATGTCATCATAAAGAGGCCTGACTCTAAATAGTTTGTCATGGCCTGGTGTTACCTTCTTTCTGTCATTTTGTATTTCCTCCTCAGGATCACTGAGGTGGATGTTCCAAAATATAGACCGAAACCTGTCCCTTGTCATGACTTTGGCTGGAAGGGTCACAGACAAAATATGATTCTGTCTCCAGTAGTCTTGGAGACTTGGCAGCGACACCAACGACATGTAGATCAGGAGATCCACTTGTATTTCTTCCCTAATTCCTTGTTTTTTGCAGCATTTTTGTTGGTGTTGCTGCAGATTGTCCTGACTGTGTCAGTGGCAAAAAATAACAGAAAAAGTTGTTTTGGACTATGGGGGGAAAGTGTCTCCAATTGGACTCCTGGTGTTCTCCCTGGCTGGAACCTGCTTACTGCTCTGCTCTGTCTTCCACGGCTCAGAGCTGAGGTGTGGCTCCGCTGCTTGAGCCAGTGGAGATCTCCCCTCTGTGCAGACCTCCGAGTAGCACTCTGTGCGCACGTCGGAGGCTCCTCCTCCTCTCTCTCCTCTTCTTCAGAAAGACTCAGCGACGCTGCGTCTTTCTGCTACGTCATCGTAAATCAGTCCTGTAATTTGGACGTGCTGGCGCGTCCGTTGACTCCAGAGGGTTAAAAAATGTGCATTTAAATATGTTTATCTAACGTAATTATTTATTTTTTAATAAAGTGTGTTTTCTACAGTCATTTTCTAATCACAGAAGTGTAAAAACTAATACCACTTTGCTATATTATGCTGTGTTACTGAAGTAATTTTTGGCTCAGTTTTAAACACTATAACCTCTATTTAGAACAATTCAAATCAAAGGGTCAACATGACATGAAATATCTGAAAAGTAATGTCTAAGAAGAAAGAAGTAGTAACACTTCAGAAATATTGACAAGCTTTATTTTGCATAGGAATAAAAGTAATGTTAGGTAAGTGCAGAATAAAAATGCATATTATTTCTGGTCAACATGTGTTGAAGACAGTATTCTTGATTCTTCAAAGTGCAATAATCAAGCCCCTGTGTCAGACCTGAGGAGAGAGCAGAAAGAATTGGATGTGTGATCAGAAAGTCTCATTTATGAAGGAAGACATCTTGGAGGGAGACTAATTTGTTTTAAAATAATGCAAATTAAAATGATAGTTGTCCATATTGGCAATCTGGATTTCATTCCCCTGACTGCACCACCTGTTCAACTTCTGGGAACGCCCATCAACTCATCGATTGGTCAATAGCTCGTGCCACAATTGAGTTTTCCGGTATTTCATTTCAGAGGACCTTCGCCACGGCAGCAAAACCCGGACTGGACTTGCGTGCATTGCACTGGCCACTTACAGACCAAATGGAGTTTATGCCGGTGTAAAAAAAAACCGGTACTGGACTTTTTAAGTTAGATTGTAGGTTACTTTGTGGATTTTGGGGATTGTGGGAAATTGGTGTTTATTGAAATGCAGTGATATTTTTTGGTTGGAACAAAGACTGTGTTTTGTGTTTCTTCGTACTATTATCATTATTATTATCATTATACATATTGTGACCATTCATTTAAGGTGTAGGAGGTTCATTTTTACTATGTGCTCCCTTGTGACATTTGTCTATTTAAAAAAAAAAAATCTTAGATGTCAGGAGAGAGACCTGGCAGTCACCTCAGACTAATAATACAAAATCAACCAAACTGTTTTTGGCCTGGATTGATTTGAATTTATCAGTGTGTCTTCCACAGATTTGAGTAACAATTAGGAAGTAACAAATAAAAACTTATGGATTCACTTACACAATAGAGGTGTGTAATGTTTGCCAAGCGATCATCCACAATTCAATACAAGTAAGTGACAGCTGAGTCTGTTAAATCACAGTTTTTTTGGTAGAGTACACAGTCATGTTCTTACCAATCTGAGACTCTCCAGCAACACTGGACAGGTCGGGAAGTGTTGATGTTTTAGCAAAAGAACCTGCCTGATATCTGCAAGAAAACATACAGCATACAATTAGTCAGCCTGCTCTAACGCACACACACCACCTCTGAGAACATTTAGCTGTTAGGGCTTCAATATCATCTACCATCTATCAATATCAGGATAAATATCAAATTGATATGACTGTTTGGAAACATTTTTAACAACTTTTAGATATAATAAAGCTAACTTTTAGCGTTAGCATTAGCATTGGAAAGCTAACATTAGCTCAGCTTCACAGTAACATGAGATTCACCGCGGACTGTAACTGTAACACATCTTTGTGGTTAATTTAATAGAAAATAAAACATATCAAACAGTGTTAATTACCTATCCAGCAAAAATATGTCTAACTCTCAATCAGTGTGAATCTTTCAGCTCTCTCCACCTCTCAAAGGCTCCGGTGTTTACTCTCGTTTAATCTCCGGACTCGGTCAAATCCTTTTTCCTTTGAGCTTCTTTTCTTCACTGGTCATCTTTTGTTTCTTCTCTCTCAGTATCAGTAGTAGTTACAAGAGGTAGGATGCTCAGTTTTCTTTCTGCTGCTGCTCCTCGTTGTGGAAACAAAATCTTGCAGAGCTCCAAGAAGTAAAGCAAACACGCCAGCAACAAGGGAAGGATCATTTGATTGGTCAACACTGTAGCTGGCTTTCAATTGTTTGAGGGATTTTTGACAGGGTTGTCGCACACAAAAATCCAAGAACAGAGATGTGAGAGCAGAAGTTTCATGAATGTGCAGAAACAGTTTGTGTGCGAGGAGGAGTGAATCTGAGCGCAATAAATCTGTGCGAGAAACAGTAGATCTGAGCGCAAGCAGGGGCTATTTGAGTGTGAGCACACAGAAGCAGACTTAAATCATAAAATATAAACTGGAATTTTTGCTGCAGCTGGATGATTTTAGTTGGCGCAGGCTGATTACAGGTTAAATTACAGAAATACGAGAAGGACTCAAACGGGCCTACATTGTATATTTTATTTGAAAGTTTTATTATTTATTTGAAACTTATACGTGCCAGTGTCTTACTTTGTAGAGTTTAATTTGTTTTTCTTCGTTTTCTCTTTGTAGTTTTTTGATTTCATAAATGCAACAAACTATATGTTCTTATATACATGTAGCATAAGGGTAACAAAGCTGTATATGTGCGGTGTTATCTTCATTTTAGGGGTTCAAATAGGTTTTGCGGCTCCTCAGTGGGTTTTGTTCTGTGGGAAACGGGCACAAATGGCTCTTTCAATGTTAAAGGTTGCTAACCCCTTTTCTAGAATAAAGATAGGAATATAGCTCCATTAAGGTGTGTTTACTAAATACTGACCTGAACGGGGTGAATATTTATGCAAACACTTTTTTTACACTATATATTTTTAATTAACTGACATTAGTTTGTAAAAATCTGTTATCACTTTGACATGAAGTGAATTCTGGGAAAAAAAAAAAAAGCCAAATTATACTGACCATGATTTCATGTATGAAAGCAACAAAAGCTTTTTACAGGCATTGTAAGTCTACCAACGTTCAAGCAAGAAGAGCAACAATAGAAGTTAATACCAAGCCCCTAGCTTTGCAAGGACAAAAAAAGGAGTAACCTGTTTTTCTCCAACCTGTTTGGAACATTGCCAAGCAAGGACTGTTTTGGACATCAAAACCACAATTCTTCTTAGCCTGGCTCATCAAAAGGTTCGTAACCACTAACTGGACATGGTATAACATAGTGTAACACAGCTAAGCATAAGGCTATTTAAATTTTGTACGTTGGGCTTCATTGTTTTGATGTGTTGTCATGGTCTGTTGGGTTTTACAGATGACTGGTTTGCCACACTTCTAGGCTGATGTTCGTTTTACTTAACACATGTACTGATGATAGAACTGGAGTCACATCCAGTAACTAGTAGGTCTCGTATGTAGCTATGGCACTAGCTATCCTCTCTGCTAACCTGGCACTGTTGTCTGTGTGGTGCCCCAACTCAACTTAACTTACTTATTTAATATAATTAATTATTTAAATTTTAAATTTAAATTAATATGAATTATTTTTGATAACTGTTTCTGATGACTATTTTGCTCATTTCATTTGGGTACTGTCCAGTGTAGAGCAGGTTTGAAAGATATTTTTCTGAAAAAAAAGTGAGGTGAAACAAATAAATATATATTTTTTTTTTATTCTAAAATCACAAAACAAATCAAAATGATGTATAAAGCCCCTTTCATTAAGGATTAACACTTCAAGGCAAGGTGAGGAATTAAATCTTGTGCTCCTCTACTCCATCATCCATTCATCAGTGCCTGAGCACATATACAAATTCCTACAGATTCCATATTCCTGTACCTGTTACACCTGGGTGACAGAATATTCACAGACATGCACGTACTGTATTTCCTTAGAATATATGCATTTGTAAAGGCATGTGGTGCACTTGGACATTGGGTGGTATCAGAAAGAAAAGATCAGGTGGGAAATAAAGTCTTAGTGAAGTTAAAATTGTGTTTCTGTTGTCGAACTTCAGATGGTCATGTTTATTTGGGCCTAATTTTATTTAGCATCACCTAGTCATGTGTCTCTGGCAGAGTGAGCAGAACCGTGATAAACTGCCAACTGTGTTACCAGTGATGGAAATCCAGTTCCACAGAAGCTATTGTCGTTCTCTATTTCGTTTGACCTAAACATTTAATCATTTACAGTGGGGAAAAAAAAAAAACTTAATATAAAAATGTCTTTCACTAGGTTCATATCAAGTTTTTCTATGGTATTCCCAGTGACAAATAAAACAAAACCAGTAGTTATACAAACAAACATTGCAACTAAAAAACACTTACTATAATGTCCCTGTTAATAAGGAAGATTTAGAGTCTTGCTGGAACATTCCTCACAACTCTGTCACTTAAACACGCCTCCTGAAATATCCCTCGAGTCAGTGGGACAAACTTCACCTCAGTCCTGCCAGCACTATAGCACCCTTTAATTACACTGGGCTCTACACACACTACTGGCCCTGTGTATGCTCTGTAAGCCATTCCATGGGGCAGCACTTGCAGCCAATATTTCAAAACTTCTAGATTTCCTTTTTTGCTAGGGCACTGATGCTAGTTAGAAAATAACTCATGAATGAGGCACCACATGCTGCACTTACTGAGTGGCCACAGTGTTTCAAATGCCCTGTGTTGGCCTTAAACTTGTAATGCTAAGGCATATGCGTTGTGCAAATCTGTATTACCATGGATCCATCTGTCAGAGAGGTGAACAGGATAAAGAAGAGTGAGCAAGCTTGTTTTAAAATTAAACTCTCTGTTGGATGGAGCCTAATTTTGACACACATGGGTATTGTTGATTACCAAACTGAATGACTGTGGATGACTGATGATTTCCTGTCTTTGTTATTAATAGTTTTGCACAGACGTATTGCTGCTTATGCTGTTTATGCTGAACCTTAAGACATTTGTGGTTCTACAGTAAAAACAAGTCATTGCCTTACAACTATGCAGGAGTCCAAGGAGAGTTCTATTTAAACACTACACCTTCATACAAACTCAGGATGGGAGTGAATGTCTCAGGAGGATTAGCATCAGCAATGGACCAATTACAGGGGAGGTGCTTCATTTTCCATAGTACTTACTTGTTACATGTTGTAATATTGTACTGTTCTATACAGCACAAAAATCTGTAGAAATTTAGGGAGGGGATATTTACAAGCAAAACATAAGGAACTGGTAAAAGTAGGGGGGGGAGGGGGTAGAGGGTATCCCTATTCCCTCAACAGGCCAAAAAAATGTCACCTTTTACATGACTGTCCACACAAAAATTCAATACCAGTAACAACCCTGCCCCACCATTCTCCAGTTTAACTGAAACTGATTGTGCTCTGTTACATCATGTTGTTCATCTCATCTACAGCTCTATCTGTAATGCAATTATATATGTGCTGCCTCAGGCACTACTTATGCCAGACTTAGACAGATGCTGGTGATGTACCAACAGCCACCGCTGGTAACCTGTTTTCAGTTGAAGACACACAGAGAGGAAGAGATGAGCTTTAAATGTGGAAAAGTTCTTCAGCCTTAAATAATATTTCTGCTTTATTTAAACTTGGGTTTTATTTTTGTAGTTCACCATCAATCCTAGATATAATATCTTTTTATAAGTTAATTACAGAGATAATCTGGGAACATGGTGATGTCACAAGTCTGGCTGTTTAGGAAACATGAGCAGTAAGCCTATCAGAAATCTTGGAAACAAACTAATTATGAAGATTATCTAAATAATTTTATTTGGATGTCTATTTGTATACCTTTAACAGCGACTGATGGCTAAACTTACTTTACTCAGCTCCAAACTAAATGACACCACCAAACTAGGTTAAAAATATTGTATGAAAAAATTGAATATGCTGCGAATAGCTTTATATGTTTATTTACAATTAATTTAGGCTACCAGGCCTGACTCTGACTCTGATTCTAATCCAAGCTTGAAATGCTATTATTTCTCATGTGAAGTAAACTGTTCCACTGGTGATGTGATTTACACATGTGAACCATGTAAAGCTCCACATTTGGAAATCACATCTATACTGTAATATTCACATGTAATAAAAGACAACATGTTTCCAGTTTTATATGCCATGGTGTCCACTACAATAATGAGTTCTGATATACATAGAGAAGACTTACCTAAAAGTTTCTCTTTGTGTATATTTTACTCTTGCTACTGATCAATAACATACAAACTGTATGGAGTCCTAAAAATAAAAGGATTGAATCATGGAGCTTGCGATCCCACCGTACACTCCCTTTACACTTTCCATTGCTGCCTTTGTAACCTCATGTAAATATTACAATAACTGATTGTATGACATAAACAAGTCAAAATATTCATAAATAATTATGTGCTGTGATTATTTAATATAGCAAAAAATCTACTATTCAACTTTACAATGTTACAAATTAACAATATTTTGTTGGTTTATGAGGTCAATGACAACTGGGTTAGCATAACAAAATGTTTGTTCTCATGTTTTCTTGTTTGAATAACTAAACCTGACATTGTTGGGCTGGTAGAGCATGGCGTTGTCTATAAAACCACTGAGCAAGGATGGAGAAAATACTCAACAAGGGTACTGTCAGTGACTGGTCAGTAAAACTAATTAGGGCCTGAGACCCTATTGTATTTAGAATGTTTTTTATTTTTCAGGTCCTTATTTTTACCCTAAATAAATTGCCTTTTTCACAGCCTAAAGTTGCTCAAAAACTCACAAAATTTTGCACTCTCCCCCCAAAGTCTGGCATAAAATGATGTATTTTACGGGTCTGGGAAAGGGCTCCAAAAATGGCTCACTGGCAAAACCTACAGTGCCATGAATATGTATTTGCCCCCTTCCTGATTTCTGTGTTTTTTGCATATTTATCACTCACGGAGGTTTCAGATCATCAAACCAATTTTAAGTATCACACAGAGACAACCCAAGGAAATACAAAATGTAGTTTTTAAATGTTGATTCCATGTATTAAGGCACAAAAAAAATCAAAACATATCTGGCCCTATGTGAAAAAGTAATTGCCCCCCTTGCTAAAACTCAAAGTAACTGTGATTAACAACAGTTTTTGGGAAAGCTGAGTTCAATTCTACAAGCCACACCCAAACCTGATTGCCACCACCTGGGTTCAAATCAAGAAATCACTTAAATTGGATCTGTTAGACAAAGTGAAGTAGGCTACAAGATCTCAAGAACATGCCACGATCCAAAGAAATTCCAGAAGAATTAAGAAAAAAAGTAATCGAGATCCATCAGTCTGGAAAAGGCTACAAAGCCATTTCCAAGGCTGTGGGGATCCAGCGAACCACTGTCAGAGCCATTATCCACAAATGGAGAAAGCTGGGAACAGTGGCCAAACCTTCCCAGGAGTGGTCAACCACCTAAAATTACTCCAAGAGTGCGACGGCGGCTAATCCAGGAGGTTACAAAAGACCCATCAAAAAACATCAAAGGAACTGCAGGCCTCGCTGGCCTCAGTTAAGGTCAGTGTGCATGACTCCACCATTAAGAAAGGTACTGGCCAAAGGTGGCATCCATGGCAGAGTACCCAGGCGCTAAAACCACTGCTGTCAAAAAAGAACACAAAGGACCGTCTCACATTTGCCAAAAGGTATCTCGATTATCCTCAAGACTTTTGGAGAAACATTTTGTGGACTGATGAGTCAAAAATTGACCTTTTTGGAAGATGCACAGCCCGCTACATCTGGCGCAAAAATGGCACAGCATTTGACAAAAAGAACATTATGCCCACAGTAAAGCATGGTGGTGGCAGTGTGATGGTCTGGGGTTGCTTTGCTGCCTCAGGACCAGGACAACTTACTGTGATTGATGGCATAATGAATTCTGGTGTTTACCAGAAAATTCTGAAGGACAATGTCAGGCCATCAGTTCGTGCCCTCAAGCTCAAGCGCTCTTGGATCATGCAGCAGGACAACGATCCAAAGCACACCAGCAAGTCCACCTCTGAATGGCTCAAGAAAAACAAAATGAAGGTTTTGGAGTGGCCAAGTCAAAGTCCAGATTTAAATCCAATTGAAATGCTGTGGTCTGACCTTAAGCGCGCGGTTCATGCAAGACGACCCTCCAATATGGCTGACTTGAAAAGATTTTGCAAAGAGGAGTGGGCCAAAATCCCTCCACAGCGTTGTGAAAGACTCATCACAAATTATCGCAAACGTTTGATTTCAGTTATCGCTGCCAAAGGTGGCCCAACTCCCTATTAGGTTCAGGGGGCAATTACTTTTTCACATAGTGTTAGATAAGTTTTGTTTTTTTTGTGCCTTAATAAATGGAATCAACATTTCAAAACTGCATTTTGTATTTCCTTGGGTTGTCTCTGTGTGATACTAAAATTGGTTTGATGATCTGAAACCTCTGTGAGTGATAAATATGCAAAAAACACAGAAATCAGGAAGGGGCAAATACATATTCATGGCACTGTATGTACCTGTTTTTGGAGTGTCCCCATTTCACATGGTTTCACCTACGCATATAAAATTTGGAGGGGTTATGAAACATGCCAAGACGCCCAAAAAAGTCTTTTGCAGCCATGCTCTAACTCCAACAGGAATTAAAAATTAAAAGGAATTAAAAGCCCAATGTCATGTTTTACATTACGATAGCCTCCTCCTAAGGGGTTGAGCACATTAACCTCAAACTTGGTGTGGAAGTTGTCAAGGCCTTGATGATGGCATATTGCAAACAATTTCAACTTTTCATCGTAAGGTGTGGCCGTGACAGTGAATTTTGATGTCTCGCTGTGACTGGAAAAGTTGCTATTATTAATACACTATCCAATCTGCCCCAAATTTCTGACTTGAACACATCTACGTTACAATATTTGCCGTCAGTAATAGTGCCTCCTAGATACATTTAACAAAGCAGTCCCGAGACTACATTTCACCTATGTGTCTGAAATTTGGTACACACATCCCCAGGTTTACAAAAAAAGTCTCTTGGAACCATATCCTAAACCCGACATGAAGTCAGATATTTTGATTTATGTTTGCAGTTTTGCCATAATTTCAGCCATTTTGAAGCCTTGCATTTTAATGTCCCTCCTACAGATTTATTTAGTGCAGTTTATTCTGCAGGCTGGGGTGATGCTAAATTGCTAAGCTTTTTGATTTGTGTTAAATGGTCTGCTCGTGGTGGTGTGGCGAAATTTGTATGTATGAAATTTGTAACAATAACAACCGTGTACAAGTGCAATTTCCCCAGGATGGATTTATCTTTCTTTATCTTTATCTTTATCTTCTTTATCTTAAAGATATAATCTGAATGTGTTTTATGATGAATGACAAGTGACAAATTAAAGGAGAAGCCATTATTGCTATTGCATTGATTCTCATTGATTCTACCATTTTTACCATTTTGGTGTTTTGATGATGGTGGTGGAGAGCACTGTCTAACACGTTACTCCAAAATCTCCCATAAGTGCTCTATTAGGTTGAGATCCAGCAACTGCGAAGGCCATAGCATATGATTTACATCATTTTCATCCTCATCAAACCACTGAATTAGCCCTAATGACCTATAGATGGGGGCACTGTCAAGACCACGCCCATCAGGATAGAAATGGTTTATGATAAGAAAAAGGTGATTATTGATACTCACAACAACTTTGGGTTGATTTGCAGTGACCCTTCACTCTGTGGGGACAACTGGGCCCAAAGCATACAGCATAATCCAACCGGAGTGGATATGCATTCATTATCTTTCTCCACTCATTTAAATAGAATTTCCCTTCAATTTGGCACCCATCTGTATATACATAATATTTTTCTGTATGTGGAAACCCAGGTTTCTGATTTTTAGCCAAACTAAAGTTTATTGCATCTGTAGACTGTAAACTGGAAATGTGACAGTGACAGCATGACTGAGGGCAGTATACAGCACAGTAAAATCTAGGGTGTTTGAAGGCTGTCTGCATGATTACTGTTGGCAAAGCTGAGAGATGAAAGAGCATCATCAAACATGAAATCTTTAAGTTGTCCAAATGTGGAGTTGAAGATTTAAACCAATGACTTAATATAAAATCCTGCAATATGTAGACTGGTTGGTAAATATTTATACACAGGTGGATAATGGCCTGTACAATCTTTGCTGAAAACCTTATAACCTCTCAGCTAAGCAACTAACATGTCAGGAATACATATTTCTTGCCATTAAGTGCACCTTGTGGCTTTACAGCATTTAGCAAATATAATATATGCTAATTTATACAACTGCTATACAACTTCTGTGATATGATGTGATGTAATCATTAAGTGCTGTGACCCAAGCATTAAGTGGCTTAACATAATCTAGAAACAGTCAAATAGGAATTAATGTATGCTAAATACATTAATTCCTATTTGGTTTAGCTTTAAAAAGAGAGTAAAAAGTGCTATCAACTCAACAAAATAATGTCAACACAGGAAGCATTTCAACATTTAATAGCTTGGCTGGATATGTCTTGCAGATATTTATTTTATTTATTATTCAGTTCTTTCAAGTCATTTCATATGTCCACAGTAACAATCCTCCTATCCAAAATATTAATTTCAGGTATTTACAACATCATTCTTCCTAAAACAAGAATTATGAATTTAGAATTATGACTAGAAACAATGAAATAGTGAGTATCTTTTAGGTAAATAGGTTACCATTCTAACATAAAAAGTTATATCTCAAATATCAACAATACCACTTAACCTTCTCAAAATTAGATTCTCATTAGTCAGAACAACAATTAGATATTTCTAGGGTATTAGTGATACCTGTCAACAGATTTCAACAATGTATTTGTGGATATCTGATATTTCATTGTTGCAATTATAGCCATCTGAAATAGCATTTTTACTACTGCCAATTCAAATTTTGTATGGTCATAATAATATTTTTACAAGTCACAATGTATTTTTGATGTTAAAAATTACATTGTGGATATCTGGAATGGTTTTCTTTTTGGATATCTGAAATTTAGTATGACTAGAAAGAATTGGCTTGAAGATATCTAAAAATGGGACTTGACTAGTAAAAATTCTATATATAATTGTGGATATCTGAAATCAAAAGCTCTAATACACATGAATTGCAAATGTAACATACTTTTTCCTAAGAAAAAAAGAAAAAAGTTGTGGATATCTGAAATATTCTTTTTGAGAATTTAATTATGGCTATCTGCAATATATATCTAGTCTAGGTGTTAAATGTTAAAACAGCCACTTATACTTAAACTTAAGAATTAAAGAGTACAATCAAAGTTACAGATATCTTAAAATATAATTTGTGCTCATAAGAATGTTACTGTGGATATCTGTAATTACCACTCTCACTTCTGAGAAGACAATTTTGACTAGGTGAAATGCTATTATATAAAATATATCTAAAATGTAATTACAGATAAGAGTGTGGTTTGATTAATATTGAAATGGATCGCCATAAGCATAGCATACTGTATGTGCACATTTACATTAGTCTATATGAGTACAGTATCCTAGTTTTTTTATACTTGCTTTGCTTCATGTAGAAAAACATCCAAAAAGACCTACTACTGCTACTAATTCATGTTGTATTATATTAGGTAAAAAAGGTAAATATTCAAAATTTGTTTAATGGTCATGGCAAAAGCCATTTTGTTTGCCTGGATCTCACTTTTTCTCTCAAAGACTGATACGCTAATTTGTTCTGAATGTCATGTGGATACATAATACTTAAATGTCAAGGACCTTTATTAGAAAATTTATTAAACATTTTAAAGTGGCTTATTTTCTACCCAATGACTAGTTATCTTAATTTGTAAATGTAGTCATTCATAAATGTCTCACCAGTTCGTCTGAGAGACTGTGCTGAAAATGATGCTGCATAAGACACTGACATTGTTTATGGTATTTACATGACTGTAAGAGCTCTGATCACCCAGAGTTTTAGGCCACATATACAGAGGATATCCCAATTTGATCACTTGCTCTCTCAACCACTTTCAAAATCCTCCAAATAATTTCAAGGAACTAACCAATCTTGCTCATCTCTGCAGTCTGTAAAGATAAGATGATGCTCCAGGCTTGCAGGACATTATGTAAGTCTGAGTGATGAACAGTGCGGGTGGAATGAGGACAAATAAAACACAGATGACTGTCACCAGATTTCTCCTCAGTGTCAGTTCCTGTTACATAAGGGATGGCTGCAGCTTATATTAGTTAATTTATCAAAGATTTTCTATTATTATTTTAATCTAAAACTAGGACAAATGCCAATTTACTAGTTGATTAAATTAGTTTGTTGAATTAGTTGATTCTTCGAAGTACTTACGTCAATTTACAAGTAAGAATCATAGGCATTTCCAAGCGGCAGGTTCTTAAAAAATAGATTTACATTTATGTTAACATATGCAGTCATTCCTTTCCAAGTGGATCTTCTAATTGTGATTTCCATGTAGGCTAAATAACAGGGCACAACATTCATCTTGTTCTGGAATTGTTTTAATTCCTTGTTTTAAAATTAAGCTTAAGATGATATGAAGGTTGAGCTACAGTAGATAGGTAGTTAAACAAAAGGATAAATTGGGAAAAGACTACTTTTAAATTATATGTGCTTTAATTTTACAATGATTTTCTCAGTGATTGTTAATATGGGCAAGTGAGTATTATTGAAAGACCTGAAAAATGTGAATCTATCCTCTTTTTGAGAGGATGTGCACATTCTCTTTTGTCTTATGGAATCCTCAGCTAAATGTCTTTGGGCTTTGGACTGCTGGTTGTATAAAACGAGCAATTTGAAGACGTTACCATGGCTTATGAACTGGTGATGAGCATAGTTAAGTGTCGACAGGCTGTAACAGACTACATGCTTGCCGTTATTTGTTTGTAAATCATATAATGTTCTTATGCTAAAAAGTGGTTATTGAAAACTGCCTTACCTTCAGTGTCATAGATGTTTTGGAGAATATCGTCAGTGTCCAAACGATCCTCTGGGAAAATCGCATATGTTTTAACGTTAAAGTCACTCATCAGATGATGGACACCCTCCAAAGTGAAGTAACAGTTTCGCTCCACCTTGTCGTCTTCATAGACTAGAATTGCGCTCTTCCAGGTAAAGTGCTCAAACATTGCGGTGAAGGTTTCTGCCATTTTCACGTATGACGGGGAGATGCGGGTCAAGTGGGAGAATTCGGTGTTCTTGTTGTTGAAGGCCGCGGCTAGGGCACCTGCTGAGATTACCGGGATGTTCCAATGGGATGCCAGCCTCACCACCGCCGCCGCTTCATACTCGAAAACTGGACCCAGAATTAGATCCGGCTTTTGGTCACACGACCTGTTGTCCACTAACAGAAACAAAGCACAATTCTCACAGTCGGAGTTCTCAAACTGGATGTTGAAGTGGAACCCCGAATACTGCCCTCCGTCTGTCTTCAGCCTCTGTTGTGCATAAAGGATGGCCGGTGCGACTCTCGTATGTGAAAAAAGGTAGGAGTTATTTTGTGGCAAAAATACCAAAACCTCTATGTCTTCGGTGATGTTGTCTGTCAGAACTGGGTTCAGAATCATCAAAAGAAAGTGCACAAACAGCGCGGTGAAATATGGCATGATGCAGCTTCGCACTTCAGATAGACTAAATTACTAACAATGGAAAGATACTCTTCAAATATTTCCCCAAGTTGGCTCCACTTGGCTACAGCTGCAAACAGAAAGCCCACCGCTAAGTAAATGGCTAAACAGTAAATAACTGTATTTGTAATTTAAAGAAGCAAATCCCCAACATGTGTGTTTAATTCTGCATTCTGCGGTTCCTTCGAAAGCTCCTGGACATGCTTAAAATATTCTCTTAACAGTTGATCCTGCCACACATCGCGATCTTTACAGCTCAACCAGCCACTACACACGCTGGCTCCGGTCTGGAGTTTTGAAGCATCTTTTCAGATGCTTCCTGCGTCATCAGCGAGCTGCCCACCTCCTTCTTAAAGCTACACCGTCACTGGTCTGACACTGAGGCCTTTCAAATACCATGAGATAATACATTTAGTGGCAATTATGCTTTTGGAAGCCTTAAGCAACAAACAAAATACAAAATTTCTGTTTAACTAAAATGTAGTTATTCGTGATGCACATGTATTAGGACTACAGCCAGGGTTAAAACATCTTATTTGAACTAATTCTGATGTTTTAAACATTTAAACATTTATTTTTTGGTCTAAAGCATTAGCAAGTAAATTTTTCAAAATGACATAGTCATATTCACTAAAACTGTCACTATGTCCTGACAGTAGGAGATGAGACAGATAATCTGATAATAATCAGTCAAAACTACCAATCAGAGAAGGAGGGGTGTCTGACGCTGAGTCAATCACTGTTCATCAACACTGTGTGGGTGCCAGATCAAATGGTCAAGCTCAATATCCTCCATGTTGTTTAATAAGCTTCAGGAGTCTGTTAATTTACACACCAACACCAACAGCAGAGAGAAAACTGAGCCTCCCTCTCTGACAATTACTGCTGATACTGAGAGAGAAGAAACAGAAGATGAGCAGAGAAGAAAATAAGCTAAAGAAAAAGGATTTATTTTTGGATTGTTTTGATTCCCTTGATTAACTTTATTCTGTTTATTTTGTTTTTGATTGAATATATTATCTTTTGTATTTTTTATTTATTTTGGGTAAGCGTTTCTATTTTTTGGCAATTGATATTATTTTTGTTTGGTTATTGGGGTTAGTTTTGGTTTCTTTAATTTAATTATATTATTTAACAAGTGGTATGAAGTTTAGTTCATGTTTCTTACCTGTTGTTTACCTGACCACTCAGTCACAAGCCTGCACACAAACAGTAGCTTCCTCTGTGGGGGAGGGGCTGTGGAAGGCAGAGGAGAGAGGGGACCTAAAGGTTGTACAGGTTCAAATGTTAAATCTGAGTAAAGTCTCATCTCCGTCCTACTGACTGCCCCTTAAAAAACACACATTTTGAAGAAAGTGCTAATGCTGTTCTTGTTGCTGTGTAAGACAACAATACTGACTGCTGAGGTAGCTGGTTTGCATCAGATAGTCATATCAAAGATATTTTCTTATATGCCCAACACACCACATGAAAAGAAGTATGTAAATTTGAACTACATTTTTACCTTTCAATAAAAAACACAAAGAGATTGTTTAGGGCTGTGGTTTGGTAGAAATACATAAGAAACTGTAATACCACAGAAAAAAGATTTGGATTTATTAGAGAAGGTTTTATCCTAGGACACCAATTCAGGAAATTCAGTGGAAAGTGAAAAGAAATAAGTGTCATTACTCCCCTTACTAACATGTTGGTGTGTGTATTGGCCGGCATCAGAAAATCATTAATCGATACTATTTAAATTTCTACAGTGAATAAAAGATACTAGCCTAGGAGATATTGCTGATGTTCACAACATAAATTCACTTAAACCAGCTCTGTGGAGGTTTTAAGTGGTTCTGAAACATTTAATGTAGATTCCTCTGTATGATTTACAGAAGATTGGGTATCTCTATCAGTTTCTAAAATGTATTCTGTGTTACCTACTGCCTCTTTAAAGTAAAAAATTGATGACTATGTACACTGGTTTGGTGCAATGAAGTCACATTTTTGCTGCAAAACCCCTTAATTCTTTCTTTCCTCTCTAGCCTAGCCTCTCTAGCCTTTTGTGTTCCACAAAAAAAGTACCTCTCCATCACCAGTAAACTAATAAGCCATGTTAAACGCTACAATCATATAAACCCAAGCCTTTTTATTTAATAAATATTAAGTGTTCCTTACTTCCATTTTATTCAGAATTTATTGAACATTCTAAAAGCTCTGTTTATGCATGCTGATCACTAAGCTACATTATTCAATGCTACCTCATGCATGCAGATGAAAACTCAAGAGAATGACAATCTTTTAGTGCGATCTGAGAAAGCAACAACCTCACGCAGAGGTTTGGCTCTAAACCTCTGACTTAATGGCTCAGTATGGATTTGAACCTGTGAACGAATGTGTGCTTTGTGCTATCAGGTTAGCTTGCTGAATGAGAGTCTGTGGCTCCAACTCATTCTTCAGCTGATGTGTGAGCCATCCTACCAGGTGTTCCCTAAGACAGAGTCACTAGGCAGTCCACTTACTTGCCCTTTGCCTCTGGTGGTGTGCACTGAGCAAAGAGTTCACTTTTGGTCGTTTGGCTGAGGGAATGTGAGCTGAATGAATGACTTAATTTTCGACTCAGAAAGCTCTTTAAGTCAAAAGTTAACCTGTGGGAACCCATGTCACATGACAACCAAGAGCGCAGCTGCATGCAGTAGCACACTTCCACACACCCTGAAAGTTATAGGAAGGCTGAACAAAAGCAAAAGTCTGCAAACTTTCAAGTCAACTGCACCACCCACTGTTTGGCAAAAGATGTTGCAGGAGAGTTTTCAGAGAGGGAAAGCATATCTAGCCACACCATTATTTGTTATAAACTCTGCCAAGGAATTGGCCAAGGTTATGTTTTTTTCTCTATTCCAATGGGAAACCTACAGTTGGTAGGGTACAGAATAACTGTTTTTAAGTGATATGTGGACAGCAAGAACAACTGACTGACTCTCAGGACATTTTATTGACCAAAATTGGCACATGCCCTTACACTCTTGAGATAGTCCAGGTAGCTGTACAGCACACACCAGAGGATATAGCTTAACCCATAAAAACGTCTGATGATTGGGGCATTGTCAGGAAGGTCCATGCTGTTCATGTGGACAATGTAGCTAATGTGGTCTCAGCTGCACAGAAAAGCCACAGGACACAGATTCAGTGTATTTCACACACCCTCAGCATAGTTGAAGGACTCTATTAACCCATAAGAACCCACAGTGACACAGGTGTCACAAGTCACTTAAATGACCTGGAAAGTTCCTTATATAGCTTTATCCTTGATTATTAACCTGTTAAGTCCCTAAGTGACCCCTACTGAACATCCTGGTGGGTCCATGTGACAGGTCATGTGATTTTGTGTTCCCACAACAACTGTTTAGTCTGTGATATGTCCCCTATAATTTTCCTTGAAGGAGAAAGGGGTTTGGGTTCTTATGGATTAAGGCTGACCTGAGTTTGGTGTCCATCCTGGAGAAATGTGATGCTATTGTTTGGTTCTTATACAATAGCGCCAATGAATCTGACAAGCTAAAAGAAGTGCAAATTCAGTTGCAACTGTCAGTGCACAGACTAATATAAGCAGTAGAGGCACAATGGAAAACTGTATGGTACTGTACATGGTGGAGAGACTGTATGAACAACGACAAGCAGATATAGCAGTGTTGTGGAAAAAAATCTTGTTTTGTACTGTAAATAAAGAGAATTGATCCAACAGAGTTGAGGTTTATATTTTCAATATATTCTTGCAAGAAGATGAGCCGTCAGACAACTGAGTGTGTGTTCAGCTGAATGAGGACTAATGAGTGATACAGAAAAGAACAGATAGTTATAGTGAGATACAATCAAAGACATGGGGAGGAGGGGTTGCAGGGTCCTGCCATCCCTCCTAGTAGATTGGTCCAGGTTACATCGTCTCTGTGCGAGAAAGGAATGTGGCAAGAAGATACTCAACAGACTGTTATTGTTTTAGGATTAAGACCAGCCAGAGACAAACTTGTCATGGCTTGTCTTCCTGTCATAAGATGACCGTAGTCAGTTAAAGTTTTACTGCAGGTCAGAGGCCTGTCTTTTAAAGGAATTAGACCTGGTTATTCTAACACTGTATAAGAGAATAGCAAAACTTTATATATGAGAACATAAAGGTAGTTAATATGGAAACAGTAATAGTAATAGTGGAATTTCCATTACAAGCAGTACTTTATATTCTTTGGAGGAACACCTTGTGCTTCAGTAAGAGAGAATGTTCCATATGAGCCAAGTAACTTAAAGAAGAAGAAGAAGAAGAATCCTTTATTAATCCCACTAGAGGAAATTAACATTTTTTAAACCCTCAGGCCTTTTGAAGAGGCCACAAAGGAAGTGTCAGCAAAGCAATATGTAACCATGTCTTAAGTCCTTTGGTCTCTTTTCTCCAAAGAATGACCACATCTACCGGGCATAAGGGTAACTTACTTACACGCAGAGAGAGTGAGACCGAGTGTCATGGTTCTGTCTCACGCCTCTTATTCCCTGGTGTTTCTCTGTCCTTGTATTTTTTGGAATCCAGTTAGTCTCTCTTAGTGTGTTCTTTGTTAGTTTTTGTTCTCTGTCCTTCTGCTTTGTCAGTATGGTCATGCACACTTCCTGTTTTATTTTGTATTCTTACCTCTCCTCATTTATCAAACACTTTACTTCCTGCCCTTTTGTGTGTCCCTCCTGCTCCACCCCAATTACTTTCACCTGTGCCTGATCCTTGCCGTTCATTTCTTGAGCCTATGTTCATTTCATCACTGGATCACTGGAAATGAAATTCTTAAATCTCAGGCTCCCTAAAACAGTGCTCACAAATATTATCAAGAATATAATTACTTAATAAATAAATAAATTAAAGAAATAAAAATGTAAAAATAAATAACAGTACTAGAGTAATAATAGGCCTGAAATATAAATTATACAACTAAAATATACATTTTATAATTACAATAGAGTACCACCTCAGCATGGGTGGGGTCGTCGTGGCAACACAGCCAAAACTCCAGCGACCTCATTTGTTATGCAACACAAACACAAAATGACTACGGAGCAATGGAGGCCACCAGACAAAGAAATGTTTGCACCTCGTCGTTGCTCCACGGGGTTCATTTCTGTGCAGCCATCTCTGATCGTGTTCGTTCATGTTATCGCATTTTAAAAATGGCGCCCGATGCATCTAGTGATGTCAGGCCCTGGCCAATCAGTGGCTTGCTGTCTGCCGAAGTCACATTTTCAGCTTGACTCAGCTCGCTTGGAACCCTGGCTGAGTAGGTACTACGAAAGTACCTGGTACCAGGTACTAACACGTAATGGAAACGCGTACAAACCGAGATGAGTCGAGTCGAGCCGAAAGTCGAGTAGGTACTAGTGGAAAAGGTCAGTCAACACTTCTGGCTTCGCTGGCATTGCCCCATCAATACTTTGGAGTACAGCATTGCCCAGTGTCCTACCCTGAGCCATCCATCCATTCATCCATCTTCATCCGCTTGGTCCGGGACCGGGTCAGCGGAGGCAGCAGTCTGAGCAGAGATGCCCAGACTTCCCTCACCCCAGACACTTCCTCCAGCTCTTCCGGGGGGACCCCTGAGGCGTTCCCAGGCCAGCCGAGAGATATAGTCTCTCCAGCGTGTCCTAGGTCTTCCCTGGGCCTCCTCCCGGTGGGACGCCTGGAACACCTCCCTAGGGAGGCGTCCAGGGGGCATCCGAAATAGATGCCCAAGCCACCTCAGCTGACTCCTCTCGATCGATGCGAAGGAGCAGCGGCTCTACTCCGATTCAGCTCCTCCTGAGTGACCTGAGCTTCTCACCCTATCTCTAAGGGGAGCGCCCAGCCACCCTGCGGAGGAAACTCATTTCAGTAGATTGACCGTAAAATCGAGAGCTTTGCCTTTCGACTCAGCTCCTTCTTCACCACGACGGTCCGGTACACCGACCGCATAACTGCGCAGGACGCTGCACCAATCCGCCTGTCAATCTCACGCTCCATCTTTCCCTCACTCGTGAACAAGACCCCGAGATACTTGAACTCCTCCACTTGAGGCAGGACCTCTCCACCCACCCGGAGAGGGCACGCCACCCTTTTCCGGTCGAGAACCATGGCCTCGGATTTGGAGGTGCTGATTCTCATCCCAGCCGCTTCACACTCGGCTGCAAACCGCTCCAGCACATGCTGAAGGTCCTGGCTTGATGAAGCCAACAGGACAACATCATCTGCAAAAAGCAGAGATGAAATCCTGTGGTTCCCAAACCGGACTCCCTCCGGCCCCTGGCTACGCCTAGAAATCCTGTCCATAAAGATTATGAACAGGACCGGTGACAAAGGGCAGCCCTGCCGGAGTCCAACATGTACTGGGAACAGGTCTGACTTACTGCCGGCAATGCGAACCAAGCTCCTGCTCCGGTCGTACAGAGACCGAACAGCCCTTAGCAAAGGCCCCCGGACCCCATATACTCAGCTGGAGCACTCCCCACAGAATACCACGAGGGACACGGTCGAATGCCTTCTCCAGATCCACAAAGCACATGTGGACTGGTTGGCAAGCAAACTCCCATAAACCCTCAAGCAAGCACCCTGTGGAGGGTATAGAGCTGGTCCAGTGTTCCACAGCATTAGCATACATACTCTAGTTTATTATTTATCTTTAATTTTATTTATTTTATATTTTATTTCTAAATTATATTTTTTACTTTTTTTGTTGACAGCCTCTATTGCTGTTAATATTCTTTTTAGCATTGTTAGGAGAGCCTGGGACTTAAGAATTTCATTACCAATGATTGCTGATGTAAATTGTTGTGTAATGACAATAAATTCTTGAATCTTGAATCTTGAATCCCTCCAGGACTCACTCACTAGACCCACTTCAGTTTGCCTACAGGCCCAATAGGTCAACTGAAGATGCCATCGCCCTCACCCTCCACACTGCCCTCTCCCACCTGGACCAGAGGGACACATATGTGAGAATGCTGTTCATTGACTACAGCTCAGCATTCAACACCATCATGCCCTTCCAAGCTCGTCACCAAGCTCAGAGACCTTCGGGCTCAACAGCGCCCTCTGTGACTGGATCCTGAACTTCCTGACGGGCAGACCCCAGGCTGTGCGGATGGGCAGCACCACATCCTCCACCCTGACTCTGAACACCGGTGCCCCCCAGGGCTGTGTGCTCAGCCCACTGCTGTACTCCCTGTTCACGCATGACTGCATGTCCACCCACAGCTCACCATCATCAAATTTGCTGACTTGACACGACCGCCGCCATTGGCCTGATTACCAGCGGCGATTTACGAGACAGCCTCAGAGAGGAGGTCAGAGCCCTGACATCTTGGTGCCAGGACAACAACCTCCATCTCAATGTCAGCAAAACTAAGGAGCTGATCGTGGGCAGAGAGAGGAACACGCCCCCTCTCCATCAACGGGACTACGGTGGAGAAAGTCAACAGCTTCAGGTTCCTCGGGGTTCACATCAGTGAGGACCTCACCTGGACTCATCACACTGACTTTATCACAAAGTCAGCCAGACAGCGGCTCTTCTTCCTCCGCAGGCTGCTGCGGAGGCTCAACATGGACTCAAGGATTCTCTGCAGCTTCTACAGGTGCACCATAGAGAGGATCCTGACTGGCTGCATCACCGCCTGGTACAGCAGCTGCACCTGCCCTCAACCGTAAGGCTCTACAGAGGGTGGTGAAAGCTGCTCAGCACATCACCAGGACGGACCTGCCATCCATGGAGGACCTCTACACTCAGCGGTGTAGGAGGAAGGCCACCAAAATCATTAAGGACCCCAGTCACCCAGCTACAAACTGTTCTGTCTGCTGCCTGTCTGGCCGACATGGTTCTGCAGCATTCGAGCCCGAACCACCAGGCTCAGGGACAGCTTCATATCCTGCAGGCCATAAGACTCTTAAACTCTGTCCACAGCACCACCACCTTTTTAAATAACACCTTCACTTCTTGTTGTATATATTTTTCTATTGTATATATATCTTATTGTATATATATGTTACTCATAATACTTAGTTTACATTTACAGTTTTATTTGTATAACTTATATTTTAAGGTCTAAGTATATCTACTCAACAAATGCTTTCTCCGCATCTAAAGAGAAAGCGACTATGGGTTCAGGGCAATTTCTCACCTGCCAAGTTAAATGTAGTAACCTACGTACATTATCTGCCAAAGACCTACCCCTAATGAACCCTACCTGATCCGGGTGAATTAGGCTGAGCAGATGCGCCTCCAGTCTTGTGGCTAATATAATAATATAATATAATATCTAGCTCCCACACTGCTGCGGTTTTTTGCCTTTTTTATGTATCAGGGTTATTAATGCAGATTGCATACTCTCTGGCATATTACCTCTCTTAACTGCATCTCGGAATACTGTCACTAACCTCGGTGCTAGCAAATTCTTTATAGAAATCTGTCGGTATTTCCAGGAGCTTTCCCAGAGCTCATTTTTCTTATAGCTCGTTAAACCTCTTCCAACGTAATATCTCCTCCAATCTCCTTTTGTTTTTCCTGGGACAGGGTTAGCAGGTCCACTTGGGACAGGAACCTATCTATTTCCTCTCGTTCTATCCCACCCTGTGAAGAATATAATTTCTGGTGAAATGTCTTAAATGATTAATGAATTTCTCCCCTGTCTGTCACTAGGGTCCCACTTTCATTCTCCGCAGAGTACAATATTACCAATTGAACCAGCGATAACCATGCTCACTAATTGTTTAGATATTAGAAAATAATCTATTCTTGAATATGAAGAGTGTGGGTTTGAATAGAAGGTATACTCCCGTTCTCGGGGTGTATAATTCTCCAGATGTCAACCAAACCCAGCTCATCTTCCAAAACATCAATGGCTAGTTGTGATTTATGTACTAATCTTGTATTAGTGACTCTTGATTTATCCAGGGCTGGGTCTCTTACCAGATTAAAATCCCCCCCCAATAATTATGTAAGTATTCTCCAATTGTTTCGCTACAGGAAACAGCTACACAGAAAATGTTAGAAAAAAAACCTGGACAGTCTATGTTTGGTGCATAGATATTAATGAGAGAGTATCTGCTACCAAATAGATCTGCACTTATTGCCACCCACCTGCCTTCCCTGTCTGAGAGTTGTTTGTGAATGGTGATATTTACATTTTTACGTATCAGGATACAGACACCCCTTTGTCTAGATGTATAGGCGCTATAAAATATTTTACCGACCCAATCTGTCTGCAGCTTTGTTGACTCCTCATTTTCTAAATGAGTTTCCTGCATGAAACAGACTTTACTATTTTACATTTTTACTTATTTTACTTTCTTTTGCTTAAGATACAGGAGAAGTTTCTTCCTTTTGATAGCGAGGTGGCCCCTTTGATATTCCAAGATAGAAACTTAAGCGTATCTGCCATCCTAACATAAAATCTCTACTATTTTACTCTCATCATCATATTTAAAAAAAAAAAGGAAACAGAGAAACAGGATGGTTCTCTTAACCCACAAACCAAAACAATGAAATAGTCTGTCCGTGAAGCCCTTGAAGTCCCAACCCCCCCCCCAACATAATAGTATACGTATTATCCTTTATGGAACTAACCAGGGAGAATATTTTGTACAAATAACCCAATGGAGTCAAAATTGAGTCCCACAAAAAAACACCAGTCACCCCCTTTTATGCCAGAATAAAAAAATCAACACGAACAGGCAGACATATAGACCATAAATTCTCTAAATGGGGATCACGGTGACACATTTAGCGCCTGTATTAACGAGATGAGTGTCCATCATATCCCTTTAACCGTCTATCTAGCCCTTCAAATATTTACCAGTTTAATGTCCTTATTTATATTCCAGTCCAGAAGAGGAAAAGGAAGGAAAAAATAAATTATTAAACAAATAAGTAAAGGTAATACAATATACCCACTGTGTATGGTGTGTAATTTTTACCCATGAGAAAAACAGAACAAATGCAGTAATAAAGCGATTTCTTTAAATTTTTTGAGATTTTCAAATTTCTTTACTCCCTTAACTGTATTGGGAACAAGCATTGAACCACATGAACATGAGCATAACTGTTTATCTGACAAAAATGGAATGACTCGCGTAAGAGCCACTTGTGGCTCCCCACTTGACCCGATACTCAGTGCTGTCCTCTCTGCCCCCATGGGATCTCCCTCAGGCCCTCTTGGAGATAAAGTACATGACCTCCTCATATGAGACGAAGGTGTGTCGGATGTTATCCGCCACCACTCTGAGAACGGCTGGGTATAACATAGTGTATAACATAGTGCAAAGTCATTTCTCCTGCAGCTGCTTCTTCACCCCATCAAATTTTTTGTGCTTCTGAATAACATCCTGAGAAAGATCCTGAAAGAAAGAAATCCTCTTGCCTCGCCATTCCACGCGTTCCTTTTCCCGGGCTGCCCGTAGCACTGTTTCTCTGGCTCCGAACCTCAGGAAACACACCAGGACATGCCGGTCTCTGTTGCCCCGCTGACCTGCTCTGTGGGTGCGCTCGATTTCAAACTCGGGGCCCATTTCGATATCTAAAGCTTCTGCAAGAAGCTTCTGTACAAACTTTTGCATGTCTCGATCTTCTGCGCCCTCCTTTATTCCAACTATCCAAACGTTGTTACGGTGGCCGGCATCTTCGAGGTATGTTACTTTCTCCTGTAGTTGGGCAATGGTTTTTGTCACCGTGCCCACTGTGACATCCTAGGTTCTGACCTTGATCTTCCAGTCTCAGCTTCTGTCACTCGAGCTCCCAGCTTATCCACCGCTGTCTGAACCGCATCCATGCCCGATTTTAATCCGCTCATATCGGAAGCAATACCCTGTAGCAGCGTTTTAATGGTCGTTATCTCGGCCGCGGTGTCCGTCTATGATGGTCCTGGCATGGCCGCCATGCTATTCTCCGTGCTTCCCTCCGTCTGTCGCGTGAGGCTCCTCAAACTGTACTGCGTGAGAGTCTTCTGGACTTCTTGCATACTAAAGAAAAAGTTGCACTTCACCCCACAAATATTTTCCGGTGTTTAGGATATATCTATTGTAATTTTAAAAAGGGGGAAAGGTGAGTTGCTCCACAGCAATTACACTATGCGGCCATCTTGGACGCTCTCTCCCCGGAAGTCACTTTTTCCATATTTTGTTATGTTACAACCATATTCAAAATTCTACACACAACACCACGTAATTACAACGTGAAAAAAAGAGATTTTTGCAAATTTATTAAAAATAAAAAACTAAGAAATCACATGTACATAAGTATTCACAGCCTTTGCTCAATACCTTTGCTGATGCACCTTTGGCAGAAATTACAGCCTCAAGTCTTTTTAAATATGATGCCACAAGCTTGGCACACCTATCTTTGTGCAGTTTTCGTCCATTCCTCTTTGCAGCACCTCTCAAGCTCCATCAGGTTGGATGGGAAGGCAGTGTCGGTGCACAGCCATTTTCAGATCTCTCCAGAGATGTTCAATCAGATTCAAGTCTGGGCTCTGGCTGGGCCACTCAGGGACATTCACAGAATGAAGCTACTACTCCTTTGTTATCTTTGGCTGTGTCGTTGTCCTGCTGAAAGATGAACCGTCGCCATTTCCAGTCTGAGGTCAAGAGCGCTCTGGAGCAGGTTTTCATCCAGGATGTCTCTGTACATTGCTGCATCATCATCTTTCCCTCTATTCTGACTTAGTCTCCCAGTTCCTGCCAGCTGAAAAACATCCCCACAGCATGATGCTGCCACCACCATGCTTCACTGTAGGGATGGTATTGGCCTGGTGATGAGCAGTGCCTGGTTTCCTCCAAACATGACGCCTGGCATTAACGCCAAAGAGTTCAATCTTTGTCTCATCAGACCAGAGAATTTTGTTTCTCATGGATCTGAGAGTTCTTCAGGTGCATTTTGGCAAACACCAGGCAGGCTGCCATGTGCCTTTTACTCAGGAGTGGCTTCCGTCTGGCCACTCTACCATACAGGCCTGATTGGTGGATTGCTGTAGAGATGGTTGTCCTTCTGGAAGGTTCTCCTCTCTCTACAGAGGTACGCTGGAGCTCTGACAGAGTGACCATCGGGTTCTTGGTCACCTCCCTGACTAAGGCCCTTTTCCCCCGATCACTCAGTTTAGACGGCCTGAGAGTCCTGGTGGTTCCGAACTTCTTCCATTTATTGATGATGGAGGCCACTGTGCTCATTGGGACCTTCAAAGCAGCAGAAATTTTTCTGTACCCTTCCTTCCCCAGATTTGTGCCTCGAGACAATCCTGTCTCTGAGGTCTACCAACAATTCCTTTGACTTCATGCTTGGTTTGTGCTCTGACATGCACTGTCAACTGTGGGACCTTATATAGACAGGTGTGTGCCTTTCCAAATCAAGTCCAATCAACCTGAATTTACAACAGGTGGACTCCAATTAAGCTGTAGAAACATCTCAAGGATGATCAGTGGAAACAGGATGCACCTGAGCTCAATTTTGAGCTTCATGGCAAAGGCTGTGATTTCCTAGTTTTTTATAATATAATATAATATTTTTTTAAATAAATTTGCAAAAATTCTAAAAAAACTTTTTACATATATATATATACATATACATATATATACACATATATACATATATATATATACATACATACATACATATACATACATACATATACATATGTGTGTGTGTGTGTGTGTGTGTGTATATACATTATACATAATTAATATGAACTCTTTAATAGTATCAACAGATAAATGTGTCATTTAACACTTACATAACACTTAAAAAATTACTACAAAAAACACCATATTGATTACAACAAGTGAATTACTTTTATTTTAACAACACTATACAGTGCCATGCTGCATGAAAACTTTTAGGAATAATGTTCTGTCTTCAAGAACACTTCTTATTCAGCAAACATTTACATTCAACACAAGGGCAAATCATGTGGTCAAGTGTAAATTACAATAAAAAACATTTCAGCAATACTGTAAAACATTATCAATACCACATCTCTATGCATTGCATAAACCCTTGATATTAACATAATCCCAGCCTGATTACACCAGCTTAGGTTTTGTTTCTTGCAGACATGGCCAGAAAAGACATATATTTTCAGTTAGGTTTTCATAAGTAAAAGGGAGATCTTGGTGATTTCTTTAATAAGCTGGTCAAAGTAAAGGATCAAACATAAGACCATGATTCTTGGCTGTTAAATTATACAGCTGTCAAGAGTTAGTATTATATGATCAAACTGGTAAGCTGAACCAATGACCAGTATCTCAGTTTTATTGGAATTTAGAAACAAGACATTTTGGAAGCAGGAAATTATGTGAAATTTAGGATTTCACAGTAGACAACAGACGTCTACAGCGGCTTACTGGCAGGAGCAGACAGGTAGACAGGCAGGGGGCATGAAAAACTGGACTGCAGAAACACATGGAAAAGCTGAGGCACAGGAAAAAACAGGAGCACAGGAGGCATGACAAAACAAATTAACCGACAAAGAATAAGGGAAAGAGAACCATTAAAAACCAGGTTCACTGATTGGGAAGTGGGCACAGGTGAGCAGACTGACTGAGCTGACTGCATACAGGTGTTCTGGAGGAAGTGAGAAGGAAGCAAGGACAGAAGGACCATGTGTTATGCCCCTGAAAACCAGGAGAAATAATCATTAGAGTGAGCAGGTGATGTTTCCCTAGTGGCAACTTTTGTGCAAAGAATTTTCACAGAAATATAACAGTTTACAAATAAACAGACCTACAAGATAGATGTAGTTTTGTAGAGAGTATGCACACTATTCAAGGTACAATATACACAGTAATTCAATTAAATGTACCATTTCTTTAGTAGTACCTTAAACGCAATAAACTCTCACAAACATTCACCAAAACTCTCTTAAGTGCATGAAACAAACAGACAAAATATGTCCCAAATGTTTACATGTGGATCCACAATTAACACAAAATGCCCACTACACTCTGCACGGCTACATGTTGCTCACACATGCATTACAGTCGCTGACAAAACTTAGCTGTAACTTGCTCAAAATGTAACTTAAAATACTCATAGCACTCTTGACATATTAACAAATTATCACAGACATGTTAACCCTGGTTTATATCAGCAATATACATGAAAACAGGGAGAAAGAATCATTAGAGTGAGCAGGTGATGTTTCCTCAGTGGCAACTTTAGTGCAATGAGGAAAATACTGTGATTTCCCCAGGTATGTGGGTGGAGCAATAAGCAACCAATCTCAGAGTATCAGATTAAGACTACCCTGTAGATAACAGATTAATGTTTTTCCAGCTTCAATGTAACAATACATAATAAACTAAATAACAAAATATAAACACCCTTTTTAGCATTTTATCTCTTTTAACTTTTTTAGCCAATTCCTATGAGCGGTTAAACTTTATCATATAATACTTTTAACTTAATTACAGATTTTCTTACAGATATGAACTTACTATGTTTTTTTTTAATTTATGAAAGACTGAGTATTTCATTTTTAACTTGTCACACTCTCCCTGACAAATTGAATGTTGTCCTGACATTACTAACATTTTCTTAAGAAATCTTTTATGAACTTGACATAGATCCAGTTCTGTACACTGGTGCTTGAATAAAGGACAATGATCACAATCCAAATACAGTAAGTGATTTAGAGTTACAGCCCCTTTTATGAAATCAAATAAAATCCTTATCTTTTCAATGACATGGTCCATAACCCAAAGTGTTTATAGTTTGTTTGCATCAACAAGAACAAATACAACACCTGCATAAGGCCAAATTAACATTTTTACTGATTTGCTGAATTGAAAAAAATGCAAAGGCTAAAATCATTAGCCCTCTGACGATTAATAGTCAATAGTGTAGCCTTTCTAATCCAAAAGTGACAACAACCTCTTATGGTAGTTTCTAATTAAGTTGGCACATGTCTCCTGAGAGATGTTAGCCCATTCTTCTGTGGCAAATTGTTCAAGATCATCCAAATTGGTTGGCCTCTGAGCATGGACCCTAACCTTGAGCTCCCTTCACAGATTCTTGATAGGATTAGACTGGGGTCTGAGAGGGTCACTCCAGAACCTTGATTTTGATGTTCTTCCAAAATATTTGGACCAACTTTGATGCATGTTTTGGGTTGTTGTCTTGTTGGAAGACCCAACGACTTCAGCCTCGACTGGCAGCAGACTTCTTGGTGTTATTCTTAAAAATATCAACATAATGTACTGCTGTGAGAGCAATAGGGTTTTTCTTGGACAATGACGATTAAGTCCACCACTATGAGGAGCCCTCACAACAGTCTTATGTGAAACATACAGTTTAGAGGAAACCAGTTCAGCAACAATCATCTTTGAAGAGATCCGGAGATTTTTCTCTCCAAAGTTTTGGAAATCTTGACCACGGCCAGGCTTATTTCTGACAGACTTTGTTTATTTGTGCTTTGTGATGATGCAACACACAGCTGTTCTAGAAACCGTGTAACGCTTGGAAATGGCAGTATATTCCTTCCCCTTATGATGAGCATCCACTATCTTCAGACTGATTTCTTTGCTTTTGATGATGTCACTTCTTACCAAGATTTTGGAGCAACTCTAGAGTAATTCCTTTTGATCAAGTGGTGAGATGACACTAACCCTGCTTCTTGGAGTCACTTAAATAAGATTCAGTGCTAATTGATTGTCCAGTTGGGTTTCAGACCTAGATGATGTGTTCTGAAAGCACAAAATCACATGGGGGCTAATACTTTTGACCATCTCAGTTTTCACCACATTCTTGAATATTTATTTTATATTCCAAAGTGTATCAGTGTGTATAATTGACAAATGATTTACTATATAAAATTTTATGAATATTGCAAACATTGGGCAGTATTTTAGAGAAATGTTCAATAGTTCCTAGGGGGCTAATAATTTTGTCCATAACTGTATATTCACAGTCCATGCCTGCTGAATGGCTGTATAAACAGCCCATAAGAAGTCATTGCTCATACACCTGATCAACAGTTTCAGTGATCTGTATGAGCAGTCTGCAAACTGTCCACTTCAACCATTTGTGAAATCAGTCCATGAATTGCCAATGGAAACAGTCTGTTTGGATGACGTGCAAATAGTCCATTGTTCTAGTCACATATGTTAATTCTGTAGGTTCATGCTTGCTAGAGTCCATACATGCAGGGTGGCTGAAAGTAATATGGTTGTAGCTGTGGCAGTCATGAGACCAGTCCTGGTGTAGGATAGACAGGTGGCTGGACACTGTAGCAGGAAGGGATACCAAGCTGATTGTAGGTGATGCATCTAGGTGGTCTCTCTCTTTGTGGTAGCTGGTAGGTTGGTTCTGCAGGTTCAGTAGCAGCACTTGAGGGAAGGAGGGTACTTTGTAGATGATCAGGCAGTTTTCCAAAAGGTAAATTCATCTCATCATCACGCAAATTTCCAGAGAGTACGTCCATCTCCTCATCAGATAAGATAAGATAAGATAAGATAATCTTTTATTGATCCCACAGTGAGGAACATTACACTTGTTACAATAGCTCAAAAAAACAACAATTAAAGACAGAGATAAATAATAGAGATAATATAAACACAAAAACAATATGTACAATAAATATTAAACAGTAATAGTAATAATAAGAAGAGACAGTATTTACATACACAGCCTCACCCAGTTAGATGTGCAGTGGTGAGGTGTTATTGCACAGGTGAATATGGATCTAGGTATTGCTACACACATGTTTATGTTGTTGTTGTTGTACAGATATGATTTCACAGTATATGTAATTAGTGGAATGAAAAAAGACCATAAAGTGCACAGCTAGGACATCAGTAAACATCAGTGCAATTGATGAAACATCAGTAAACATCAGTCCTACTGTGGTATGAAAAGTATTTGTTACAATGACAAAGATTCATAGTGCAGCATTAAACAGTCTGACAGCATGTTTGGGATGAAGGACCTGTGGAAGCGCTCCTTCCTACACCTTGGGTGTCTGAGTCTGTTACTGAAGGAGCTGCTGAAGGTCCTCACAGTCTGATGCAGAGGGGGGGAGGTGTTGTCCATGATAGTGGACAGTTTGGCCAGAGCCCTCCTCTCCCCCTATCACCTCGATGGAGTCCAGGGGGCAGCCACAGACTGAGCTGGCTCTTTTAATCAGTCTGTTGAGCCTCTTCTTGTCCCGCTCAGAACACCCCCCTTCCCAGTAGACCACTGCATAGGAGACCCCACAGATGCCACCACAGTCTCATAAACAGTCCTCAGCAGTGGCCTGCACACACACAAAGGATCCCAGCCTCCTCAGCATGTAAAGACGACTCTGACCCCTCTTATAGAGCGAGTCAGTGTTGTCAGTACAGTCTTCTTCTTCTTCTTCTTCTTCATCCGCTTGGTCCGGGACCGGGTCGTGGAGGCAGCAGTCTGAGCAGAGATGTCAGTACAGTGCAGTTTGTTATTTAAGTGAACACCCAGGTACTTGTACGTCCTCACTCTCTCGATGTCAAGTCCCTGGATGTTCACCTGGTGCAATCTCAGATGAGGGTTTCCTGCTGAAGTCGATCACCATCTCCTTTGTCTTGCTGGCATTTACTTGAAGGTGATTCAGCTCACACCAGTTGACAAAGTCCATGATGAGCTTCCTGTACTCACAGTCATTCCCCTCTGACACACATCCCACAATGGCAGTGTTGTTGGAGAACTTCTGGAGGTGGCAACTGTCCGTGGAGTATCCGAAGTCTGATGTGTACATCAGATCAGGAAGTTCTCTTTTAATCTCCTCTAGATGCTCTCCACCAAGAGGTTGTGCTGGCGGCACAACATGATACTTCAGCCCTCTGTTTCACTGGTGCAACCATGTGTTTAGGCTCCATCTCTGGGCTGGTAGAATTCTCATCAGTTACTGCAGGCACTGTGGCGAACTGCAGTGGCTCTTGATGGATGTCATATTCATCTCTGCTGTCTTCATCAGACTCCTGAAGCTGCGATGTAGGCTGGTGTTTCTGTTTACTTTGATCATATTTTTATCATATTTACCACTTCAGTTTAGTGTTTCAAAAGGTAAGTGGTCACAGGGCATGAGCAGGTTTCAGTGCAGGACCCTTTGCGTCACCACTGTGTCCTCCCAATAATAACTTGAATATGTTAAAATACACATTTTTGAAGTACAGTACAGCACAGCACTCAGACTATTTACAGATGTACTCAGTGCTGAGGTCCTCCTCAGTCTCTAAACTCTCACTGTAACAGATATGGACAGAAATGTCATACATTGTGCAAAGACACAAATGTAAATAAACTGTTAATTTACTGGCTCTCCATCTCGGTTACTGAAATAACAAGCTTACAGTGCTAACAACGTTAGCTATGTAAACAAGTTGACTGCAGAAACACATCACGTTATTACAAAGTTCGACTGTTTAATGAAGTGAGCACCAAACATCTAGCTAATCCCTGTAAATCCTGTCACTATGTCCTGACAAGTAATACATGAGAAAAAATCTTGTGAAAAAAATCAGGTTCCTCTGGTTACACCTGGTGCCTCTAGCGAGCAGCTCCTCTCCTCCATACCTGTGCTAACTTGAAGCGGATGCAGTGGCAGAAACACAACAACTGAATAGCCATGCAACGAGAAAACAACAGTTTACATGAAAGATAAGTGAACAATGAAGAACAATGAAGAAAAGTAAGCTCAAAGGAAAAAATAGATCAGGCTCTGCTTGGTTCGCCATAGCCTGCTGGATGTTGGCTACTGTGCAGGCAACCCTAGTCTTGTGCTGTTGTAGTGTGTGCTTGATTTTTTGAGTAGAAGCAGACAAAAGCCAGGAAGGCAGGGGCAGAACTTGTGGTCAGAGATGGAAGGCTGAGCACAGCATAGCGTCAAGGCGGGTTGGTCAGAGACAGACAGGGTCGGCAACAGGGGATTAGTCCAGGAATGAGTGCTGGAGAGTCTTGCATCGAACAATCTGTCAATAAGTGAGTGAGTTGCTTAAGTCATGGTTTGATGAGTGATCTGGAGCAGGTGAGTGGAACAGGAAGTGGTAGTTGGCTGATTGGTGGGACTGGTTGGCAGGTAAAGTGGGAAGTGAGTGGGTTCATGAGAGGGGCAGGCTATATAGACTGTGACACCTCCTTTATGTTTTTTTTGCTCTGATAAGAGCCTTCACTTCTTCATTTATTGAGACTTTCTAGTTTGGGAATCGTCTTTGTGTTCACCACTGTGATTGGGGATTCATCACTCAGAACAGCTGAATTCATTCATTATGTGACTTAAAATGAACTTGTGGTTTAAAATGTAAGCCAGTATGTAAACAGTCACATCTCTTTCCAGTCCTTTCCTGTAAAGTAACTGTAACCTGTAACCTATAAACTGGTTAAAGTGGCTAAAGTGGTTAAACTGGTTAAAGTGGTTAAATTGGTTAAATTGGTTAAATTGGTTAAAGTGTTAAAGTGGTTAATGTGAATACTCCTTATGTCCTGTTAAAGTGCATGTTACTGCCGGAGCCCCGGTCCTCTTTGTTCTCTCCAGTCTTGCAGGTTCCTCACTGATTCTGGTTGTGGTCCATCTGTCTGAGGTTCACTGGCCTGGTGGGGACATGATCTGTGTCTGTGTTGTGGAGAGAAGGTCGAGTGGCTCAGAGCTCCATATGAGGACATCTAGAGATGCACCTGGACTCATGGACTCATTTCCATTACCTGTGATACCTTCACACATGGACTAAACCCATGAACTCAGTTTATCTACAATTTATTACGACCCATGTATAATTCCATGATATGATTGATGATGATGTTCTCTGTACTGTAAATGTGGCATCTATTGCACGTCTGTCCGTCCCAGGGAGAGGGATCCCTCATCTGTGGCTCTTCCTCAGGTTTCTTCTTTTTCCCATAAAGGGATTTTTTGAAGTTTTTCCTGACTCGGTTCGAGGGTCTAAGGACAGAGGGTGTCACAACTGTACAGATTGTAAAGCCCTCCGAGGCAAACAATGTTTGTGATTTTGGGCTTTAAATAAATACATTTGAATTTGAATTTAACCTGATATCACCTGGACTACACCCCCGAATTGGGTCAAGAAAACCCCACCTCCCCCATTGTTCGCTCTCTTACCACTTACCTCTTTCCCTCAGATGGGTCTCTGACTTCCATGTAGTCTTATGAGGGAAGACACACTGAACTCTTTCTTTCAGCAGTGATGGTAGACTATTATTAGCCTATGATAAGCATATTAAATTGTAGAATCATAGGTATCACAAAATGGATAAAGTTTAAAATCATCTTAATGCCTTTTTCAAGAGCTGAGAGAGTATTTGGGGGCAACAGTGAAATACTTTAAACACTTAGTATATTAATATATATCTATTTTCTACTGATCTTATTTTCATGTCTGTGCAATAACAAATTGGAATTGCTTGTATGTGAAAACCTACTTGGCACTAATTGGCATTCTAATTCTAATAGTCATAAAGGGAATCATATTCTCATTTAGTGGTAGCATTAACCCCCACTATCACAGGAAAAGTAGAATTTCACCTATGGCCAGCAGAGACAATGTTCTGACCTGCAGAGATTAAGGCATCCTCTTCACATCCTTGGTAACAGTCTCCATCCCATGTAGAACCAAGTCACGGTTGTCTAGGTGAATGAGGTGCGGTGAAGAAGTCAATTGGTGGTCATCACAGATCTGATTTTTCTTTACTGGGTGCCTTAACTTGATGAAATTGAGTAATGTGTGTGTATGTGTGTGTGTGTACAGGTATGTACAGTCAACAAATGGTGAAAACACAGTAATTAGATCCATATCAGTTCCTTCATTCAAATGAGTCTTTCATTCATTTGGCAACCAGATGCTTGCCTGCACAGTTAGACACAAGTACCTACAGTGCAGCCTGAAAGTATTCACAACGCTTCACTTTTTCCACATTTTGTTATGTTACAGCCTTATTCCAAAATGGATTAAATTCATTTTCTTCCTCAAAATTCTACACACAACACCACATAATGACAACATGAAATTTTTTTTTTTGAGATTTTTGCAAATTTATTAAAAAATAAAAAACTAAGAAATCACATGTACATAAGTATTCACAGCCTTTGCCATGAAGCTCAAAATTGAGCTCAGGATGCATCCTGTTTCCACTGATCATCCTTGAGATGTTTATACAGCTTAATTGGAGTCCACCTGTTGTAAATTCAGTTGACTGGACTTGATTTGGAAAGGCACACACCTGTCTATATAAGGTCCCACAGTTGACAGTGCATGTCAGAGCACAAACCAAGCATGAAGTCAAAGGAATTGTCGGTAGACCTCAGAGACAGGATTGTCTCGAGGCACAAATCTGGGGAAGGGTACAGAAAAATTTCTGCTGCTTTGAAGGTCCCAATGAGCATCATCCATAAATGGAAGAAGTTCAGAACCACCAGGACTAGAGCTGGCAGGCCGTCTAAACTGAGCGATCGGGGGAGGGAAAAGGGCCTTAGTCAGGGAGGTGACCAAGAACCCGATGGTCACTCTGTCAGAGCTCCTAGAGTACCTCTGTAGAGAGAGGAGAACCTTCCAGAAGGACAACCATCTCTGCAGCAATTCCACCAATCAGGCCTGTATGGTAGAGTGGCCAGACGGAAGCCACTCCTGAGTAAAAGGCAACATGGCAGCCCGCCTGGAGTTTGCCAAAATGCACCTGAAGGACTCTCAGATCATGAGAAACAAAATTCTCTGGTCTGATGAGACAAAGATTGAACTCTTTGGCGTTAATGCCAGGCGTCATGTTTGGAGGAAACCAGGCACTGCTCATCACCAGGCAATGTTTTTCAGCGGCAGGAACTGGGAAACTAGTCAGGATAGAGGGAAAGATGAATGCAGCAATGTACAGAGACATCCTGGATTAAAAAACCTGCTCCAGAGCGCTCTTGACCTCAGACTGGGGCGACGGTTCATCTTTCAGCAGGACAACGACACAGCCAAGATAACAAAGGAGTAGCTTCAGGACAACTCTGTGAATGTCCCTGAGTGGCCCAGCCAGAGCCCAGACTTGAATCTGATTGAACATCTCTGGAGAGATCTGAAAATGGCTGTGCACCGATGCTTCCCATCCAACCTGATGGAGCTTGAGAGGTGCTGCAAAGAGGAATGGGACGAAACTGCCACAAAGATAGGTGTGCCAAGCTTGTGGCATCATATTTAAAAAGACTTGATGCATCAGCAAAGTATTGAACAAAGGCTGTGAATACTTATGTACATGTGATTTCTAGTAGTTTTTATTTTTAATAAATTTGCAAAAATCTCAAACTTTTTCATATTGTAATTACGTGGTGTTGTGTGTAGAATTTTGAGGAAGAAAATGAATTTAATCCATTTTGGAATAAGGCTGTAACATAACAAAATATGGAAAAAGTGAAGGGTTGTAAATACTTTCCGGGTGCACTGTATGCCTATGCACACACATCTGTGGTGACCGTGGATCAGTCTTGGAGGCATGGTCAGGCTTTTAGTTCCTATTATAATAGCAGATAACATGAACTTACCACATGTAAACATAACTGCCTGTAAAATTTAGAGTGGATTTTAAAAATCCTATCCTTCTCCTCACATATAAGGCTCTACATGGTCTGGCACCATCATATCTTAATGAATTGATAACTCCTTATCATCCGACTAGAGTGCTGCGCTCCCAAAACGCAGGCTTACTTGTAGTTCCCAGGGTTTCCAGAAGTAGTCTAGGGGGCAGAGCCTTCAGCTATCAGGCCCCTGTTCTCTGGAACCAGCTCCCAGTCTGGGTCCGAGAGGCAGACACAGTGTCAGTGTTTAAGAATAGACTTAAAACCTTCCTTTTTGATAAAGCTTATAGTTAGGGCGGGCACAGGCTCGCCCTTAGTTATGCTGCTATAGGCTTAGACTGCCGGGGGGTTCCCATGATGCATCGGGCACCTCTCCCTCTTCCTCTGTCTCTGCTTCTTCTTTCTCTGCTTCCTCTTCCTTTGCTTCCTCTACTCTTATTATGGTAGTAGTGCAAACTGGAGTCACCTTATAAACTGGTAAAAGTGGCTAAAGTGGTTAAACTGGTTAAAGTAGTTAAATTGGTTAAAGCGGTTAATGTGAATACTCTTATGTCCTGTAAAGTGCATGTTACTGCCGGAGCCCCTGGTCCTCTTTGTTCTCTCCAGTCTTTCAGGTTCCTCACTGATTCTGGTTGTGGTCCAATCTGTCTGAGGTTCACCTGGCCTGGTGGGGACCATGATCTGTGTCTGTGTTGTGGAGAGAAGGACCGAGTGGCCAGAGCTCCATATGAGGACATCTAGAGATGCACCTGGACTCACGGACTCATTTCCATTACTTGTGATACCTCATACGTGGACTAAACCCATGAACTCAGCATGTATAATTCCCTATATGATTGATGATGATGTTCTCTGTACATGTGGCATCTATTGCACGTCTGTCCGTCCCAGGGAGAGGGATCCCTCATCTGTGGCTCTTCCTCAGGTTTCTTCTTTTTCCCATAAAGGGTTTTTTTGAAGTTTTTCCTGACTCGGTTCGAGGGTCTAAGGACAGAGGGTGTCACAACTGTACAGATTGTAAAGCCCTCCGAGGCAAACAATGTTTGTGATTTTGGGCTCTAAATAAATAAATTTGAATTTGAATTTGAACTGTACATTATCTATATCTACTCTCTATATAGGTGTAAGCAAACAAAATGATTACAAAGGAATTACTATCAAACCAAATAACTTTTATCTCTGTCAATGGAATGAGGAGGTGGGGTTAGAGGGAGACAAGATAAGCCACACTACGTTATGCAAGATTTTAGTCTTCAAGGTCATATTGTCCTTGCTGCTACGATCAGTTTACCTTTTACATAGCTTCATATTGAGGTCTCATATCTTATTACCTGCTGAACAAGACCAAGCATTTTATGATTAGGCTATGGTTTAGAGATTACCAAATTTATGTCATTTGTTATTTTCAATCCAGGATCAAATTGTACAATTACAGCATTATTACAACAAGGCACTGCAATCTTTTTATACTGTTAATTAAACATGACATGTTAAGTAAAAGTCCAATTAAAGTCAACCGTGTGTTACACATAGGATTCCAAGATGATTTGTTTGTCTTTCCTGTGCTGACCTGTAAAATCAAAATTATTCAATGATGATAATTAAATTATATTATTGAAATCACATAAGACATGTTAATTTATGTATTTCATTCTGACATATATGATGTTGAAATTAATAATAGTCAATCAAAAAACACAATGAATGTAGTCCCAATTATTCATTTATTTGTTGAACTGACTAATTTTATTATAATTGTAATTATGAGACAAACATAATACAGTATCCAAACTGAACCATCATCATCTTAGCTGGACCTCTCATTCAAGAGCCTGTCCAATGTATTATTTCAGTATTCCAATCATCCAATTTTCACACCATGATCTTGATGAGAAATTAGTCATAGGTGCAAAAACAATCCAGTTAACATGAATCTCCAATAATGCATTGATGTATTTTGTATAAGAACAGATTCAACAAACAAAATATATAAAACAAAATTAATTAAAATGGAATGAAAAAAAGAGTACATACAAGTAAATATTATTTACAACTAGCCTGTTTGTTTAGCACAGAATAAAATGTAATTTAATGCTTCTTTGCCTGTATCCCTGGTAATTAAGTGGTTTTAGATCATGGCTTTGGATTTCCTTCTTTAATACTCTGAAAGAAGTAAAGAAGACTGATAGCATCTGTCATACAGCAGCAAACAAACAAGAAAGATATAAATACTGTTGAAGTTTTAAAGTGAGGAGACATGTTTGAGCTGGTCTTCTCTCACCTTCTCCCACCAAATTTACAAAGTATTTCAGTTTATGCAGAATATATAGTAAGTGACATAACTGATGTGTCAGTTATCTTTTTGAATTAAACAGCGCAATGCAATTTCTTATTCTTTTTTTAATCAAGAATGAGAATTCCACTGGTCCCATGAATCCCATAAAGAGATAATGACCTATTTCATTATAATGACTTTGTTTGTTTAGAAAAAGTAAATTCTGTATTAATGTCTGTTATTCATCCTGAAAATCATAGTAAAAATCATAGTACACACATAGTTCAGTTTTACCAAGAGTACAGTTTTTTTCTCAGTCTGCTTCAGTAAATTAAGATAGAGTCTCTGACCTGAACTGTGCAGAGTGATCTGTGAAAATGTTGTAAAATGCTTATGTTTGAGGTATCTTCTGACCATTTTATTTGATATTTATTATATCACCTGTACATTTTATATTGTTTCAAAAGGTCCTCCATATCACTAGTCTATACATCCCATTATGATTACACATTGTTTCTTTTTTAAACTCCTGAGTAACATCTGCAGAGCTGACTGGCTTTATTTATCAAATCTTCAAGTGAAATGTTTTAATTAAGTGAAACACTGAAAAAAACTACAATTTCTTCCCCCTAAATTTATCAATTTTCACACAATCTAAAAATAACCTAGTTTAAGAGTAGATCCTGATCATATGGGCAGATGTAAATCCTTGTCTCTGATTGGCTGTTCCTTAATTATGCGATCACTTGAGAGATGTTCTTAAATGTTCCTCCAGTGCCTCCAAGTGAAAGTGGGACATTAGCTTGATTAATGTGTCTCATTCTTCACACTCAGTGAAGAAGTCTTTTACTCTTAAATTGGCTCTTAAGTGGATCTTTTAATTTAATACAAGATGGTTAGAGCAGCCTGTCTGATAAGACAGAAAGCTGAATGTTTTCTGTCTTATCAGATTTGGCTCATTATGGTCTCATCAGCTAGCTGGAAATCTTAGTGTTCATGCATTCATATTACTACTACCTCATACTACTACATGTCATAAAATACAAATATCCCATTACAACATCTTTATGATAGTTCAAATAACTATCATGTATCAGGGATCAGATCATGCTCTTGTTCAACAGTACCCATGATTGTGTTAAAGGGAAGGGATCCAGAACTGTAGAAGAGTACATCTTACGGTTTTGGTTAAAACTATGGGCAGACATTCTGACTGCTGATCAGGATGACTACTGAAAGGCAGTGGTGGAAATGAGGGGCAATGGTAAATTGTAAGCATGTTTTTTCCTGTCTATGACTGGTAAGTGCAAAGAAGCCAACTTGCAGTGTGTAGGAGAATTTATCGTGCCAAAACTGGGAAGAAAAAGGGACAAAACAAGGCTACGTTAGGTTGGGTTAAAAATGGAGGATTTTTTTAACAACCAAAAGTTAGATCTTGGCTCTCTGAAGCACATCTCAAAAACATCTTAAAAAGCTCATCTGGAGCACATGTCAAAACTGTCTCTGAATATTCATGATGATAATACATCTAGGAATAATTTGAACGTTATGATGAATCACATTAATGTGTAAACATTTCACTGAGAGCAAGTTTTAACATTTATGAGTGCTATGTACTCTTAACTGTAAGGGCAAAATTGCATCATTCTTAGAATTCGAATGTAGTAAAGACCAAACTTTTACTCTGAGCAGCAGCACATAATATTTACTATGTACATATGATGCGTTAGATAGAGAGTCCCCTTGTATCTATTATTATCACACATATCAGAAACCTGCGGCAACAGGATCTATCATACCCGCCTTGGCTCAGTTACAAGGAAACCCATGTGCAGAATATACAGATATTGAACCTAATACTTTGCTGAGATACTTAAACCACATCCAACCATAGATATTTCCACATACAGACTTTATTATTTTGTAAAAGGAACTGCTGGCAACCATACTGTTGTATTTTGTGTTTCTATTAAAGACAACCTGCATCTTCCATCAGAAATCATAATTCAGCATTCTACACTACAATACTTATTGATCCAGTTTGACTTGTTCATACCCTGTTTTGGAAGGTGGTTTAACACTGGGGGGTTTTATTTCCTTGTTTATTATAATCCGGTACTTGGCTTCAGGCTTGTGGATGAGGTGGTTGGGCCTTTTCTTAATGGCTTCGATAATTTTCCAGGCATCATGGTACATGTGGAACAGCGGTTGACAGGACCTCATCTGCAACTTCAATAAACCCGGGCAGCTCTGCAGCACCTCCTGTAGAAAAGTACAGCCATTCAACTTTACTTGAAGAGCAACTTGCAGGTTGAAGACCCCAGTGAATCAATGTGAAGATATTGAAACTATATTTACATGAAACTATACAGATGGGTGACAAATTAAAGTAAAAAACAAAATATAGTGTTTTAGACCACTACATGCTACATGCTACATCTCTGCAGACCAGTGCCTGTGGTTTTTGCACCACTGATATCTCAAATGCAAGTGCATTCATCTTTGTGAGGAGAAGTTTATTTACTGAAACCCTACGATAATATTCTTGCAACGCACGGACAGATCGTCTAGAGCAGAGGTCCCCAGCGTGCGGCCTGGTCATTTGGTACTGGGCCGCAAAGAAAGAATAAAAAAAAAATGGTTATATTTCTGTTTTATTTTATTTACCGGATATTGGTTTACTAACTTCCATCTGTTCCTCTCGGCGCGCTTGATAAGTTACCCCTCTGTGGGACTGGCTCGTTGTAGAGAAACAAGCGCAGGGTTCCCACTGATTTTTGACGACTGATTTTCGCATGACAGCTAATAACAGTGTGACACAACTGCCTGTAGGGTACACAGTTTGTATATCTTACATCATTGTGGAGGAATTATGCTAGAGCAACCATATGCCATGAATGGTAACATGTTTCAACCATAGACTGCATATAAAGATAGACATATATGCAGTCTACAGTGTGGCTTCAACTAGTAACAAACAGTGGACCTACACTATGGACTTGCCAACACTTACTCATGGGTGACATGGGTGAATAAACATTTGTAGTATATCTAGATTATTGTACTTTATGATCAATTTCACTGCTTGTTTGTGTGCACACACAAGCAAGTAGAATTACAAACACAGGTGAATAAATATTTGCTGTGATCTAACAAAGAAAATGTGAAAAAAAATGTGATCCACATTAGTTACATTAACAAATAGGGTTAACCTACAAAACCAGTGGTTTGTGTGGACAGGGTGGCCTGTCAAATTCCCGGGCTCAATTACTGCTTGAGTCCATTCCTACTTCTCTATTCCTATAAAATTGATTATTTATTATGACTAGTAGGTATGTCTATATACCTATCAATATTTTACTTTTATCAACTTCATTTTATTTTCCATAATTATAACATTCCATCTGTTCTTATGTTCATTTTATATATATTTCCAGGTGAAGCTTATGGCACTTTGAGCTGCTTTTCTTGTATGGCAAGGACTATACAAACACAGTTTATTATTATTATTATTATTATTATTATTATTATTATTATATTGTCATAGACGTATGCTAAGGCCTTACCTGTTGCAGCTTCCAATGACTTCTTCCAGGCAGAACACATCCTTTTTGGCAGACTACTTGAGTCATGTCTGGCAAATAATCTCAGTTCACTGTTGTTGCCTCTCCAAATGACGACTATGGCTTGATTAGATGACCTGGCTTGATGGAGACAAGACACAGCCTCTCCATGGGTTTTACCCTTCATACTTGTGCCATTTATGGATAAAATGTTGTCACCTCTCTGGATTGTGCCTTCGAAGCTAGCTGCACCTTTGGTGAAAATCCGATGAACCTGCACACACAAAGGTAGGCTATGTGTTACACCATAACCACCTATACCCAGGAATATTGGCAAGAACTGTTGAAACATGGCTGGGATTTATTTACATGGCTGGGATTTATTTACATACATTTTACATTTTACATACAGCTACATTTCCTTTACCTGTACATATCCTCCCTTTAACTGATCATTTAAATCTAATCAATGTTATTTTCATCAAGCAGGTGAGTTGCCTGGAGCATTATAACATCAAGCTGCTCATATTCATATACGCCTTCACATTAGTCTGATGAATCTGATGGCTATTTATCAAATTGGTCTCATGTCTGAATAAACACCCTGGTTATGAATGTCTACATTAAAAAGCACAAAATAAAGGTAGAGAACAAAAAAGTGATCTTATTCAATAATTGTAATAACTGATAAATAATGATAATGATGATATATCATTAATCAATACCATCATCAATCTCAGATGCACATAATTAGTTTAGAGATAAAAAAGTACAAAAAGTTTTTAAAGAGCGTGTGAGCAAATAGAAATGATGTGAATTGCAACTTAACATCCTCTCATTTAATGCTTGTACATGTTTAAGATGGACTTTGAATTTGCTGTATAATTGGCTAAACTTAAATAATGATGCTGATGTAGAGAAAATGGGCTGTCAGAAGAGGAGGCAAATGTCCCTCACACTCGTGATTAGGGGTGGGGAAAATAATCAGATCTACAATTCATCGCATGCTTTGATGAATGATTCTGTATCAAAGCAGTAAAGTCTATAATTTATAGTAATTTAATTGCAATTTTCAATGGACTGCCATTTCCGGAGACTGGTCCTACTGCTACACAGAGTGCATTGTGTTAACATTCTAGATCTTGAAAATACGGCAAAGCAGCTGCAAGTGACAAAGCACTTTGTATTGAGGGGGGAAAAATAAACCATGTATAGAAATACGAAATTGAGATGCATTCCACCCTCTGAATTGTAAGTGACTTGAATTATGAGGTGACTGACGATTCCCACCCCTACTTACAATGGCCATTAATTAAAGCTTCATTAGCAAACTCTGGCTAGTTTAAAATAAAAAATGATGATGATTTTGTGATAACCCCTACAAAAGAACAAAAAGCAGTCTTCTATCTCGCTATCGTAACCTTTTTTGGAAATGGTTTATATTAAGGTCCTAGTAATAAGCACAACACATAATATGGCATTATAAGATGTCAATTAATATGATTATGTGTTTATAAGATTAATAAAAGTGTTAATAATGCATCATGAACATGTTCATTGTTTCAAGACATTTATAAGCACTTACTATTGGGGCACTTTCCTCCTTTATTAGTGATATTAAAGAGGCAGACAAGAAACAGGAGAAAGAGGGGTATGACATGCAACACAGGAGGCCAGTCAAAACTGAGCCAGCCTCCATGTGGACATGTAGAATGCACTTTTTTTGGTTAATGTCTGGCATTATTAGGACATGGCAAGACATTTACGAGAGAAAAACAATGTTAGCACAGTAGTTGGTACCTTTTGCACAAGAGAGAGCAGAGAGTGAGACAGAGCTAGAGAGAGTGAGTTAAAAATAGGAATACAAGTCCTTGTAATTACAGTAGTTAATAGGTATTAAGGTCTTCATAATATGCTTATTAAGATTATTATGCTAATTAGACTACATGAGAGTTAATAACAATATCAAACACATTTTGTTAGGTTATAAGACATTTATAAGAACAAGAAACAGTTACTAAAAGTAACTATAAAAATGGTCTATGATAGGATTATAAACTAATTTATTGAGTCTTACTTATTTACTTATTTACAATAACTGTGTGCTTAGGACAACGACCCTAAGCACACAGCCAAGATAACAAAGGAGCGGCCTCATTCTGTGAATGTCCCTGAATGGCCCAGCCAGAGCCCAGACTTGAATCCGATTGAACATCTCTGAGAGAGATCTGAAAATGGCTGTGCACCGACGCTTCCCATCCAACCTGATGGAGCTTGAGAGGTGCTGCAAAGAGAAGGAATAGGCAAATGAAACTGCCCAAAGATAGGTGTGCCAAGCAAGTTTATGGCATCATATTCTTTTTAAAAAGACTTGAGGCTGTAATTGCTGCCAAAGGTGCATCAACAAAGTATTGAGCAAAGGCTGTGAATACTTATGTACATGTGATTTCTTAGTTTTTTATTTTTAGGTACCTCAGCAACAGTTCCAAGGACAGATGGGAAACTATGTGTAGTCAGGTGGTATGACAACAAGCTGGTTGTGATACTTTCTGTTGTTCATGCTGAACAGCCTGAAGACACCTGCCAGTGATAGTACAAAAAAGATGAAAAATACACAACCAAGAATTGTGCATAAATACAACACCAAGATGGGTGGCGTTGACTTGTCAGACAGGATGACAAGCTACTACTGAATGGGTGTGTTTGTTTGTGCCTGTCTTTCAGTCTGCTGGTCCTGGCCCGCAGGCTCTGCAGTCTCCTTTCAGATGGCAGCAGGCTGAAGAGGCTGTGTGATGGGTGGGTAGGGCCCCTATGATGCAGAGGGCTTTATGGGTGAGGCATGTAAATGTAAATGGTGTAAATGTATTCCCAGCTGCTCCACTTTGAGAATGAGCTGTTGGGTGATGACTGAGTGCCGAACTGAAATCTATGAGCAGCATTCTAATGCATGAGTCTTTTGTGTCCAGATGTGTGAGGGCTATGTGGAAGGCAGTGGAGATGGCATTGTCGGTCGAACGGTTGGACCGATATGCAAACTGGAAGGGGTCCAGGGAGGGTGGGAGGACAGACTTGATGTGTTTTAACACTAGCCGTTCGAAGCACTCGAGTGTAACTGACTTCTTTGGTACAGGTGTGATGGTCAACAGCTGTGAGTTCTCCAGCACAGTCCCTCAATACAAGACCAGGTATGTTGTCAGGACCAGAAGCTTTGCGAGCATTGATCCTGCTGAGTGTTCTCCTCACACTGTCTGGGGACAGCGTCAACACCTGTTCACCAGGAGGGGGTGGAGACTTCAAATTCAAATGTATTTATTTAAAGCCCAAAATCACAAACATAGTTTGCCTCGGAGGGCTTCATAATCAAATAATCTAATAATAATATAATAATAATATAAATAATAATCAAATTGTACAGTTGTGACACCCTCTGTCCTTAAGACCCTCGAACCGGGTCAGGAAAAACTTCAAAAAACCCTTTATGGGAAAAAGAAGAAACCTGAGGAAGAGCCACAGATGAGGGATCCCTCTCCCTGAGACGACTTCTGTGCAGGCTTGCTGTTGCGTGCCTCAAAATGGGCGAAGAAGTCATTCAGCTCATCTAGCGGAGAGGTGATGCTGTCGCAGGTCTGCAGTGGGGGCTTGTAGTCCGTGATGGTTTGTATCCCCTGCCACAGGTTCTGTGCATCTCTGCTATTGCTGAAGCAATGAGCTTCAACCACTGTCTTAGCATGCTGAAAAAATTCACATTAACCCACAAACACATTTTGTATTTGTATGTCTGTAAAGAGGAAAGTCTCAGCTTTATGGTGATACCACCGTTATCTTTTTACACCAAATATTTAATGAGATATACTCTTCTCAGCATCAACTGTCATTAAATGCCTTTTTTGAGGAAAAGGGCATTCCCTGCTGTGTTTGCCTGCCTGTCTACCTCCCCATTCTGTACCTGCCTGTTTAATCTCATGTGAGCCAAATAAGCACTTTTATAAGCACTCTGTATTTGTGTCCAACCTTGCCACAGTCATAACAGAACAAACTGACCAACATGGACCCTGCAGACGAAATCTGCTCCCTGGAGGAAGCGGTGGAGTCCTTTGCTGACTTTGTGGAAAAGAACCGAACCTATGACTTCCGGTACTAGAAGGCAGCATCAGAATTACAACCATGAGAATTACAATTACAAATGGCTGCCTGGTTTGGGTGAGGAATTGTTTGCTGCTCTGCCTCTCAGCCTCATGTTCCCTGCAATAAGGCCAAGCCTCCGTTCCAGGACCTCAGTTCCCCGCCAGATCCCAACCAGCTGATCAACACCCAGTCTTCACTCCAGCCTGCATCCCAGCCAGCAAACCTCCAGCCTGGTTCCCAGCCAGCTAGCCTCCAGCCTGCATCCCAGTCAGCTAGCCTTCAGCCTGCATCCCAGTCAACTGGCATTCAGCAAGTTTGGCTTGGGTCTCTAAGCCTGCAACCTGCCAGGTTCCTCTCTGCAGGCAGTCCGTCGCTGGCCTCCCGAGGGGATCTGTTGCTGGCCTGCCGAGGGGATCCACTTTCACTGCTGGCCTCTGGCCCACCCCCCCTGAACCTATTCAGCAGTCTGGTTATCCACCAGGACACTCGCTAGAGGGCTCTTGCTTTGACTCTGCCACTGCTCTTCTGTTTCCTGGAATCTTTAGTGACAGGCATGTGTTATTGTCTACTGACACCTATGTTTGACACTATTTATTTTTAATGATATAGTTTATAGCTTTCATTTCAACTAGAAGATGAATACATTATGAAATTCACTTGAAAGAAGACAGAAAAGTACAAAAGACCAAAAAAAAAACAAATGGACCAAAAACACAGACTGCACCTCAGATTCATACACACAACAACAGAAGTTAGAATGATGTGCAATAAGAGCAATTAAGGAAACTCCTGCAGCATGATGGCAAGCACAAGGCTCTACATAGTTAAACTAGGGTTCCCACATTTTATAAGTGGTCTGTTTTTTAATGTAACATATGTGTAAGGTACCCTAATGGCACAAAATCAAACAGAACTCTCTGCTAGACATTAACAGTTGGTACTTCTTCATTAATCCACTGCAATAAAATTTTCATCCTCACAGCAAAAGAAAGAATAGATTATAGTCTCTTGATGGTTTTGGATGTTGCATGGATGTTCCAAACACAATATTTCTTACAGCACACTGGATCAGTATCTTTGCAGCGTATGGCATATAATTTCTATCTTGCATTTAAAGCAAATGAATACAAGAGTAAGGTTCAAATGATGTCTGCAGTTGGGGGATATGTGCATTCAGTGTATAATCTTGTTGGTTTAGGGGCATTTGTTATATTTGCCATTTTTTTCAGTGGGAAGTAGTGCAGTGTCCCAGAAACTCCACATTGCTCCACAATGCCACAAGAATATGGCATTTGGATTTCATTCTGACTCCACATTGCTGTGTAGACACTTTTGACTTAACATCATCATCACATTTGCTGATAACACAGGTGTGGTGGACCGGATTGAAAATGTTGAAAAGGCCTACTTGAAGGAGATACAGGGCTTTACCCGCTGCTGTCAGGATGATAACCCTTTTCTGAATGTCAAGCCTAAGCAAGACTAAGCAGCTGATAGTGGACTTTGGGAAGAAGCAGGCAAGCAACTACACCTCCATTAACATCATAAGCTGGTGGAGAGGGTAGACAGCTTCAAATACCTTGGTGTGCACATCATCGAGGGTTTGACCTGGTAGCTGAGTACTGACTCTGCAGCAGAGACTGTTCTTAGAATTTTTTTCATTCTTAGATGAATGAAAAAAGTCCACAAAACTAGATGAAGGAATATCTACTCACACACCATTGAGAGTGAGAGTGACAGGAAACATCACTGCCTGGAAAGGGAACAATACCAAATAAGACCACAAAACCCTGCAAAGGGTTGTTCAGCTTAATGGATCATATTAAGGCATTTACACTAGGTGGTGTGAGGCAGTGGCTAGAAGAATCATTATGGATCCAAACCACCAGGTTATTAACCTTTTCTCCCTACTGCAGTCAAGATGATGATACAGGATATACCAGGCCAGCACTGAGAGTCTTAGGAAGAGTTAATATCCCTAGGGCACTATCCTTAATAAAAACGCTGCCTAAAGTTTGCCCTAACACTATTTTTAATAAATTATTATTCAAAGTTACTTAAATTACTGTCTTTTACTTATTTTATTTTTTATTCTTATTAAACTTTATGATTATCATCATTTTCCCTTTCTCCTATCTATCCAGCACATTCTCTACAGCTCCCTAAGTGGATAAGGAACTGGGCAAGTTTGCAAAAGACTGGTGTGGTACTGGGTTTTGCATGCCTTGAACACTTGAATGCAGACTTGGTCCTCAGAGAACAGTGTTTGGTGGTGCTGCATCACCTTTTGGACACCTGGGTTCCTGTGCACCAGTGTTAGCGCTGTGTACAGTTTCCAGTTCAGCTGTAGTTTCCTTAGCTAGTTCCATCCAATCAAAGCAGTACTGTTATCATTATGTACCCTCAAACACCAATCCATCGGCCTGGGTATGATATCAGTTTTAAACTACAGAGCTGATTTTAAGGGAAAACAGCTGAGGTTTTTTTTGGTAATCTTCAGTATCTTGAGTATTTTCCGCCACAATGATAACATATTTACTGCACCCCACAGTCTCTTTGAAATCCTTTATGGTCCTTTGCTTTGTTACCATTTTCTTGTTTGAACTGTGCTTCCCTCCCCTTGTCAGATAAGTGTGAATACTTGACAGGGCATTTAACTAATGAGCTCAGTGTGACCAGAAAATTGTATTGAATTTTGTAAGCTCCATTGACAATGCAATTTCACAGGCCCATGGAAAAGTCAGATCCTTTTCCAACAGGAACCTGTGCTGTACAGCATCACAATGCTGTTCATTCAGGCCATTGTCCAAGTACTGTCAATAATGGATGTAGCTAATAACAGCCTCAAAGTCACAGCATAATCAGAAAGAGTTTTCTCTTCCTTCTGGTTCAGTTATCACAAGCGGTGTGGGCTTTTAATGCACACTCCATGTTTTCATAAGGTTAGCACATTGTAAAGTACATGGTTTTCTTTTGCAGCTTAAAAGGTCAATCTATAACAAAATTAAGCATGCATACCGTCTTATCATCCTCAACATCATATTCCAACGTCTGCTGCTCCACAGCAAAGGTGTCAAACAAGACCACTCTATTAGTTATCATGCTGCAAATTTAGATATCCGAACATTGCTCAGCCTTTCACAATCACAAATTGCTAAAGCTGGACAGCAACTAACACCACTTTATCATACAAGTGAATCATGTAATCATATTGCAAATGCCATGCAACAGGAATGGATGAGTTCAATGTTACTATAGACCAGTATTATGCTGGCTAGCAAGCTGATAACGATACCGCGTTTTCTAAATCCTATAAAAAGAACTTAAGTCTAACTCATGACCAGTCTTATGTATGTCATGTCACTGTTTTGAGTGAAGCTTCCAACCGTTCCAACCGATCCAGCCGAGCGCAAGAATGAGAAGATGACTTAAGTTGACTTAAGCTTAAAGTTGCATATAGCACATTTAAATGTGATTCAACATTTTAGTTCAGTTCCAGGAGCACAAATGAAGGCTTAATATACATGTAGATGCTTTGGTGTTATACTGCTAGATAGGTGTGGAAATAGTCCTGTGACTGACTGGCATCCAGTCCAGGGTATACCCCACCTCTCGCCCAAGATAGCTGAGATAGGCTCCAGCACCCCCTGTGACCCTGTGTGTGTCAGGATAAAGTGGGAATAGAAAATGGATGGATGGATGGAGGTATAGAGTGCAACATGCAAGTTTTAAAATTAGGTTATGTTTCTGTTGTTATACTGGAATACTGGAAGGCAGTGAGGGGACAAAAACCTACTGCAACTAAACTTGCAGGAGTCATCTGACAGTATTAATAGCATTCACAACAGTATTAACTATGAGGCTAAAATGGCATTGGAATTTAACAAATGTTTGCAGAAATTACTTAAAGGACAGTCACAGCACACCACAGAAACCTAAATTAAATCAATTATGACTATTTAATTAACCTGATGTGCACCATTTTCCAAGACAGGCGTATATACTGTATGTTACATATTGTAGGAGTTTCATCAATAAAAGACACAGTGGCAGCTTCTAATGCATGTCAGCACTGAATTCCAGCACTTCATTTGAACAATAAGTTCCTAAACCAGATGCTGTACTTACAGTTATTGCTTTCTGCTCAAGGTCAGCTCCACCAGCAATACTAAAACCAAGTCCTAAGCCTTCTTCTTTACTCAGGACAACAAGGCAAATGTTGGTGTTTACCTGCAGGGAGTTCACACATATAATCAGTTTTGACAAAAAAAAATTATACATAAAGTAGGACTGAAATAATTTTGTCTATGGAATGCCTTAGATATTAAATGAAATGAAATGTGAAATAGGTTTTGCAAATCTATATGTCAACAGTATGATGTTACCTCTGACAAGGCCTTAGTCTCTTGAAGCAGGGCCGACAGCACTGTTTGCAGTTTACACTGACTCACAGGAGATGTAGCCAGCTCCTTTAAACTGTAAAATAATGGAGAAAGGAGTCAAACAAACTATCAACCACGAGGGTACACACACACACACACACACATATATTCTACCCAAAACTACATCAAAAATTCAACACGAAGCTGCCTTAGAATGTCTACAACTAAAGACATGATCTGGATCAGAGCACAGCAATTTGATCTCAGTCCTGCTGTGGACTGTTGGCTAAGCTGCTGAATCAGTGATAACCTGGAAAACTATTAAAAACCTTATGTACTGTTTGTATTCAAATCAATTAAATCATTTTGCTTTTAAATGTACCCTAAAACTTTTTTAAATGAAAACACATTATTTGGTCACTTTTCATGGTGCACTAAAAGTTCTTAATGCGCTCACCCCCTAACTCTTGCTCAAGAGTAAAAATGCCTATGTAAACTGTTCACCACAATGGCCTGTAGCAGGCTAAATGACACACATAGATGGAAAATGCTCCTTAGTATGGACCTACCAAGTCTCATAGAGTGGGATTTGGGGTTGGTTCACAGATTATTATTATTATTAGTTATTATTATTATTTATTATATGTATTCAACTGTATGCACAACAACTATCTGTTTTAGCATATCCTTTTAATCTATCCATTATAGGACTACTTAGCAACTTCATAAGTGAGAAAAATCTAGTAATCATCAGATAGGAGCAGTGGAGCAGCATTTGGGGAGTTTCACAAGACCCCTAAATGCTACTCAGCATATTCATTTGGTCACTAGATAAACTATACTATGCTATACAATCACTGTGCAAGATTGGTTTCTAACAATCAAACTAATTCATCATCCACCACAGCTGTTTTCTGTGGTCTTCCGGGTCTTCTGGTGTTGCTGAGCTCACCAGTGCGTTCTTTTTTTAAAGAATGTTCCAAACAGTTGAAAAAAACTCAGCAAAAATGTTTTTGCTATCTCTCTGATGGGTTTGTTTTGATTATTTCAGCCTAATGATGGCTTGCTTCACTCATAGTGACAGCTCTTTGGATCTCATATTGAGAGTTGACAGCAACAGATTCCAAATGCAAATGTCACACCGGGAATCAACTCCAGACCTTTTACCTGCTTAATTGATGATGAAATAATGAGGGATTAGCCCACACCTGTCCATGAAATAGCTTTTGAGTCGATTGTCCGCATTACTTTTGGTCCCTTAAAAAATGGGAGGCACATATAGAAACTGTTGTAATTCCTACACTGTTCACCTGATTTGGATGTAAATACCCTCAAATTAAAGCTGAAAGTCTGCAGTTAAAGCACATCTTGTTCGTTTAATTTCAAATCCATTGTGGTGGTGTATCGAGTCCAAAAGATGAGAATTGTGTCGATGTCCCAATATTTATGGATCTGACTGTATCATAGCTACTTTAAGGAAAAAGAAACTGAGATTTTGCTTTATTGTGTTAAATGTCTATGACTAAATATGCAATAACAAGTGAAAGTCTGAAAAACTCATCCTTATGGTATGATTTATTAAAAACTTTTTCACACAAAATTAAGTGAATCTTCTAAATCAGGACTGGACTGAACGGGACTAAATTCAAATGTTGCATGTTTGGTGCATGGAAGTATAAGACCTCATGTTTGTTGGACTGAGTTCTGCTGGCTAAAAACTAGTAGAAGAGTACAGAAAAAAACACAAATTCATAAATTTCTCCTTGTCCTTTAGGTTTAAGTTTAGGTAAACCTTTAGGTTTAAGAACAAAACTTAAGTTAACATTTTTGACATACATAATGTCAAAAGAAAAGTGATAATTTCAAGAAAAGTCATCATTTTTTTAAAGAAGTTGTGACTTAAGAAGAGTGTAATATTTGGGGTAAATATTCATATTTTGTGAAAAAACAATAACTCATTAAATGAACTAAATGTTATCAAGTGATTAAGAGGTACAGTACTGACGGAATTGTGTCTATGCCTAAAAAATTAAATCTGCTTGTGTGTCAAAATAACTGGTGTGGAGGAACTCAACTACAGGCTTTACCAATACACTCACTCATACAATCACTATAATAGGTTCATGGACAATAAAACGGTGAGACTTCTATACCAGTAATATTTTCATACTCTTATTTAAAATTCCAATATTCTCAAATGACTATATCTTGTAAAACCACAAGATTATTAGCATATTGCGAATTAATAACCTGACCCTTTAGCCCCCGCAGAGTCCTTCTAATAATCTATGTATGGCTAATCTATAGCTTTGTAGTCTGTCACAGTATCTTGTTATGGCACCAGAAAAAGGCACTTTCAGGGAGTAGGTTTTAACTACCTACCTGATAGACCAGCCAGGCTGTTGTCTATGGGTCTCTGGGGTTTCTCCAGGAGTCTCTTCAGTGGATTCAAGATCACCTTGGATCACCTTGTTCACACTCACTTCCTTTACAGTTGCAAAAGAAGGAAAGCTCTTAGTCCCTGTGGCTCCTCTAAGTATAGGGAGATGGATGCCTGTCTCAGCTTTATCTATGACTGTACCAGGGCCTATGGCAAAGATCTCTGTGCACAACTTGCTCTGGGTAAGTTTGCCATGTTTTCTCTGCAGCCCATGAGGGCTCTCAGGTGCAAACCCATCTGGAGCTTTTTTAACTTCAGCCTCGGGATTGTCCTCAGTATTGCAGCTTGAATGGAGAAAGGCATGGTTTATTGATGGAGATTTACCAAAACGATGTAAGCACGGTGTGGTAGGGGTTAGATTTTCCACATGACTATTAAAACTCGTTTGCTCTGCCTGGCAGTCCTTAGAATTAACCAAGCCCACATAACTAGCAATCATTTGGTTAAATGAGGCTCTACATGCCAGAGCATAGGACTGAAAGTCACTGGTTTTGGCCACTGACTTGTCAAAGTTAGCCAGGTTTTCACATGATCTAATCTTGTGTCGGACAGAGAAGGGATTGTAGTCTGCAGACAAGGCAATGTCTGTACAGAAGCTTTGTCTTTCCTTTGTCTTTATGTACAGTCTGGATGTACTCGACTTCATGTTCTCTCTTGCCTCCATAACAGCACTAGATTTTGAGTCATTACTTGTGATTGAATGAGTTTCTTTAGTAGAACATAATGATCCAAATACTGTACTCATGATACTGTGACTTATCATGCCATTTGTTTTTTCTACTGTGGAACAGGCAGAAGAAAACATAGGTACTAATCTTGTGTCTGTGTCTCTTTGAGTGGGATTAGAGTTTGTTGCATTAAGAGTTTTATTGTGTGCCATAACTGGTGATAATGACTCAGACAATGAAGAAAGTCTATCTTCTATAAATGTTCTTTGAGTGGCATGTGGTGGTGACTGATGCAGTGATTTGGCTGTTGCATCAAAATGAATATCCTTCTCCCTTACTAGTTGTACAGTGTGTAATGGGCCACCTGAAGGGCTATGCTCAGCTATAACTTGCCTTCTGTCATCTTCTCTGAGCAAAGCAAGGCAGCTGTTCATATCAGGCTGGTTACTGGTCTTCAAAAAGCTAGATGTGGCTGCTATTGGTGGTAACCCTGGTGACTGGTTCAAGGAAGTGTTGGTGTTTGAAGGTACTGGACTTTCATTCCTGGTAGTTTTTTCAAGAGGCTCCTCCTCTGATTTGTTCTTACTCTTAAGACCTAGGCCCCTCAGTTTGGGAGTAAAAGTGCTTGGTCTGATTTGAGTGTCAACCTGAAATTTAAAGTAACTATTCCACACAGGACAGTCTGAATTATCAATTAGTTTTATGGCAGAGGTCCTGTTAAGCAAAGAGCTATCACAAGGGCTTAAATTAGTCCTATGCTCTAGGACTTTTATTTTGTTTATCATTGATGTTGATACTCTTTCATCCAGTCTGCATGTGCTTGAACCTGAAGCCTCTGTTTCCATTAAAGGTGAATGGGCTGTTTGTCTATTTAAATGCTTCAATACGTCTGATATCAGTGTGGAATCTATATGCAAATTTGCAGTAGAGAAGACCCCTGATAACTGAGAAAGTTGTGAGCATTGGTTTGTTGTATGTTGACTACTGGTGTGCTGAGAAGGTGAAGACCCATTTGGTGGCTGGCTTAAAAAAGAATCTTCACCTGAAGCAGGTTGTTGGGCATCATAGGAACAAGAGGGCTCATGAAGACTCCCACTACCACCGGTCATTTTATTGACTATTATACTGCTGTCAGTGGTGGAGTCAGTGTTTGAATCATTGTCATCTCCTATGGGGTATATATGTCTAGAAGCAGCATCGGGCATTTCAGGACTTGATCTTTTGAGAACGTAACATTTTCTTTCCTCTAGATGGTTCACATGTATTGTCTCCATAGGAAAGATAACACCTTTTCCACTTTCTGCACCCAAGATGGAATAGTCCAGGGGACTGGACTGTACTGGAACCTGATTGCCACCTTTCTCAGACAGGCTTACAGTATGTTGACTTGAACAGTATGATACAAGCTCATTAGACATTGTTTTGTTGGGGGATTTGGTGCATGTATTTTTATCACTAAAGAGGCTCACTTTTGAGAAAAGATCATCTATATTGGTAATGGGTACTTGAAAGTCTTGTTCTGTTTGGGCTGTGTGGTTGGATTTTCCTGAATTTGCACTTTTTTCTTGTCCTTCATCAGATGTCCCCTGAACACTTCTGGCTGGGTTCAGTTTGGTTTCTCCATCATGGCTCCCTGATGACATTAATAAATTGGACAGTCGATCTACAGCTGGGACCAGAAATGAAAAGTAAGCAGTTTAGTCAGGACTGAATGAGAAAACAAATGCAGAGTTAATCAGTTTAGACTTAGACTTAGACTAGACTTTATTGATCCCTTTGGGATGACTCCCTCAGGGAAATTTAAGTTTCCAGCAGCACATAAGAGAAGAGACAGCACACAGATAGAAAGAGCAGCACACAGATAAAAAATAAACAGTAAACACTTAGCTTAATATACAAAATATAAAAGAATAAGAATTAAATAATATAAGTAAATATAAAGAGCTGAATATGGCTTTGTATGGAATAAGTTAAAATTATAAGTTAAATTATTGCACTATAGATGAGAATGAGGTTATTACACCATAGAATGAGGTTATTGCATCAAAGGAAACAGTGTCCATTTCTGTGTGTGTGTGCATGTGTTGCACAAGTAAATGCCCCCCTTCTCTACTGTTCTCTGTACTCTATGTCCTCCTCTATGTCCTCCTCCCCCCAAGTGAGAAGTTGTAGAGTGTGATGGCATGATGGAAAAAGGAGTTCTTAAGCCTGTTGGTCCCACACTTGGGAAGGAGCAGGAGCAGGCATATTAATATTTTTTCTAAAATACAACATGGGGTTACATGTAAATCATGCCAAATAATACTAGAAGATGGTCAAGGATGAGGGTTTTTCAGTTATGCAATGTCACTCTTATTAGTCTTATCTTCATCTATAGGATTTATGGAAACCATGGCACTGAGTCATTCTGCACTGGACAGTTTGTTCCCCAAAATCCACAAATCTGGTAGTTCTATTGTATTATATAGTTGTGTATTTGAGGCACACATCACAAAATTTTAAATTAATTTGAATTTGAAACTATTTCTTCTTTGTTTCAAGGTGTCTGTTCACTAAACCAACTATAATCAAACAAGCACAGGCAAGTTTCCTATTGGGAGCAATAGATGAATCAGAGAGAAATGTTCAATTCTTAATAAATTAATATTCCTTGAATAACAAACTGCACAATTCAAGTAGAAATTACATTTAAAAGTTAATGTCACTATAATATAGTTTACTAAAGTATAAGGAGCCAAGATTAAATATAATATTTTTTTATTATTACATTATCAAATATCATTTGTTATTTACACAGTGACTAATGGTCACTGAACTGAGATTATAGATCAGATTATAAAATGTAATGAGAGGTAAAAAACATTCTGAAGCAAACATATGTTTGTATGGCAAGTCTCTCAACTTCAAAAGCATCTACTGAGGACTTATAAACAGATTCATGTTTCTGTCTGCGAATAGAGTGACAAAAATCATTCAATTTTCCAACATCTTTTGTCATTTTATATTCTTTATCTATACACCTAGAGTGTGCATGGGCAATCACGTTCAATAGAGAACCATGTACAGCAGTTGATTTAACAGATTAGCACACTTCAAAGAGACAAGAGAGCAGACTGGTACAGCATGCTCACAAAGACATCTATAAAGCACAAGTAAGTAGACTATCAATCGAAATTGCAACTACAAACTTGTTACTTTACATTTCACAACACAAAAACACAAGGTAAAAAATGAATGCTGGGAAGTTGAACTATGAATGAAATGCAGCTTGATTGTGTGCTGTGAGCAGCTAGCACACTTGCCTTCAATCAGCTCATCACCTCTGCAATATTTCAATCTCCATCCACTAACTACTGTGGTAGTACAAGCCTCAAGCCTCTTTTGTGTAGTTGATCCTGGGGACTATTCCTCATGTTCATTTTCTGATGGATTGCTTATCGTCTTTTCCCTTTATGCCTCATGATTGCCTTATGTCTGCCTACCTGCCAGCTTACCTGTCTACTATGCCTACAGCACTTCAGCCACTTATATTCTCACATCTTTAGCTCAGTTCCCGTCCACCATCACCTGTCTATCCTTGCCATAACTTAACTTTACTTCTGTCTCTCTGTCCTACACTTGGGTCCCCCTTGCTATGCTGTAACACAATTATTATATACTATATATTTATTTAATGGTGTTAAGACTAAAGATGTGTTTATATACCTACACACATAAGTGATCTGGGGGGAGGGGGGGTGCGTGAAGTCGTATCGCTCAACTTTCACGGAGAGGTGCAGTGACCTGTCAATTACCTGGGAAAATAGTCTGGAACCGCAGTGCTTATAACTTTTAAAACTTTTAATATGTAAATAAAAAAAAAAATTTTAAAAAAATGACCGTTATTCATTTTCATGTTTTTTTTTGTCAAGGCCAAAGGGAGCCACTATAGGGGCGCTGAGCCACAGATTGCCCCCGACCGAATTACCTGCTCTATTATTACCTTCTCTAATGTTACAGATTAAACTGGGGAAGATAAAGGAGAGGAAGAAAAAGAAGAAGAAGAAGAAGAAAGGGCTGTTTATCAACTTCAGAATTATATAGTGACATTAAGCGGATTAATTTTTTTTTCTTTTACCATAAAAATCAGGAGTTACAAATGTAATTATGGTTCTATGAATTCTAGACAACTGCCAGAAATGGTATGTAATGTGTAGATATGCATCACATGAAGGAGGTCGAAACAATACCAACAAAGTCACACAGGTGACTTGGGTGAGGCATTCATTCAATGGTCATTCTTTCTGACCACCAGAGATAGTAAATAATACCTGGATGACTCATACCAACAAGGTCATAAGGAATCTGCACTCAACGTGCCTCAGTTGCAGACCGAAGGAGCAGACAAAACTGCTGCTGTCACAGGATGAGGGGCAGCCATGTTAATTCTGTAGAAGTGGGCAAAGATACAGGGAGAAGCCCAGTCAGCTGCAGCACTAGTCACTCTGTGGAACGTTCTTCAAGGCAGCCCAAGAAGTGGAGATACTCCTGGTTTAACCTGACCTGAGCTTATATACTTACAGTATAGTATTGACAACTCAGTTTGAGAGTCACTGTTTCCTGTGCTCAACAAACAAATAGCACATCAGACTAACGGAACCCAGCTAATACATCTATGTATTCCCACAACAGGGCAAAGCAGGCTAATGTTAGGAAGCAGGACATCTGTCCCTGGCTGTGGGGGAAGAGTGCCAAATTGATAGTCTGATTGATATGAAAAGCTGAAAGCCTCTTATAGAGAAATGAGGGGTTGGGCCACCCTTGGGTAACCCCCTGACCCATGAGAATTCCAGTTCAAACAGTCCCTTGCAACAGGCAGGGCATGCAGCTCACCAACACACATTGCAGACACAACAGTGAGGAGAAAAACAGTTTGACCAAAGAGCCATTTGAGGTAAGCCCATTCCAAGGGCTCAAATGTTGGGGAACATAAAGTCCCAAATCCCATGAAGGCACCGTGGGTGCATCCTGCCCCAATGGACTGGTTGGTTCCAACAGGGGGGACCATAATGGACTGTGTGTTGACATTTCTGAGGCAAACAGGCTGACTCTCAGATCATCTGAAGCACCACTAGGGTTCAGTCTCCATTCGCCCAGTGGAGGCTTTTGACAGGAGAGCATGTTCGCAGCTGTGTTCTGTACGCCTCGCACATGCATCGCACTGAGACTTGCATGGTGAGGTAAGGCCCATTGAAGGAGCCTCTGAGTCTCCTGCAGGGAGTGACTGGATTTGGTGTCCCTTTGGTGGTTCACATGATAGACTGTGGGAGTGTTGTCTGACTGAACAAAGACATGTTTCCCTTCTAAGAAAGGAAGAAAATGTCTAATGGCTAAGTGTACTGCACGCAGCTCCAGCATTTGTATGTGCTGCAGCCTCTGCTGAGGACTCCAGGTCCCCCAACTGTCCTGTGTTTCCACATGGCCCTCTAGCTTGAGAGGGAGGAATCCATTACCGCTATCTCCTGGCGGGAGGGACGTAAGCCCAAGGGAACCCTGTGGCACAGATAAGCCTCGTCTCTCCAGGGTTCTACAGTCTGCAAGCAGTGGCTTGAGATGCTCATCATCCTGCTTTGGTGCCTCTTGGGGTCGAGGCCCAAACCACTTACCCAGATCTGCAATGGATGCAAAGAAAGGAGCCCTAGAGGAATGACTGCCATTGCTGCTATGAATTTGCCTAGCATCTGGAGGAACCGTCTGTATGTTAGTCTTGTGTCTTTCTGAAAATAGGAGAAAAAGCTGAGAATGTCATCCACCTCCAGCAGCTGATATGTTGCAGGGATAAGTGGCTGGAGCCTGGACTCTGAGAGTCACGCTCAACTCCCATGAGTCTTGGGTGGCCTGGGGGATTGAAAGGCAAGCTGTGGAGGTAAAGACCGTCTGGCTCCGGGGGGACTATGACTGCTGGATGCAGGGCAAAGAGTGCCAGTGTGTCTGGGTTTAGTCAAAGGGGAACGGTGCAAGTCATTAAAGTTTTCTTTGACTTTGTGCACTACTTTCTGAGGTCTTTTGGGCTACAGGCCAAAACATCTGGCCTAGAATAACAAGCAGTGTACAAAGCATCTTCCTGCACCTCTCTGACAAGGCGGACTGGGCATTTAGTCCAGTAGTAGTACCACCATCAAACTGAGCCAACCTTGCTGTCCTCTCTACTAAGAGCTGAAGCTGCAATTAGTGCAAACATCCTCAGTCAGTGTCTGTCTTGGATGTTTAATGCCAAGACATGATGGGCATCTGTCATGGCCATCCCCTTTGCTGAGACGGACTGCACACAGACACCACCAAGGTTAGCAACTCAGCACAGTTGTAGCGCCTTAGTTTAGACGGCAGTAGAGCAAGGCACACTCAAATGCATATCCAAAGTAAACTAGCACTTATAATGCCATAAGTTTGTGATGTAACAGTATAGAAGTTAGCGCAATGCGATGCGATATTTCTGTGTATCGCGCATCTTTCACAGAGACGTGCAGTGACCTGTCAATGACCTGTGGGTGTCCAATCAAGTTCCAGAGGTGGATATTAAATTAAATAGTCATTATTTATTCACTTTTTTTTCAAAGCCACAGGGAGCCATGGGAGAGGGATAAAAGAGCTGTATGCAGCTCCGGAGCTGCGGGTTGCCGACCCCTGGCATAGGCGGTAAGTAGTGATGCTAAACAACGCTAACCACACACACAATCTGTGGGGTTAGGCAAGAAGAAAGGGAAATGAATACTAGGTGCCAGGCCCCTTTTTTCAGGTTGCTTGCATCACCCAAGTCACATGTGTGACTTTGTTGGTATTATGTCTTGGACTACTGTGCATGCATGTTAGGCATATCCATTTACATTACACACAGTCTCTTGCAGTCAGAAACTATGAAAAAAAATGTCTTTGGATTCTGACTAAGTTCAAGTTAACCCTTAACAAACAATCCCACATTTTGTAATTGATGGGCATATGCTGAAAATGTTTACAAAAAGAAGTGACTCAGATAAAACGACCTTCACTTGGAGATCCCAAAACACTGACATGGGAATAAAACTCTGCAACTCTTTTGGTGGCCAAGAAACAGTCACAGTGGTGTCTATGCTACACTAAATAAAGATTTAGTCTATAATTAAGTTACCTTTTATTAACCTGAGATACAAAGCATATAGGGAGTAAAGTTACAAGGTAAATCAAACATCAGATACTAAAGGTAGAATATAATGCATAAGATAGATGCTTGCAGGTTGCTTTGGGAAAGTGAGTGAGGAAGGGTTTCTCCTACATTTGAGATCATCACAAAAGGGAAAAATACAGTGCTCTAGTGACACTTTGCCACTAATGGCTTGTAATCACAAGTTAAAAAAAGTGTAATTATATATCACCAAATTACGTGTAGATGCAAGACTTTACAGCATTAATGAAACATACATTAAACCACAAATGTATTTATTTATTTATTTTAGTTTCAACTCTGCAATTAATTATCCCTTTTTGCAGTCAAAGATAATGTTGATTGGCTTTTTAAATAGAAGATATATAATAAGATATATTTTTTAATCATCAAAATGAAGAAACAAAGGTCTTTGAGGAAATATATGAAATGCCACTTTTCCTCTCAGCATGAATTAGTATATGTGTTTGATTAACAGCAACTGGCAGGGTGACATCTTGCTTCATCTTCAAGAGACAATGCTAGCATATACATATAAGGAGATCAAAACATTTGACAGAACAGAATTTTTTGCAGGAACATTTACATGCTGTTAAATGTGCTGCAGCTGACCAGCTAATTGGCCAGTGGGCCTGCAAACTACCCAGTGTTGACTGAAGTGCAATTTTCTATACTTTTTGTAAACGTGATGGTAAAATGAAGACATTGGCTACCATTCACAGTCACATTCCCAACAACAGGCAATATAGAGTCAGTTAACCTAATCCATATGTTTATGGACACAGACAAAGAATTTCCTTTACTTTCCCTCAGTTGAACTCTTTGATTTTGGTCCCACACAGTAATACAGCCATGAGTTGAAAGTCTTAGCAGACATGAAAGCACAGCACAAAGGTTTGTAGTACTATAAAAGAGAATTTGACCAAGTTATGACCAAAATTTGAATAATACACTGCTCAAAAAGTTAAGAACTAAAAATCACTAAAATCACATATTGGATCTCTAAGTATTAAATATTCAAGTTCAAAATCTTTACTGTATATTGTGTAATTAACTGAGAATGATGTAGCAACAGTCAGTGGAAACCAACTTGGATTCAGTGGATTCAAAATCACACGAAAAATCAAAGTAAAGAAATTCAAGTCTTGGGCTAATCCAACTTGCATGAATTTCATCATGGCAAATCAGAATGTGACTCAGTGAGGTGTATGGCCCCCACGTGCCTATATGCACACTTGGGCATGCTCCTGATGAGATGGCAGATGGTAGAAGGAACCCAGGAGCCAGGACGTCTGACAATAGCCATGTTTCCACCTCAGGAACTTTCCCCAGGAACTTTTGCAGGAACAACGTACGTTTCCACCGCAGGAACCAGAGTCTAAATAAAGTTTTGGGGCTGTCTGTTTTTTCACCCCCAAAGAACTCCCTGCTTGGGAGGTAGTACTTTTCAAAATACCAGGAACTTTGCGGGTGGGCATTACAGCTGAATGTTTCTGGTTGGTTGAATATTCAAAGCATTTTATTTCAGCCAGCTGAGGACTCGGTGGAGACACAGAGACAGAGGAGCAGTCAGCTGAAGATAAATCACATACACGGCTAACATGATGCTTATTATATGTTATACTGCTAACTGATGCAACAGTTAACGCTAGTGTTAATGCTATCAGCTAATGCTGTATAGTCATGGTATGAAGTGATTGTTGGCAAGATCAATCACATAAAATGATTTACCCCTGCGGTCACCAGCAGCCCTCAGAGATGTAGAGCATTTTACCTGATCAACCTTGCCTTAGTGCTGCTCTCTTTTTTAATAGTTATTCTTACTGTGCACGTCACAACACAAAACTCACAATATAATGTTGCTGGTTAGGAACACGTGCTGCAACCTTCAAACTGTGCTTGTATATTTATTTACTGATGTGATGTGTTTTGGGGTTATTTTTCAATAACAGGATCAGTATCTGCAGCAGGATCAGTCAGATTAAAGATTGCTCCTCACCCTACTATTTTTTTATATCTATATATTTTGCACATTTGTATATTTATAAATAGTTGTGGATTGAACCAAATGTGTGTTTATATCGTAGTTGTTCTTGTTAATCATATTTAGTATTTTCAATGTTCTGAGGGGGTAGTGGCTGTAAATTTGACCATTATACAGCAGTAAGTTTAGTATTTAAACTAGCTAAGAGTGCATAGCTTGAAATAAACAATGGTCCTTATGCTGAATTACAGGTACATCATCATTGTACCTAACAGCAGTCAGGGTACCATTAATGAGCCTGTGAGGTCTGTGTGACCTTCCAAGGATATGCCTCCCTAGACCACCACTGACTCTCCACCAAGCCGGTCATGCTGGATGATGTTGCAGGCAGCAATTCCTTCACCATGGCATATCCAGACTCTTTCATGTCTGTCATATCTGCTTAGTGAGAACCTGCTCTCATCTGTGAAGAGAACGACCTGCCAAGTCTGGTGTTGTCTGGTGAATGCCAATCGAGTTACATGGTGCTGGGCTGTGAGCACAGTTCCCACTAGTGGGGGTTGTCCCTCATGCCACCATCATAGAGTCTGTTTCTGAGAGCTTGGTAAGAAAAATGCACAGCAGTACCTGCTGCAGGTAATTCTGTGGGGCTCTGGCAGTGTTCCTCCTGTACCTCCTTGCATGAAGGAGCAGGTACTGGTCCTGCTGCTGGGTTCGTGCCATTCTGTGGCCTGTCCATCTCTCCTGTGCAACCCCTGTGCTGAACTGTACTACCTGTGCAACCTAAATGGGCTGCAGGTACAATCTCATGCTACCAGTAATGACAAGGATGCTAGCAAAACGCAAAATTAACTTGCAAAACCATTCCCTTTTTGGGAGTTGTTTTGCTGTTGCCTCGATAGTGCACCTGTTCTTTCATTTGCATCAAAACATGAAATTGATTCACAGTTGCTTATGCTTTCTAACTGGACAGATTGATATCCCTGAAGTTTAACTGACTTGGTGTTATACTGTGATGATTAAGTGTTCCCTTAATTTGAGCAGTGTATTAGAACAAGGCCAATGTTACTACTGTGTTGCTATCAAGTGGCATTACATGACATTCTTTTTGTTGGGACTTCCCTATACTTTTCTTTAAGAATTTGAAGCAAGACACACGGTGAATGAGAGTAGTCTCATTAGCATGAATGTGTGAGGCAGTGTTTTTTCTACATAGTGCTATTTTTAGTCTCACGACGGCCCAAGGAGACCTTTAGGCTACACCTAAATGTCCTAGTGTAGGTGGGTTGCAAAACTAATCACATAAATAGGTCAAATTCAGAGTAAGGTAAATGCATAACAGTAGTAGCCACAGTGATGCTGAAGAACTATTAAAAAATTATTCGAGATCAAGGTCTTACCTGAAACTGGTCTTTTAACTACCAAGGACAGTGTACTGGGAAGATTATGCATGAGCTCACAGATTTCCCGGTAGCTAAAGGAGGACACCACTTTTTCTCCAATTTTTACAATCTCATCTCCAGGACACAGCTTGCCTGTAGATTCCTGGAAGTACAATTAAACAACAGAGATACAATTTTGTTTTTAACAAACAAACTCAAGCCATAAATATATCATATGTCATTACCATTTTACCACTGCCTAGTGAGATAAAGATCTTGGACAGGCTAGCATGTGCGTTTGTTTTGGAAGAGTCAACATGTGAAATGTGAAATCTGGGCAGAACTGTTTTTAATACTTACTACTTGACGTGTACCCAGCAGCTGTATTATCTGGTAAATTAAAACTATTTGATCGGAATTCTGCAGAGATTTAGTGCTTGTTTATGTACCGGAGCACGTATATGCACTTGCATATGTGCACGTGCATAGTCCATGGTGGCTTGTTTAAATTATGTAACCGCTGTTAGTATGGTGGAAAGTGCTGCTCAAAGGTAAACCAGTATTTACCAGAAGTTGAATAGTTTTCTTTTATGTTACTCAATATGAATCAACACATCTTAAAAATCAATATTACAACTTTGATCATTCCTTTTGCTTTCAGTGGCTTTCTTGCAGGGCATACACTTAAATGATGACTGGATCTTCAAAATATATAAATGTATATGAATTTCAGCTGGATTTAGTGAACTGGAAATGTTCTGTGTCCTTATTCAAGAAAAAAAATACCTGGATTATTGTTCACACTGCTGTACACTACACTCAGTATTGCCAGAAAAACTTGATAAGGATATCCCTTCTTGCAATGTATTTCCTAAATGAAAAATACAAATTACATACCTGTCTTAAAGAAAGAGGGTCAATTCACGATCAGTTTTAAATCCTTTCAAATCCCACAATATTGACCAACCAATGTATGACTAACGTTGACCTTTTTTTTCGCCTACTCTAACACTGTCCTTTATAGTTTTTTCTTCCTTTCTTCTTCCCTTTGTTGATCCTATAAACCAGGTAAAATAAAACTTTGAAAAAAAAGTAAAATTGTCTAAAGAGAAATCTCCTCCTGCATCATTTTAACTTGCTAACATACTATTTGCTGCAAAACCTTCCCCGGAAAAGTGTAAACATAGGCTCATCTGGTCTGCCTGCCATAAATCATTTCATCTGATTTCCCAGGGAATCAGACCAGTTGGTAGGCATTAGGAATAACTATATAAAAATAGCCAATATTGTTGCTGGTAGTCTTGTTTGCTTATGTATCTCAAATAGAGGCATCAGTTTCAAATTTAAATGGTGAGCGATACCAAGTTACAAGGTGTGGGCATAGTATATGGTCACTGATATTGGACTAGCTTGAAGGTTAAACCAATCAGACATACCCTTTCTGCTACACCTCCAGACGTCAACCCAGTAATGACAACTTTCAGAGGGGATGACATAATCTCCAGATCAAGGCCAAATGATTCGTCCTCATTTTTCCAGAGGGTCACAGTATCGATGGTACAAACACCCACAAGCTCACTTGCATCTCTCTTCTTACACTCCTGAGAGGGTATCAACCCATCAGCAATCCTGGGATTTCTTCCACACTGTAAGACATCGGATGGGAGCTGGGATGGTGCCAAGCCTGGAGGGGGCTCAACACCTTTGGACATTTTCTGCTGTGGCAAGTTTGGTGCTTCAGTACTCAGCAGAGTTTTGACCTGCATCACTGCCTTATGCTCAAGCTTGGAGGAGTGCTTCAGCTCCAACTGTCCATCATCTTGACCTGTGTAGTTCACATTTTTGATGGTCAAATTGCTGCATCCAGAGCCCATACTGCTTCCCATCCTAGTTTTGTGGTCAAGGGGGCAGCAGATTGGCATGAAGGGTGATTCAGAACCAGGTGACTCTGACTCTGGTGACTCTGACTCTTTAGCAATGCTTCCCATGGAGAAACTATCATAGAGTGGCGTTGTCAGGTCATTGATTCCACTCCTTTTCAAGTCTCCAACAACTTCCTTGTCTCCATCTGAATTTAACAATGATGTAGGAATTACAACTGATGAATCAATCTGGGAAATTTGGAACGCCTGGGCATGACTGGAGTCAGGTTTTGTTGGCGTCTGGAAGAGCCAAGTGAGTCCAGCATTGTCGGAGTCCTCATCATCACCGAGCTCATTCTCAAAGCACATTACCTGGGGCAGAATTAGAAGTGGGTTCCATAGTGAGGTAGGGATAGAGACAGCAATTGGCTGGCAAACTGCCTCAACATGGTGATTGACAAGGACAGGGGTCTTTGCTTGTGATGCGTTGTACGTAGGGCCACTCTCCACTTCTGTTACAGAGGGGGTGAATGCTGAGAATAAAATATAGGTTATGTGGTTTATTCAAAAAGGATATATGGTAGCAATAAGCTTATTAAATTAATAATCAATTTCCCTTTCACTTTAAAACATAGAATACCAAAGCAAGTACTGTCAAGCCACAAATTCACTGATGACCGTGCACATCTGCTCTGGTGTACCTGATGGTAAACCAAGGTAGATCATTTTATGACTTACTGGCCTCATTTTAAAATATCCTTATTTATCTTACAGTATCTTCAGTAAAGTTTTTCTCATGCTGTTAATTTTTAGAGGTAAGCAAACTATAGTTATATATATATATATATATATATATATATATATATATATATATATATATATATATATATATAGACATAGATTGCCTTTGTCTGTACACACACATGTGAGGCCAGTGCTACTGATCTTATAGAAGTAGTGTGTACTAAGGCTAAACCTGTGTACTTTGAGGTTTAATTTAAACTCATCCTTAGTCTTAGAGCAGGGGTCGGCAGCACACGGCTTCGGAGGCGCATGCGGCTCCTCCTTCATCCCTCTGCCGTGGCTCCCTGTGACTTTGGGAGCCACGGCAGAAATAATGTGAATAAATAATGGCTATTTAATTGAATTGAATTGAATTTAAATTTATTGTATTTTAGTTAGTCAGTTTCTTAAATGTAATTCTAATTTTGTAGATTGAGGTGATCTTGAAACATTAAAATCACATTAACGAGGTAAAAGCAATCCTTTAAATATTATTTTGCAAATATATACTTTTCATATTGTACCCTGAACTGATGTAGTTGTGTTTATATTCAGGTTGACGGCTGACTGCAGTACGCGCCTGAGGAGATAAAAGGATGATGGCACACCAAAGTAGACTAATAAAAATATAAACTGGCACTTTTGGTTTGCTCTTTTTAATTAAAGTGAATATTCTGTAGAGGGATGATTTTAGTTGACATGGGCTGATTTTCTTATTACATACAGACCTAAAATTTAATTTTCTCTTTGGACTTCTTTGATTTAACAGATGCAACAAACTATAGTTCTTATATATATATAGCATAACTATATATGCGGCGTTATCTTCATTTTAGGGGTCAAATAGGTTTTGCGGCTCCCGGTGGGTTTTGTTCAGTGGGAAATGAGCCCAAATGGCTCTTTCAGTGTTGAAGGTTGCCGACCCCTGTCCTAGAGTAACTTAAACCTTCCTCCTGTTGAGATAAATCCAGATTGGCAAAATGCTATTGTAGTTTCAAAGTTACTTTAAAGTTATCCTTAATCTCTGCCCAGAGAACCAGCCCTAAACTTCCATAACCTTTACATGTCTGAAATATTACCATGTGGCTGTGATGAGTTGTCATTCATGGAGGCACTGCTGCTCTGCTGGGGGAGTACTCCATCATGGTTTGAGCCCACCAGCATGGATTTAGTCAGGAATAAGTGGAAGGAAACGTCCTGAGTGAAGTACTGAGATAACTCCAGCTCTGAGCTCAGGGACCCCTTCTAGAGAATTATGAAAACGGAGGGAGGCAAAATCAAGAGGAAGATGAAAACCACAACAATGCATGTCTGAAGTAAATTTCCTATTTCTACAAACAAACCAGCCAATGAAAACTAAACATGGCAATTTCTGAATACATTTTGGTGTGTATGCCAGAACATTTACATCCATTCATACCTATTCAGCTAATTCATCATAAAAATGAAGAAGTGGGAAACAGCTGAATTAGTATTCAAAAGCAACGTAATACCTTATATATGTTTTTTTCTTTAAAGTTCCTGGCTGAATTTATGAATGAGCAGATAAGAGCTGAAATTTGTATGAAGTGGAGGGAAGGGAAGGAAAGTGGAGGTTGTTGAGGTTTTTCTCATCCAGTTCTGTTGTAACTAAAATTCAAACAAAGGTGAATATTTTAGGACTGAAAAGTTGAATAATACAAAATGTATGTATGAAGAGTTAGAAAAGGATGAAGCATGCAAAATATAGTGTAAGCTGGGAGCTAAACACTACTTAAAAAATGGCTGAGAGTTAAACCACATTGTTGATTTAAGTTTGCATGAAAATGTAACTGATGAAAGCATGGGAAACTATCTATTTAACAGAACACAACTGGGGCACACATTTGTTTCTCCTGTACTGTATGGTTTAAAGGTCTATGATTTGAGTGCAGAAATGTCCTGCTGTCAAACTAATTAGCTCATCTTAATCAGCTGTATATTCTCAATTTTAGTCAAAGGTTGCCATTGTGACTATTTGTGCTTTTAGCTTAGAAACTTGAATTCATAGAGATTAAGCTGAGGCACACCTCTGGAACTCCTGCTCCCTGTGTTCATCAAATCTTATTATCTAATTGGTGATACTAGAAGAGAAAAAAAGACTCTCATGCAAGCAGTGGAATAAACTTTATGTTTGTAGGGTTAAAAATGTGACCACTACAATTTAGAAAACTGGTACACTCTGTTTTCATCTAAACGTTCTGATCTCAGTTAATATGGGAGTTATTGGGGTAGTTGCTTGGTGCTCCTGTCACATGGAGGTTCACAGAGCTGAAAGTGTAAGGCTAAGTTTTATTCTATAGTCCAGTGTCTGCAACCAGAGGATGAATAAGTTTAAGGGTGTTTCTAAATGACTCTGGGGGTGGGCTTGACTAACAATTTGCATCATTAAATCTGATAAAGTAAAGTCTTGTCTATTATCATTATCTTACCTATTATTTGCAACACTGGCTTCCATTTTTCCCACAACAGACAAAAAAGCTGAAACACAATTTGTGTCCTTAATAATTTATTCTACAATAAGACGTTTTCCATAGTTTTCTCACTCATTAGTTGAAATGTCTGCATTATAATGACCTGTGATAGAATAATAGGACTGTCCTAAATACCAGTTTTTGGGCTTCAAAGCTCCAGTGAGAATAACCAAGGGGCCTATGATGGTGGCTCATTTCATGTAACCATATGGCTCCAAGTGGACATTATTTATCTATCATTACATAACTTCTACCTTTTTCGCTGTTTCATCCTAAGATGAAAGGATGTTTTGTTGCCTTTTCATCTTTACTAGTTAACACGAGCTGGAAAAATATTTACCTAAAGACTAATGGCAGCTACCAGAAACTTTCTTGTGTTGCCTTTCCAGCATCAGTCCTCTGAAGCATAGCTGCAAGACCTCTTGTTTCCTTTGTTTATTTCAAGTGGCTTTAGTCTGGCTCATCAGTTAGCTGGTAACTAGCCTCTGCAATTTGGCAAACTCTGTTTTCAAGAATGGTCAGGATACGAGTTGAAAATGCATGAAAAGTAAAAAAAAAAAAAAAAAATACGTTGCATCCATTTATTTGGACATTTATTTGGATAACCAAAAATTCCCAGAGAACCTTTACTATTTTGGAGAGTTTGAATGCTATGAAAAAGCTAACTAGGAGCAATCTATTCCTAACTGAGCTACATACTTTGATGCTTGAATGATGTTTCTGAGTTGAAAACTATTTAAGTAGTTAAAGTGGTAAAAAAAAAACACAGTGGAGTAAGAGTAGTAAATAAAACTAGAAAGGCAATTTCTGAAGAAGTTCTGATGTGAATACTTGCTGCTGTAAGGTTGACACTGGACCGGATTGCTGGCTATTAAAGTTGAATGATGCCTTAAATTTATCAAAGATATGGAATATACTGACTTCTATTGTTAAAAACTTGTTGAAAAAAGCAGTAGCAAGTATTTTAAAAGGTGTCCATGGTAGAATAAAGCTTAATAGAAGCATAACTAAATCTGGAAACATAAATTTAAGTGTTTGACGTGAAATTGACGTGTCTGTAGTCTCACAGCTAAATGTTTTCAAGAGTGGTTGCTTCCATATGTTGGGAGATACCAAACCAACAGTAAGTGATAAAAACACACCCAGTATTTAGAAAGCAGAGAATGATTTGTTTTTGCATCATACAGGTGAATCATTGAATTTGGAGACCAGTGAAGATTCACACCTGTGTGGTTGAATCCAGATCAGTATTATGTTGATCAGACAAGTTAATATTCAGTGTTTATTCTTCATGTATAATTTCATTTTTCTTAGTCACTGTTACTTTTATTTCCTTTATTATTACTACAGTCGGGAGTTTAATTTGGATTATTTTAAAACAATGAGGTTTGTCAAGATGTATTCATTCACAAATTAAATTGATGCTGTTGCTGAAAATGCATTTTTGAAGGGTTGGAATGCTTCAATTCTCACAAAATTTGGCACACAAGTTCAACCTGGTGAGAATCGCAAATTTTCTCAACAATGCCCTCAAGATGTTCCATGTTTCAGGTAAATGTGCTTTGACGTTCACAAATTTAGTGGGATCATGGCTCTTTATTGCTGGACAGGAAGTCAGCAATTCATGGTCATTTTCATTTTATGAACACATGTACACATAAAGACCCTCAGATGTGTAAAATCTCAGGAAACTTTGCACCCATGTGTACACTAATAAGCAATTCAACTGATACCACAATATGGTAGGGTGTGACACATCTCTATAGCAGCCCTGCATTATTTAGTAATGTAATTTTTGCAAAGGGTGCTTAATTGCGCAAAAAATTAAAAAGTTTGCACATGCATCAGTAGTGGCGAAACTCAATGACTGATATGGGTCTTGGATGTACACAGTAAAAAAAACTGTAATACTACACTTTTTTTCCTTCTTATTTTACAGATTTCTTTCTGTATTTTTCAAACACATGAAAATATCAGTAAAATTACTAGAATAAACTGTGAATTTACAGGTGTAAAATATAATGAAAAACTGATAACTGTTATAAAAACATATTATTTCATTTTTTATTTTATTTTCACATAAAAAGACTGTTAAAATACATTTGCAAATGTATTATAATTTCATAAATGTAAAATTAAAGTTTGACAATATAATTTCTAAAATTAGATAAAATTAGTGACAATTAAAAGTTAAAGTTTTGTGATACTTTTGTAATGTCATGTACTGTAATATCATACTGTACGTATTGATTGAAAGTTGTAAAATGAGATAACAATGATGAAAAATACTTCTTATGTTATTTAACATATGTTTACTGTTCATTATTAGGTAGTCTGTACATCAGAATATAACTATATGTAAAAATCAAATCAAAATAAAATCAAATTTATTTATTTAAAGCCCAAAATCACAAACATCGTTTGCCTCGGAGGGCTTTACAATCTGTACAGTTGTGACACACCCTCTGTCCTTAGACCCTCGAACTGAGTCAGGAAAAACTTCAAAAAAAGCCTTTATGGGAAAAAGAAGAAGCCTGAGGAAGAGCCACAGAATCAAACCAGATGCAGAGTCTTGATCATGTAAGGATTTACAAACAACTACTTAAATTACAGTCTTGTTCTTGTTTTTTTAATCAAACAACATGACAGACTTGAGAGAGTTTTATTTTGAAAACTGTGCAGCAGTCAGTCACAGTTTGGGAGGAGAACTGACTCAGCAGCAGCCTGTGAGGGGGCAGGGCGACCGTTAGAATGCGTGCTAAGCTAACGGTCGTTACTGAGGAGCTGCACCTGTTTTTTTCTGTCAGCAGATAAGCTGTGTGAGTTGTTGATGTCAGGGGTTTACAGTAAAGCTGAAAAGATGAGTGTTATGCGATAGTTAAGGATCAAAATTTCAGGTCAAAATTTACACTTGTCATAGCTGTGGTACTTATGTGAAAACCCTAAAAGATTTTGATTGCATGAGTTACTGATATGTAGCTTAATGGATGTATGGACATTAGCACAGGCTGCATTCATGCAGGTAAGATATTGCGGTGAACCCGCAGCTTGTTAGACAGCAGCAAATGAAAACATAAAATGGTTTGATGTTATTGGTGGTTGTAGATTTTCTCAGTTTAATAGTATGGGATTCAGAGTATTTGAGTATTCACTGAAAATGTGTTCTAATAAATTTAACTCTGGTAAGAGATTTATGTCAGTAATTCCATAAATTTGATTAATATGCTGGTCATTTCTGTCTGACTAGCTACTGCCACCCAGGGATGTTTTCATCCACATCATTTGTATCTGGAACTATGTTTATACATCACTATTACTATCAGATACTCATACTAACACATGTCAAACAATCCATACTATTCCTTATATAACTAATAAGGTGAATAATGACTTTTTATATACAATTCAAGTCAGTTTGTGAAATTATATTCAGTGATCGCTAACTTTCTCAGTTTGTGTTATGTTTGCATCATGCCTTATTTTGTTTTCTCTGCCTTTTGCCCTGTTTTCTGTGTTTTCTTTTCTTGCCCCTTGTATGTTTTTTTTTTGCTTTCTTGTGCTCTTTGCGTTTTTTGTGTTCCCTGTGTCTTCCTTGTCTCTTGTTCCCTGTATCCTGTGTTCGTTGGTTCTTGTCTCCTGCCCTTGTATTTTACTCTACAGTTCTGCTCACTTCCTGTTTTATTTTATATTCTTGCCTCCTCTCACATGTCTGCCACTTGACTTCCTGTCCTTGTGTGTTTCCCTGCCTCTGATTATTCTGCTCCTCCCTTATTAGTTTCACCTGTCCCCTGTTAGTCTCCTCACCTGTTTCCACTTCCCTGTCCCCCACAATGTGTATATATCGGTCCTTTTCCTTTGTTCCTTGTTGTGTTGACCACCCCTAGTGTGCTCCTGTTCCTGCCTCGCCCTGTTCCTGCCTGTGTTCCTGTGTAAGCCTAATCAAGAATCTTATTCATCTACTCTGCCTCTGGCCTCATCTGCATCCTGGGTCCAAACTTCACTTCGCCCTGCATCTACCCTGACAGTTTGTCATAAAATTTCACCGATACCCTCTCTTGTGTGTATGTACAACAGGAAGTTCTCCAGTGGACCAGACCATTGTGAATGCCTGTCTTCAGAGATGCTGTTTTGTTGATGTTTGCCTCCTACTACTGCCTGAACATCTCCTACCCAGCAACCCAGGGAGCAACACTGGAATTCTTGCAGAGATAAGAAAGCAGAAGTGCACTTTATATGTCACAGTATGCAGTTACTAAAGTATATTATAGTACTGTTTTGTTATATTTTATTCAACAGATGCCTCTTCAAGAACCTGGACAAGGGATCAAAAGTGGAGAACACCCAAAAAGCAGCTGGCAGTCAGTCCAAAGGTTCTTACCCTGATTGCAGGACTATGAATGGCGAAAATAAGAGGAAGCTAACACCAAACACAAGCAATAGTTCAATGTCTGTGCCATTCAAGTGTATTGGAATTTAATAAATGTTGAGAACCTTAAGTAACAGTGTCTTGATTGTTTAAGAGGTTTTATTATAAACTAAAGCTCATCAGTCTATGATTTATGTTTTAAAAGTGAAGTTAAAGTGAAATCACATGTAAACATTAATTTGTAATTGATATGATCTAAAATTAAGAGTACATTGCCATTAGAGTAATTTGTTTAGTAAGTCTGGGTATTTTTCTAAAGGTAAATCTTTTTTTTTTTTTTTAAATAAGCTGACATACTTTTTTAATGTTGAAGATCTATTAAATATACAAGATTTTTATGTGAAGTTACATGTAAAACCTCATTGCACATGATATGTTCAAAGGTTAAAAGTATATTGTTGCAATTATAAACCTGATCACCAGTTTTAACAGTATTTTGACATTTTTTGAAAGGTAAACCAAATGTTATATGGGTGGTTTATCATGTTATTACATCACAGAATAAATATGAGATTTCTTATGTTAAATTGTACAATAAAACACAACTAAAAACAACAACTTTATGTAATTTTAAGCCCGACACTGTGGCTGCCACCTTCCTCTGGTAACAAGACCACAACTGTCGCACCTGAGGTCTGCAACAGTGTGATGGCCCACTCGATGATACTTCAAGTTTTAATCATTGTTACTGCACCACGTTTTTATTCAAAATTCTTTCCGCATTATCCAATGCAGATACATTCAAACATCAAAATATTCAACTTGATTAGGACATTCACCATTTATTAGGAAGTTTTCTTGATTCAAATGAATGTTAAAAAATTTTCACACTTGCATTTTCAACTACTTGCCCATCAGAAACTCTATTCAAACTGTTCCACATCTTTCAGGCATTCTGGGTATTAATCAACTTTTCAAATCTCATTAAAACTTTTTCTAATTCTAAATGGTAGTCAATTATAAACACAAATAAAAATATGGATCAGTGAGCAAAAAAATATACATATTTGCTTTGACAGTCAACGATATGCAAGATTTGACTTATCAGATTTAACTATGTAAATTCTTAGTCAAGAACACCCCAGAGTCTATTAGAAACACCTTCAAACTTTCTCATCTTCTACCTCTTACCACTCATTCATATGCTCATGTAGAAACCCCATTCAAACTGTTCAAAATGTTCACAAACCTTGGGACTTTCTCATATCAGTTTAAGTATTTCATATCATTCATACTTTTCACACAATCACAGTTAAACTTTAAGGAAATTTTCAGAACTTTTGAGATATTTATATTAGTGTGTAGGGTGTGAAATGTTCAGAGCTGGAGTGGGTCATATCATTGAAAGGGTGGAGAATAAATTTAAAATCTTTTTAAAAATTTTTACTTCAAAACTATGGAACTACAGAAGCAAGTAGACTTGCTTGACTTCTGTGAAGTTCTGTGAATATCAATGCAACAGATGGCAACTGCCATATTAAATTCCATACTAATTTTAATTAATTAATATAATAATAATAATAATAATTAATTAATTAATTTTAGAAAGGAGACAGAAACAGGCAGCTTTCTTATCATCTCATTATCATTATTTTAATGACAAGAGGTACAATCCTCAGCAAGAAGTGTATTTTGTGCCAATTATTAGTTACCATCACATATTTATACATATACCCTATTAATGATTGGGATTAATATTAATGTACCAGTTAAGAAGCATGAAACACAACACAGAAATTTATCTGCAGTAGGCAATAATACATGAATATTGAATGAATTCTTACTCTACTGGCAGGTTCGAGGAATCTCTTCATGGTCCAGCTAAGAGCAGGGGAGCCATCTCCCTGTCTGCCCTTCATTTTTTTTGGGGGGGTCTTACAGAATTGACCTACAGATCAAGGATTATTGTGGCAGAAAAACCAAGATGACATCATAGTCAGTTAAAAAAAAAAACATTTTACTCGGGCATACCTGAGTCATGCAGCTGACGTACCGTTAACACTTTAAATTATTGTGCTCATACTGTAACATGGACATCTGTAAAATGTCAGCTAACCTCTAAAATGACTGCAGTGCTGAGAGACATAAAAGAAAAAATTCAAATAATAATTAAAGATATCAGACCTTTGGAGTGAGATGAGTTTTTGCTCATTTCATCCCTGCATATGGATCGAGCTATAATGCGATCCATCTCCTTTTCTGATACCTGAGAAAGGAAATGAAATACAGGAGCTTTATCACAATTAGAACAACACTTTTTTGGCAACTATGAGAAAAAGAACAGTAAGGAAGGAATTATATACATTAATTGAATTAAAAATGTAGTAGATTAAAGGCAGCATGAGGGGCACTTGTTACTGGAAAATGGTGAATACATACAAACATAGAAGTGTGCAGTGACAGATGAGTGTTCATTTCTTTGTTGTGTGCTTCCTGTGAATAATGCCCTCTCTAATGCTTACTTTAAAACCTCACATTAAACCTGGCAGTGTGCTTCAAACAAAGTGCATGTTTGACTTTGTTTGACCAACCATCTCTGACTATGAAAAATACATCAACCCAACTACACATTGTGATGGCATCTTCTTATGTCTCATATCTTAAAAGGAAAATCTATACAGTGTAAAGAGAGAAAGACATACTCTTACCTTGGGGTTAGGATGCCTGCTTACAATGAGACTGACCAGTCCAGGACCACATTCACTGAGGATGGCATAGGCTTCACTAAGTGCAGCATGACGAAGACTGAATGAGTCCACTTCCAGTATCTGATCTCCACGACTGCATGGAGAAGCGTAGATTTCAGTGCACTATCAAAGACCTCCCTTTGTACTTACCACAACATAAATAAACACATAGACACTGTTATGCAAATATATATATTTGCATAAATTGCTGCTGCATATGTTTTCAGTGTTCAGCAAATAGTGACAATATGCCACACTTCGTTTTTCTCCGCCGAGTTAACCTGTAGCGTGACCGTTATCTCCGAGTGGTCTTATACGCAGCATCCAAGCCGTCGGTTGTTTCACCGAAATCAGATTAAAAAATGGAGAGTAAATTCATGAAACCAGGGGAAGACTTCCTAATTGACAACGGCCTTAAAAACAAATGGCGCTGGGCATGGATAGAAGAAAGGGGTGGAGACGGCAAGCCTTTTGGGAGCTGGTGCTAGAAACTAAGAGAGCCAGGTACTTGTTTCTGTGTGTTGTGCTCGAAGAAGCTGGTGTATGCAACTAGCGGCAAAAAAGTTCTACGACGCCACGAAGAAGACCCCGGCCATAAAGCAGCAGTTCGCGCTCTCCAACATACATACGTCGTTTGCCTGGAGCAACAGCCAGAGCTAGAATAATAACACAAAATCTTGCAAGCAGGAAAGTAAACATTAGCAATGCTTCAGCACTTATGATGGAACTTAAAGATGTCCTGCAGTGCTATGACCTTGAGTGGAAACAAGTAACCAGTTATTGGACAATTGTGCTGTCATGAGAGGGAAGGAAAACCCTCACCTCCTTGACATTTCTGGAGACACTGTGCATATGGTGGCAAATTCTGCCAAGGCCATGTTGAGCCCATTCAAGTCAGAAGGACTTATGCTCTGATCTATATTATGACATCGAAAAGTCACCAAAACAGAAGGAGATGTTTGCCGAGTTCCAGAGTCTGCTGTATCTCCCGCCCAGGATCTCAATAAGACCAATCAGCAACAGATTTATTCAAATGCTGGAGGTGTGCAACAGACCGAATGAGCTCCTGATGTACTGGTGGTGCACTACTATCGTGTGCTGGATCCGAACGAAGAACATAAATACAGGTAATACAAATCATAATTTACTCAATTCATGATATGTATTTTAATGAACTGCTTCTGTTAATCTGTAGCAAGTGCATTGTTTGTGGGCCATTGCGCTGTATGTAATGTTGTGCTGCTTTTTAATCCACATTCTAGAGTGGTTAAGCTTGAAACTTTCTCATATCCTCAGTGATATGTGTGTGGATATGTATGTATATTATACATACTTAAGTGTGCTTGTGTATGTGTGCTACAGAAGGCTTCTTTACCAAGTGCTTGAGAAAAATGAGCTCGCAGTTGAGGAAAAGGCTAGAAGTCCTTCAACAAGAGCAGGTCACAGCATCCCGAATGAGAACACAGGTTAACCAGAACCAGAAGGCACGGATCACTGTGCTCTTCAGAGTTTGAAAGAATGAAGGTCATGATCGACTTGTTCAGAGGTATCTTAATATAGGATAAGATAAGACTATATTAATCCCACACCGGAGATATTCACATCACAACAGCAAACAAACAAGATGGTGCAGAAACAAGATAGTGTACAAACAAATACATTATACTATAAACATACACACCCACACACGCTATACTGTAAACACTAAAGTTGTGTACATTTGAGTTTGAGTTCAAAAGCATGCAAATTCATAAAAGAATGTATCAAAAAGTAATCTCTTCAATCTAACTATTCTGAATACCACCCATTTATAATGTAACTGTAACTAAATACAGTTACTCATATTTTGTATGTAATCCTGAATACAATTATTCAGTTGCTTCACAATACTTGTTCTAGTTTTAATTGTTAGTTTTAATTACCATATTTTTAATTACTATTATATTATAATTACAATTATGTTACAGTTATACTTGTGTTGTGTCCACCATTCCAGAGATTTGAAAAAACTGCAACATGAAAAACCAATGGTGCACTTGTTGCATGTGGAAATGGTGGCCCTTGTGAGAGAGATTCTCAGCAAATTTATGAAGCCAAACGCTATCCCACTGAGCGCAAAGGAGATCCTCAAGGTTGATGTCTGGAGCAGAGATTTGCAACTGTCAGACAAAAGGCTCTGTGTTGGAAAGTTCTGCTACACTGCGATGAACAAGGCCCATGTGGAGAGGAAGATATGGGTTGGAAATATCTACAAATCTCTCAGAGAAGGGTACATGAAAGCAGCAGGGTTCCTCCTCAAAAACCTTCCACTGGATAACAGCATAGTATCCTCACTGTCTGCTCTGACTCCATCCCTAATGCGGAGCTTTTATCACATTAGGAGAGGCCTTGCCTAATGCTGTTCCTCCAGAAGAGCTTGGCCAACTAGAGGAAGAGGTTCGGGCATACCAGATTGATGTAGACCTGGTACCTCATGCCCAGACCTATGATGAAGAGGATGGCCGAGTGGATGTAAACTGGTGGAGCCATGTTGCGTCTCTGAAAAACACAGAGAGAGGTGTGAGGTATCCCAGCCTGTGTAAGCTGGTTAAAGCTCTGCTCTCCATTTTCACAGGCCCACTGGTGGAAGGATCATTCAATTTAATGGATGACATCCTTGAAGCTGACAGGTGCTCCATGAATGTGCAAACTTATGAGAGCTTTGCAGTTGTTAAGTCCACAATGAAAGCCTGGACAGCCTCAACCATGACCACAGACCAGCCTTTGAGGCGGTCCTGTCTGTCATCATACCAAAATTACCAGTTACACCTGCAGAAAAAGAAAGCGAAAGAACAGGCACAAAAGGAGAAAAGGCTGAGTGAGGCAGCAAGTGTGCAGTCATCAAAGATGGCAAACAAACTGGTACAACAGGCCAAGAAAACCAAAAGGCCAGCCACCACCTCCTCTGGACCTCCTCACCAGCCAGACCTCCTCCTCACCTCCTCCTCAGACCTCCTCTGGACCTGCCAGACCTCCTCACTCTGGACCAGCCAGACCTCCTCCTCCTCTGGACCAGCCCAGACCTCCTCACTCTGGACCAGCCAGACCTCCTCCCTCTGGACCAGCCTCCTCCTCTGGACCAGTCAGACCTCCTCCCTCTGGACCAGCCAGACCTCTTCCCTCTGGCCCAGCCTCCCCCTTTAGGGGAGATGAGTGGGGAAAATCATAGTCCACATGCACTACAAGACAAGTCATGAACTCTGCACCCCCATATAGTCTTGATAGCAGAAGGACATGAGTCCTTGTGGACATGAATGTATAGCAGTGCTACAAGAGAAAGAGCAGCAATCACTCAGTAACAAATATTTCCATGTGACAGTAATCGGAATTTCCTCAAAAGCCTTTGATCAGGTGATAGCAGAAAAGGTTTTAATAAATGCTAGAATAGGAGACTCAGCTTAGTAAAGTGCCACAGGAATTATGGTCAAACAAAATTGGTCTGGGGCTAGTTAAGACAGCACATCCAGAATGCATAGAATTAAAGCAAGACACGTGTTATCTAAAGCAGTGTCCTCTCAAAGAAGACATTAGACCCACAACTGAGAGTCTGTAACACAACATTTAAAAAAAAAAAAGCCATACTCAAATAAGTATTGATTTGTTCATGATCTGAGAGCTATTAATGCCATTGTTGATACTGAAACACCACCAGTCCCAGATACCCACACAGTGTTCTCAACCATCCCACCTGACACCAGGTGTTACACTGTATGTGTTCTGCCTTTTCTGTGTGCCTAGGGTTGATGTAACTGCTAAATTCCCACAGCCACAGATGGCTAGCAGATGGAGCTCCTCATGATTGTGTCCAACATACTGATGCTTTTATGCATGCACAGGAAGATTTACATAATCAACCAATTGCAGCAAATCCCACACTATTTGTAGATGGTTCATATTTCAGAGATGCAACAGATAATCATGCAAGCTACAGTGTTGTGCGACTTAATGGTACTACATTCACAGGAATCTAGGCACAGCAAATAGATCAACCATGCTCTGCCTCATGCCGCTGAAATGAGCTATTATCACATTTCTTGCACAGCAAAAAAACAAAGACCCTGATAGCTCAGGGTAATAATCACGCAGATGTGAAGCTAAACGTGCACCTGTGGGGACAGTAATGGGACCCTTGCTGATAGCAGAAGATCTGGCACGACTTGTACTATTGCCCTCCCTCATTATGGAGTAGAAGAGAGCAGAACAAGGTTGCAACACTGCATATGGGACACTCAGGAAAGCCTGGCTTTTCACTATTTCACTTTTCACTACTGCATTTGTTATCAGAAATGCCAATGGTCCTGATCATTGTGCAATGTGGGTGATGAATCAGAGTCGGAACAGAATACTATCCACGCTTATCTACTTGGACTAGCTGGCCTAGGACCTCCACCTTTGGCCCCACAACCAGATTGAACCCTTGTGCTGCCACCAGCACCTGCTCATGATGGACCTGCCACAGCTGCTGACCTTTCACTCACAAGCTGACATGCCATCAGATCAGGATCCGACAAAGATGCCACCGGAAACATGAATATATGAAAGCTGAGAGAAAAGTGAGGACAATATCTCACTGGCAGTAGATATCACTGCAACCACACCCAGCAGCTTCAGCAGCATGCTGCAGCTCAAAAGGAACGTGAACAGTTGCAGCCCCACATAGTGGAACTGGAGAAATGTCTGACTTGGTATCAGAGACTAAGAGGTTCTACCAAGTAAAATGGGACATTCATCTTGTATGTTTGTTTGTTACATCTTATTAGCCTGTGGGAGATTTAGAGTACTCAGGTGGTTTGTTGTGACACTTTTATAGCCTGCAAGTGATTTGTCACATCCAATTAGTTTGTAAGCACTGTGCTATCTCTAAACTTCAGGTTGAAAACAAGAAATAGTGATTTTGGAATACTGACATACTTCCGAGGTTTGGTCTGCCACCGTGGAATGCAGAGTATCTGTGGTTCCTGTTGTATCAAAGGATGGACACAACACCAGGGCTGGTCAATGGCCACTATTGGTTTTTAGCAGAAGAGGACAAAACAAAGATTCTTTTGTACTGTTGAATATATTGTCTTTTTAAAATGTCTGATTTGTATTTCGAATTATTTCTGCAAGAATGCTGAGTTGACTCTTTCAAAGGGCAGAGAGATAAGAGATTAGTATTTTTAAGGAAAGTAGGTGGGAGTTGTGTTTGAAGTGAGTGAGTGGATGCAGAGGATAGGATTAGATTGGAGCAGATGATTTGCAGTGGTGACCTGTGAGGGGAACAGAAGGAGAAGATGAAGGTGGGAGTTTGAGAAAGCCAGGGAGTATAAGGCAGCACTCAGAGAGCCCACTTGAATTTATGAGTTTTGCACACAAACTCACAGCAGAATTTGCTTGACTCCAAAGTTTCTGCATTTCAGAATATCAGAATCGTCCATCAGGATGTTTTTGACTACATGTTGGCAAATGAGGTTTAGTCCTTTTTTCTCCACACATTTGCAGAGCCCTATCATACAATACACATCAGGACGATGGTGGACAAGTACCTCCTCCACAAGGATCCTGTTTGTGAAATTCAGTTCGGCATTCAACACAATAATCCCGGACATCCTCCACTCCAAACTCTCCCAGCTCACTGTGCCAGTTCCAACTTGTCAGTGGATCACAAACTTCCTGACCAACAGGGTGCAGCAGGTGAGGCTGGGGAGCATCACATCCAGCACCTAGACCCCCAGGGGTGTGTGCTCTCCCCATTGCTCTTCTTCCTCTACACAAATGACTGCACCTCAGGAGACCCGAATGTTAAACATTCAGACAACACAACTGTCATCGGCCTCATCCAGGACGAGTCTGCATACAGATGGGAAGTCGAACAGCTGGCCCTCTTGTACAGTTAGAACAACCTGGACCTCAGCAGCTCAAAACTGTGGAGATGACGGTGGACTTCAGAAGGAGCCCCCCAACACTGCTCTCCTCTATCAATACTGAACAAACAGTGTCTGTCTGCTGTGGAAACTTTCAGGTTCCTGGGTTCCACAATCTGCCAGGACCTGAAGTGGGAGTCCAACATCGACACCATCAGAAAGAAAGCCGAGCAGAGGATATCATTCCAGCACCAACTCAGGAAGTTCAACATGCCTCAGGACCTGCTGATCCAGTTTTACACAGCCATTATCCAGTTTGTCCTCTGTACATTGTTCACTGTGTGATTTAGCTCGACCACCAAACAGGACAGGAACAGACTCCAACAGAGAGTCAGGACTGCAGAGAAAATTCATCAGTGCCAGCCTGCCCTCCATTCAGGACTTAAACGTGTCCAGGGTCAGGAAACTCGAAGGAAATATCACTGCAGATCCATCACACTCTGGACATGTACTTCTTCCAACTCCTTCCCTCTTTTTATTTTTATTTTTATTTATTTATTTAGAGCCCAAAATCACAAACATCATTTGCCTCAGAGGGCTTTACAATCTGTACAGTTGTGACACCCTCTGTCCTTAGACCCTGAACCGAGTCAGGAAAAACTTCAAAAAACCCTTTATGGGAAAAAGATGAGGGATCCCTCTCCCTGGGACGGACAGACGTGCAATAGATGCCACATGTACATAGAACATCATCATCAGTCATATATGGAGTTATACATGGGTCGTAATAAAGCTGTAGATAAACTGAGTTCATTGGTTTAGTCCATGTGTGAAGGTATCACAGGTAATGGAAATGAGTCCAGTGAGTCCAGGTGCATCCTCTAGATGTCCTCATATGGAGCTCTGAGCCACTCGACCTTCTCTCCACAAGCACAGACACAGATCATGTCCACACCAAGCCAGTGAACCTCAGACAGACACCTCCCTCTGGCAGGTGCTACAGAGCACTGTACGCCAAAACAACCAGACAGAAGAACAGTTTCTTCTCACAGGCTGTCAATCTGATGAACATTGTATCAGTCTTGTATCTGATGATCAGTGTATCAGAGAGTGTCAGGAACAGTCACTGTGTTTACACAGCCCTGAATCACAAACTTCCACTGACCTCATCAATATAAGATTTCTGTAAACAATATAATATATCTTTAAACAATATGTTTTTAATGTTTTTATTACAGTTTCTAACATATATATATATCTCCACTGACAAATACAATCCATGCTTGCTGTATACACGATACATAATACACTGTCACACCCACTTACCTCTGTACATAAGCTATCCACATGCATCATTGCACTCTCACCACTCTATTGCACTCTATAGTTACACTTGCACATAGTAGTTTAAGTTATGTTTAAGTTATGTTTATTTATTTATTTATTTATTTATTGTTACCTTTGAGCTGCTTCTATATTTTATCTCTATTTGTATCTCTGTTTTATTTAGATTTTTCTACCTTTTGTGCAGCTGTTTGTTCTTTGTATTTTGTGGATACATTAAGAGTATGCTGAAAATCTGGAGTCAAATTCCTTGTATGTGTACACATACCTGCACTGCATGATCGGGTGGCCTTACCATCTTCTGAAGAAGTTTACATTGGTCGTTCTCATACTAGTGTACATTTAACCACACAACCACACTACCAAGCCCTGGGCAAGCTGTATGGAGTTATTGACAGGACAGTAATCTCATGGACGGAGGCTGTTTATTATAGTGGGAGGTTTTAACAATGCCAAGCATTGAAAAGCCTTGCTTAGATACTGTCAACACACCAGCTGTCCTAAGGGTGGTGAGAATACACTGCCCAACCATGCTGTTTACACATGTTTTTGGGATGCATATAAGACCCTCCCCATTTGGCAAATCAGATCATATCTCAATTCTGTAACTACCTTCCTATAGGCAGACTGACGACACAGACCAATAAGCGATAGTCTGGCCAGTCAGTCTCAACTCAATGTGATGGCTTTAGCTGAGTGGTGTATTTCAGGACAACAACATAAACACATACATGGGCATGGTGAGAACAGCAGAGAGGATCGTGCAGGCGCCACTGCCCTCTCTGCAGGACATCTACCACCACAGAGTCCAGGGACCCCTCCCACCTCCAGAACACACTTCAGTCTTCTGCCCTCTGGCAGGAGGTACAGGAGTGTGAGGAGCAGGACCTCCAGGCTGAAGGACAGTTTTTATCCACAAGCCATAAGACTCATCAAAAGATGCAGTCCATCTACCCGTCCCCCCCATAACCCATCCCCAAAAGAAGCACCTTTTCACAACTGAGGTGGACAAGTACAGGAAGTAATATAGACAATACATGGACAAAGTGGAGTCTCATTATCAAGGCTCCAACACCAGAAACGTATGGGCTGGACTTAAAATCATCGTAGACTACAAAAGGAAAACCTGCAGTGCTGAGGTAATGCCTGCATCTCTTTCCAATTAACTGAACACCACCTATGCATGCTTCGAGAGCAACTCCCTTGCTGTGGAGGTGCAGGTACCCCTGCCCACCTGTAACATCCAGGACAGATGTATGTAGATCACTTAAATGTATTAACACACACAAAGCTCCTGTACTGGACTGCATACCAGCTGAGCTCTCAAGGTGTGTGCAGATCAGCAGGCAGATGTCTTTGCAGACATTTTCAACCTCTCACTGCTCCAGTCTATAGTTCCCATATGCTTCAAGGAGACCATCATTGTCCCTGTTCCCAAGAAACTCAAAACCCTTAGCCTGAATGACTACTGCCCAGCAGCACTTACCTCCACCATCACAAAGTGCTTTGAGCAGTTTCTTGATCACCTTCTCCCTCCCTGACTCGCTGGACCCACTTCAGTTTTCCTACAGGCCAAAGAGGTCAACTAAAGATGCCATCTGCCCAACTTCCCATATTGCTATCTCGCACCTGTATCAGAGGGACACAGGGGCACTGATTATTGACTGAGGTCAGACATCTTGATGCCAGAATAACAACCTCCATCTCAACATCAGCTAAACAAAGAAATTGATTGTGGATTGAAAAGACAGGGAGAAGAACGTGCTCCCCTCTTCATCAATGGGACTACGGCAGAAAAGGGTCAGCATCTTCAGGTTTCTCAGGGTTCACATCAGTGAGGATCTGACCTAGACTTACCACAGTAACCCCATCACAGAGACAGCTGGACAACAGCTATCCTGACTGGTTGCATCACTTCCTGATATGGTATGGCGGCCATTCATGGAGGACGCACCCATCGGTGTCAGCAGAAGACCAACAGGATCACCAAAGAGCTTTCCTACTACTCAACAGTATTATGTATATTCTATTTTATATTTCAATTACTTTAGCTTCATATTCAATTTCATATACATATTCTATTTCTATATATTGAACTTTTAGTAATTTTTACTTAATTTTCTTTTCTTAATATTTTTTGAGAATTGTTAAAAGGAGCCTGTGATTCATTTCAATCAACTGCTCCATGTAATTGTTGCCCACACAACATGAACCTTGAATCTTAAATAAATACTTCCTGGATATGTTTTTCAATCACTGACCTCTTGTGAAAGTATACTGCTCATTTGGTATCTTTGTATCAGTGTGACTACACATAACTTCACCTGCATCCATCATTTTTCAAAGACGACCCTGCGATTTTTACCTGAGCCTGCCATCCATCTTGGCCACAGATCCCAGTGCCAGGCTATGGATGTAGATGCCAGGAGCAGAGTTCTCCAGTGTCAGACAGCAAACACCAATCCCCAGACCGACACCAGGCTCTACAAAATTAATAGTCACAATCAGAAAAATGTTCTCAAAATTGAGTTAGCCATAACTAAAAAAAATAGCACAAGACTTCACTCTGAAGTATGAAAGTTGGCACAAATGTGTAATTAATGAAGAAATATTATTTAACGTGCAAAAAGCAGTTAAGAATGCACTATATAAAATTAAGAGGACATACTTTCCATACACTTTAGTATATATTTCATCTTGGTGTTTCCTGCTTTGGGCTGCTTAATTCCAATTTCAATGGTCTGTATGTCCCCCATCCCTGCTTAAACAAGAAAATGTATCCATGCACAAATCCAACTGCATTAAAAATTATTTTCCCATTTTGGCATAAAAGAACTTGACTGTTGTATACAGAGCCCTGACATCATCCCCATCCATTGTATTTGGAACACTACACAAATTAACAATTTTTCTCTATGTCAGAAAAATAAAAGACATCAGCAGGACATCTCATCTAAACAGGAAGTGAAAGAGACAGTCCTAGGTTTCTCCATCATGTCAGCTAACCTTTATTAAGTGTGACTTCCATTATGACGCAGTCTTTTAGACCAGGACCGGGGGCCCTACAGCCTTCAGCCTCTGCAAACACTGAGGGGACAGGAGTTCCCCCATTGGTATTGGAGTTGGGTGAGCTTGAGCGGCTGGGAAGGTGGGAAGGGTGGGGGTTGGGCAGGGTGTCAGGCTAGGACTGCGCAGACGAGTTCGAATTGTAAGTGTCACTACACCTTTTTTCAGTTGCTGTTGAGAGAATGAGGTTCAATGTTAAGTAAGTAGAGATGATAATTGTTTTAGCTTTTACCTTTTGATTGAGCATCAGACAAATTCCATTTTTTGCTCTAAGCTAAATAAAAAAGCAGTTTTTAACAGGTCCTTGGTCAGTTTACTTGCCAGCACTGTGAGCATAAAAGGAAACTTTAGTCAGAAACAACCTTTGTCTGAAGGAAAGTAACTAAACACATCTTGTCACAAACATAAAAAAGTAAAAAGTAAGAATGACATTCTTTATTATAGAGCTGAATTCCTCCTGTTATTCAGGTCTGATTTAATTGTTTTTAATAACCGTGTTTGATAGAACCCATTGTGAACATGGAGTCCACCTTGAAGGTCTGGATGGCCTGTTGATGCGTGAGTCCTTGAAGAGACTCCCCGTTAACTTCAAGAATCTCGTCTCCTACACAAGAAAGCATTAAAATAGACTGAAGTAAATGTGTAAATGTAGAACACAGTTACATACAATACATTTCATACTTTCATATAGACAGTACTCTCTAAGGGTGTTTTCACACTTAGTCCCTTTTAAAAGAACCGAACTCACACATTGTGAGTTTATTTCAAAGGACCAGGTTCTCTTTCTGGTCCAGTTCAGCTTTGATGGGGCCTCAGTACTCTTTCTGTTCACACTAGGTCCTCTGGAGCTCTCAGACCCACCACTGCACTGCATTCTGGGTAGTTTTCACTTGGAACAAAATGTCTGCTGCTATGCTTGCCCTCCTTGTGTTTTTCTGGTTAAATTAGCGCACATACATAGGGAAAATAGAGTTATTCAGATTATATATGAACACAAAAAGCTATTTAAGTTTTCCCGGCTGCAGTCACGTGACCTAATCTACGGCAAGCGAAGAAGGTTACAATACAGTGCAAAAAGGCGAAGTGAACCCGGTGCGCTTTGTGTTCACAATACGCAGATCAGGCGAACTGTACCGCTGATTTTTTAGCGAGGTGGTCTCAGTACGGTTCGTTTTAAAGGGATCTGAGTATGGTTGGAGTGGAGACAAAAAAATGCTGAGTCAACGATCTGAGTTTGTTTAGAGGGCTGAAAGGGACCGAGTGTGAAAACACCCTAAGTTCAGTAAGCAGAATAAAATGGATTAGTTACCCTCCTTCAGTCGTCCATCAGCTGCTGCAGCTCCATGAGGGAAAATGGTTTTGACAAAAATCCCCATCTGACCCCGTGCTGAGTCCTGCCCACCAACAATACTGAATCCTAGGCCCTATGAAAGTTAAACCTCAATGAATTTCAGAAAGGACTAGCAAAGACTAAAAGTGCAAGGAACCTGTTGTTTTTGTATAGAGTATTAAAGCCAACAGGGTCAATAGGGTCAATATTGAAATACAAAGAAATATTAGGGGTCCAAGATGTGTTCTGCTGCTGGAGCTCTATTGTTTTGTTCTTATTTTTCTTCTTCTTTCTTCTTCTTATTTTTCTAAATAAGATGATAACTCACCAATATCAGCAGCTGGCTTCTAAATATAACACACTATACAGGCTAAAAAAATAACACTCACTGACGTCAAGTTTAGATTTTCACTGCAATCTTGAAGCTTAGAAGCAGCTAGAGTCAAAATTCTTTTATCATTTGCTGCACTTTTTCTTCTGTTGAAAATGTTAAATTCTGCAATGCTTTCTCACATTTTTCAAAATCCTATATTTGACATCTCATCAGGAACTATTGGGCCAATCATCCAAAAATGTAGTCAGGATCATCTACAGACTGTTCTGATCAATGTTGTTAAAGAATTTAAAACATTTAAAACTCCTCCTTCAGTGTATCTTTGGCCATTTACAGGACTATACTGTACAAACTGCTCACACTTGTTAGGTCTCGTCATGTTTGTTAAGTTTTCATGTCTGTCATGTTTCTGTTTCCGTTTCCTGTTCTGGCGTGTCTGTTTTATTTTGAAATCCCTAACTCTCCTCTCGTTTCAGGTCCCTTAACTTCCTGCCATTGTGTGTTTCCCACCTGTGTGATTGTCTGCCCCGCCCTGATTGTTTCCACCTGTTCCCCATTACCTCTTGTGTATATATTGTCTGCGTTTTCCCCTGTCTTGTTGCCAGATTGTTGCATGTGAGCCTACTGAACCACAGTCAGGTCTTGTCTTGTTTTTTGGCCCTGTGTTCAGTTGATGTTTCTTCAATCCTGTTTTTGCCAAGCCTGGAAGCTGTTTTTTTTTGGTAAACATTTTTCTTTAGTAAAACCTTTTTAAAAACCACGCTGTTGACTCTGTCCTGCATTTCGGTCTACCCGCCTCGACCACGATTCATTATAATACTTTACCAAACTCCTAGAGAATTAACCAGATTGACTTCAGATTTGGCCAGTGCAACCTAAAGAAAATTTGTGCTAATCTTGAGTTTTTTTTTTTTTATTAAATGGCATGACCGTCCGTGGCAGCATGGTGAATTACAATATTTAGACATGAAAAAACTAAATGTAAAACTCCACTCTACATGGTTAGACCAAATTGCGCATGTTTGAGAGTGTGGGCCTAAGGACATCTACAGGCCAGTTCTGAATCATAGTCCTAGCACCTCCTATTGGCACTGGAAGATGATAGCATTTTAATGATACTCTATATTCACAAGTCTCTCCTGTTTCACAACTTCTTTCCTCAGGAAAGAAGCTTTTTCTTCTATCTTTTTTCTTTACTTTCTATTTAGTCAGATTTTTAAGCTAATGTTTCTCTTTATATTTCTGTCAGCAGCTGGAGGTAAAGCCGATGGCCAATAATAGTTAAGTCGCATATCACATAATCATAATGTGACCAGTTCTATTCAGGCAAGGAACCTTTATTGGATGTTATACCTCCATGTTCTTTACTATCTAAAGAGGCAAATATGCTAACTTCACGAAAGTATATTACTAACAGTTTTATACATGGTAACTTCGTGTGTATAATTAAAAGCATGACAATATGAACCTTGTTTTGGAAAATATTATGACAGTGTAACACAATTTTATATTACTGTCAGCAGCTGCAGGTAAAGCCAATGGCCACAAATAGGGTGCATATCACATAATCAAAATCGAAATAATCAAAACAGGGAACCTTTACAGCATGTTATACCTCCATGCTGTCTACTATCTAAAAAGACAAATATGCTGCAAAAAAAAAATCAGAAAGAAATATTATACATGGTAACTAAGTGGGTATAATTAAAAGTTTTACAATATGAACCTTGTTTTGGAAAATATTATGACAGCGTAACACAATTTTCGTATTTGGTAATGGAAGTCTTTCACCAATACAAACACACCACTGAGGTAAAAAATGGCAAATCATGTCAGGATACTGGTTACTGACCCACACAGAGCTTTATTCACGCATAAATGTCAAAGGAAAGCACTCACCTTGCCCTGGCCTTTCATCAGCACTATACTGGAGATAATGGATGGCTGTGCCAGTCGCCATGGTGACTCCACTTGAATGGTGCTTAGGGAGCGGGCTGATTTCTTTATTATCTGATATTCCTAAAAGGGAGATGAATATAAAAGCATAAAACAGTCAGACAAAACACCTTAACATCTAAAATAGTTATTCTGACTGTGATGAGATTTTTCCCTCCAGTTTATTCTAATGGCACCTTTCCCAGGTGGATAACATTTACGTTTCTCATTACCATCAGCTCTGTAGGGTTCACGGGGCTACACACAGATCAAGTAAGAAGCTGTGATTCTGAATGTCATCCCCTTCTATTTTATTTCATTTTCTAAATTAACCTCTCATTAACACAGCAATTACTGTAGCTCTCCTTGACATTTTTGTTAGGACAGTCATGTGCTATTATTTGTTCACGTTGCCTACTTTAGTACATGTGTATGTGGTAGTGCTACTTGAAATACCCATACCAAACCACTGTTGGCACTGCAACAACTGAAAAATCTGAAAATCTGGATGCAGTCTATGAATTGTTGATAAGCTCATAGGACTGCACCTGGTGCTGCGTAGCAAATCTGAGGGTATGGTCACATTTGTTTTAAGTTTTAGGCTCTTTATTTGTCATATGCAAAACACCTGATTTAATCTATTGCTCATTCAAGTGTAAATGCTGATCATATATGTTATCTGTGCTGTACTGGACATCTTGTTTCTCTGTTGTATAAGTTAGAATTAAAGATCTAATAGCATTTGATAGCTTGCTATATATAATGATGGCTAGCTAAGCAAGTTTTCTTCTCTGTAGAACAATGAAATTTAACATTGTGGGACCCAAGCAGAACACCCACAACCCTATGATGCAGTCCCAGGAAGGTCAGTGTATAGTCTATTAAAACAGATTATTATCCAGCTAATACCAGGGGGGGAACCATGGGTTGTAGCATCAGATACTCTGTTCTGATGAGGCAGAGTAGGCTGTTTTTTTCCCACAGATTATCTATCTCATGTACCACTATGAAAATGATAACAAACATGACAAAAGGTTATTTTGAGACAAGTTACCAACTTCAGCTTTAACCAGTCTATTCATACTACTTCCAGTGCAGGTAGTGCCATTACAGTATTAGTTCTGCTGGTGGTACTATCTATTACTATTACTGTTTAGAACAGGACCACTACTACTACCACTAAGAAGCTTTCTGATAAATTCATCTTCAACTTTTCATGCTGAAACATGCACACAAATTACTTAAAGAAATATAATCTTTTCCATTTGACCATTTGACATTAGTAACTGAACAGGATCTTGCAGGTCTGAAATATATGCTGCAAAGTAATATCAGATATTTTCTCCAATTGCATTCAGCTATTTTGACATTGTCTCATTTTCAATTTTCCCTGAGAGAACTGCTAAGAATGGGGATGCACTCTCTGTCCTCAAAATAATACAATGATTGACTGGACAATTACACAGGTACCTACTTCTTTCAGAGACAGGTTTAAGATAACTTTTCACTTTGACACTTTGAGTGTCAAATGAATGCAAAACCACAAAATTTGTTATCTACTTGTTAGGGCATGCACACGCACCACCACATTTCTATGCATAACCAAAAACCTTTATTTTCCCAGTATAAAATTAGTCCGCTACAATGAAATACACAATAAATAGAAAGGAACTATGTAATCTTTGCTGAAAGTGCATTTTAAAAGAACTACTGTCCATTTTACTTTTAGCCTTGCAGAGGTTTTTTTTCCACTAATGCTTGCTGAACTTTTTTGCTGTCCACACAAAACACAAATTTCTAGGCCAACCCTATTTGTTGATTTTCTTTGTATGATTGCAGCAAATAGTTGTCTGTAGTTTTGTTTTCTTGTGTGTACACACACACATATTCACACACACACAAATCAGACAGGTGAGTGACAAAGCTCCATTAGTAAGACTGAAGTAAGAAACTTCTAACATAAGATGTAAAAGTTGTGTGGAGCTAGCAGTATTGGCTATGTACAGGTATTGTTAGGGCAACCTGCGTCGACTTTTTCATTCCAATTCCATGGATTATCCTGGTGAGTTCATTTACTCAAGCTATCTGATGAGCATTCATGTTTGATGCATGTGCTGAATTGTGTCATTTTGCTTTTATTGTTTTTCTTTGAGAGGCGTGGTAAAGCAAAACCAGCCAGGATAAAATGTTTTCAGTGAGGTTAAGTAAATGTGTTGTTGTAATGAGCTGTTTAGTCCCCACCTAAGTCAGCTTAATGGGGGCACAGAAGCTAAAGCAACATGCATGGTCAATAAAGCACACAAGGCAATGTGTGATTGGTTAAATTATGGTAAAAGCTGGTGTCTAAGTGCTATAAAAATGTAAAAGGACAGACATATATGTTTATGTGTATTATCTGACATTGAAATGACAAAAGAGATAGTTTAGTTCTTAAAAGTCTATTATAGTTACAGTAATGAGATAGTTGTGTTAATATAAGTAAGATGGATTGTAAAACAGAAAAATTGGACTATGTAATAACTGTTCTGGACACTTGTGTGAAGGCTGGTCTGAGACAGAGACCACAGATTATATTTTGTTGTTGAGCCCAGAGAAACAGAAACAGCAATTTTAAAGAGGCTCAGTGTTGACCTACAACTTTAAAGGAACATTCAAACAAAGACTATATGTAACAACTGAACCAAACCGGTCAACCAGATAATATATTTAACTTTAATGTATACATTCTGAGGAGTTACAAAAGAGATTTGTACCAGAGAATTAAAATTGAAGAAACATTTATAAATATATTTTTCTGTTATTCTTTGTAAGTCAGTGATTGTATGTTTTTTTTTTTGGTGTGTGCTGGAGGTCATATTGCTCTCATGTAGAGTTGCTACCACCAATCTCCTTACCCAACCTAGTGAATTAAGTAAACGTGAGAATTAAACAGAGCTGTAATCTCCGGTCTAAAATACTTTGGAGAAGCCAGATATTGATACCCCTGATACTACACCCAGGAGCGCCAGTGTGAATTTCCTATCTAGAGAAAGGCTACAAGTAAAAAGAGAGATACAAATATGCCATGGTACAAAAGCTTTGACTCATTGTGTGTGCACCTTCCCTAGCTTGTGTGGCCTGATTAAGTGCTAGCAAGTACATAGTCTAGGTCTACTATTTATTACTAGTTGAAACCATAGACTATATATACATTTGTATCTATGCCTGTATCTGTTTTTCTAAAACAAATTGCTCCAATATAATTTCGGCCACAAAGACATAGGGTGTGCAAACTGTGCAGCATTCAGGCCATTTTATCACACTGTTTTAGCAAATTAGTTAGTTATGGATTAGGTATGTTGTTTGTTTGTGTGTGTGTGTGTGTGTGTGTGTGTATATATGCCTTGTGCCTGTGCCTGTGCCTGTGGTCTTTTTCTTTTTTGTTCTCTCCGTCTCTGCTCCACCTTTTTTTCTGACCATCCATTTATACAGGGAATTATCTAACATGTTACCAGTTGAGAAGCAGGAGTCTGTTCCAGAAAGCGGGCTTAGTAAAAACCCTGAGATAGACTCAGTCAGTCTGAGTCTAAATGTAATAATCTAAGAACCTAGCCTACTCTCTCTAGCCTTTAAATGAGTTCCTCTCTGTTTCCTCCCTCCTGCTGAGCCTGAAGCAGCCTGCACACACAGGCTGTGTATCGATAATCCAGTATCGATGTTGAAGCTGAATTCACTCACAGCCTCATGTCAGGAGAGGATTTTAGATCCCAATTAAATGTGCTATCATTCCCTGATGACTACCAGATCAAAGTTTCTTTTATAACACTGGAGATACAAAAATTATATTCTGTTAATCACATTCTGCTGCACCCTCAGACCGAGATCAGTAATTTGTTTCTATTTTGCACTGAATGATATTTTGTTTAACATGTCAAACATGATTGAAATCAAAGTCAGGTACAATCATGAGCCTTGTTGTTGAAGCGGCTTCTGAACTGTGCCAGCCACTTGGTTATGGCATCACATACAAGATGTTCCTGTCTGCATTTTAAACCCAGCTGTTATGTGCTGGATTGTCTCAGGAGCATCTTTCGCACATCCTGCACCTTGGGTCCTGTCTGGTGTGGGAGATCCTCGCCTCGATTGATCTTCTATTAACTGCCTGCTTTTGAAGCAATTCTGAGCGACAGCAACATCAGGGAGAAAGAACACAAGAATCCCGAAAAAAATCAAGGGCAGAAGGAGGAGCCACAAAAGATATGGGGAGTAAAGGCAACAGTGGTGATGGGAACACTGGGGGCTGTGACCCAAAAACTGGGAGAGTGGCTCCAGCAGATTCAAGATACAATATCTGAGGTCTCTATCCAGAAGAGCACAATCCTAGGAACAGCGAAGATACTGAGATACTGTGCAGACCCCTCAAACTGTGCAAAACCCTTAAATATGACTCACGCACTACTTTCGGTTTGCACAGTTTATTTGTTGACCATCCGTCCCCACAGGATTTACATTTAGATCTCACAGGACTGGCGGCATCCCAATCCAAATGCAGTCATCTAGTACCACTGCATTCTCTTTATTTACAGCCTTGCAACATCAGCTTTATTACAGTATTACAGCTTTATTAGGTGAGGCATTCACTGACCTGTCTCACTCCGGCAGAATCTAGTTGTTGGGGTAAGGAGTGTTTACGTTGGCCTGGTGGAGGCTTCTCTACAACTTTGCTGCTGCTCACACCATTCTCCACAAACAGCTCATCATCCTCACCCACTGACTCCAGACGACTGTTTCCCCCTGAGCCCTCTGCACAAAAGAAATTTCTGTTTTTCATTGGTTCTTTTTCCAAAATAACTTCAAATAATACATACTGCATGCACTGACTTTTACATTGAATGTATATTTTGCCAGGAACAGAATTGGCTAGCTGTTGTTGAATGAATGAATGACCTGTTTCTGTTAAGTACCAACCCAGGGATCGGCTGCAGAGCATATTAGGTGTGGGGCTGCAGCAAGATGCTTTGGGTGCCTCTCCCTGACACTGTTCCTCTAGTTTCTCCGCATTAGTCGACTGAAAGGACAAGGACACAAAGACATTTTAAATTACTATCTTCTTAAACAACTTAGTACAACCTGGCACTTCTACAATAAAAAGACACAAAGGTATTGATTTAATTTGCCAGCACATAAACCATTTTCATGTATCGATTACTTTTTCTTTTTTATAACATTCAACTTGCATTAGTAATACTTACTCATACTTATTTCAGCAACACTTTTAGCAAGGACTGTCTTGTACATTCATGTACACACAGAATATACTATATACAGAAACCATAAACTATTTCCAGATTAACACTGTCTGGTACTGCTCTGTTTAAGGAAAAAAGTCAGTGGACCAGATGTGCACCAGGATGCATCCTGATTCCTCCATCAGAAGGTAATCTGGATGTGTTCAAATGTGAGTAGAGCCCTGGGCTGAACAAGAGCACATCTACTCTGGCCTAGGCGTCTGGCCTGCTGCCACCACAAATGTTTCCCAAATAACTGATTACCCTCCAGTAGTCATAGTAATCCTATGCTATTTCTGCTTCTCTTAGACTTGTTGTTGCTATAGATAGTAGCAAATTGGTGTTACAAAGACATACTCCTCGGACACATGTACATATACACATGTGCACATATGCATACACATGTGTACACACAAACACACATACACACACACATATTGTACATATTATCTGTGTGACCAGGTAGGGGTTGTGCAGGCTGGTGCTGCAGTTGGAGGTCTGGGGAGAGCGAAGGGAAGCAGTGAGAGATGAGAAGGATGAGGAATTGCAGGTGCTGAGCAGGTCTGGCAGGCTTGTGGATGGGAAGTGCTCAAAACCCACATCTGACTTGTCCTGCAAGGACAAGAAAGAAGAGAGGTGAAAGAAGGTGTAAAGAAAAGATACTGTGTGTGATGTTATTTTTCATTTACGATAGTTCTGTATCTTAGATTTTTAGCTCTGAGAGAAGAGACAGTTGTGTATTGTTAGTTGTGCCAGGGCTTGGTGCTCCCGCCATTGTTTCTTTTTATTTATGTTTTTAGTTATTTTTTTGTTATTTTACAGTCACCTGCAGCAGTACAGTAGGGCCACGCTATTGAAGACTGGGGAGAACGCGCACCTGCGGGCGTTTCCAAAGGCTGGATTTTATATCACCAGAGATTTAGCGGACTGCAGAGGCTTTCACGATCCCTCTGTTGCCAAGGAAGACGGAGGAGGCATCGTAAACAAAAGCAGGGCAAGAGGGGCGGCCTGTGTGCTAGGCTACAAGCTAACCCATACAGACCGGCGGCTCTTCCCAGTCTCTTCCTCACAAACACAAACGCCAGGTCACTCGTCAACAAAATGGACAAGATCAAGCTGTTGATCGTCTCTGCAAAGATCGACAGCTGTGTGGCGATTGTTACCGAGACCTGACTGGATAACAACATCCCAGACACGGCAGTGGAGCTAGCGGAGGCGCTCTCTTCTCTGGAGCGGACAGGACTGCAGCCTCAGAGAAACACAAAGGTGGAGTTTTGGCTCTATACATTCATAACGCTTGGTGTACAGCCACGAACATCATCAGAACATACTATTCTCCTGATCTGAAATATCTGGCAGTGAAATGCAGGCCATACATATACATACCATACCACCACGAGCTAATGCTAAATTAGCACTGGAGGAGCTGTACTGCATGATCAGTCTGCAGATGAACAACAATCCAGAGGCGGTGATTGTGGCCAGACTTTAACCATCACGTGGAGTTAAAGGCAGTTTTCCCCAAATTTCATCGTTCTATAAACTTTCCAGGGTCAATAATACCTTGGATCAAGTTTACTGTAACATCCCTGGAGCATACAAGGCTGTTGCAGCTCCACACCTGGGCATGTCATGTAGGACCACATCTCTGTGAGAATCTGATCCCTGCCTATAAACCTCTGATCTGCAGGACAAGACCAACCACCAGAACTCTGCAGGTTTGGACTGAGGAGGCATCTTCAACATTACAGGACTGCTTTGAGTGCACTGACTGGGAAGTGTTCAAGGAGGGCACAGATCTGGATGGATACACGTCATCGGTTCTGTCCTACCTAAAATTCTGTACTGATGCTGTTCTACCCACAAAGACCATCAAGGTTTTCCCAAATCAAAAATCAAAAACCATGGCTGCTAGACAGCACAGTGAGCTCCGCTCAAAGCCTGTGACGCTGCCTACAGGTCAGGTGACAAGCTGGCCTATAGCATTGCCCGAAAAGAACTGAAAAAAGGCATTAAGCTAGCAAAAAGCAGGTATAAATGGCGCATTAAGGAGCATTTTGAAAACAACAACCCACATAGTATGTGGAGAGGCATCAAGACAATAATGGACTATAAGCGCAGTGATCAACTGGTTAGCCACGATTCCACTCTCCCCAACACCCTGAACACTTTCTATGCCCGCTTTGATACACCTGGCTCTTCCATGAAAAGAATCAACATCAGGAAAGCTGAAGGACCAGATAAGGTGTCTGGTCGCACTCTGAAATTGAAATTGTGTGCCAGACCAACTGGACAGGAGTTTTTCTGGACATTTTCAACCTGTCCCTGCAGCTTGCTACCTACCCTTTCAGCTGTCACCTGACTACTGCCCTGTCACTTGAACTTCGGTGATCATGAAGTGCTTTGAGAGGATCGTCCTAAAGCACATCAAAGACATCATCCCTGCTGGTCTGGATCAAGTATCAGTTTGCATACAGGGAGAACAGGTCGACAGAGGATGCAGTCTCTCCATTGCACTTCACACAGCCCTGACCCATCTGCAGCTTCCTAACACCTATGTGAGGATGCTATTTGTGGACTTCAGTTCAGCCTTTTCAACACAGTGATCCCGGACAAGCTGATACTAAATCTCCACAAGCTGGGACTGCCCTCATCGGTGTGCCATTGGATCAGGGACTTCCTCACAAACAGGCCACAGGTGGTGAGAATAGAGGACAACACATCCTCCAGACTGGACTGGTCCTGAGCACAGGCACACCACAGGGCTGCGTGCTCAGCCCAGCCCTCTTCACTCTCTTCACCAGTGACTGTTCTGCCATCCATGCCACAAACACCATCGTGAAGTTTGCAGATGACACCACCTGTAGTGGGCCTCATATTGGACAATGATGAGACCCACTACAGAGAGGAGATCCAGCACCTTACTCAGTGGTTGCTCAAACAACAACCTTGTTCTGAACACCAGCAAGACCAAGGAGGTCATAGTGGACTACAGGAGGTCCAGGAGGACAGAGCACGCTCCTCTCCTCATCCACGGGGAAGCAGTTGAGCGTGTCAACAATATCAAGTTCCTGGAGCATCCACATCACATCTGACCTGGTCCATGAACACAGCTCACCTGGTAAAGAAGGCTCAACAAAGACTCTTCTTCCTCAGGAAGCTGAAACATGCTGGACTCTCCCCTCAGCTCCTGACAAACTTCTACAGGGCCACAATAGAGAGCATCCTCTGCCTCAGTGCAACAGTGTGGTATGGCAGCTGCACAGCACTGGACAAAAAGGACTTAGTCCATGTGGCAAGGCCCTGTGGTCTACCCTTAACCTGGCTTAAAGAACATTTAAGGTTATGGTTAGGGTAAGGAGAAATGTTAAGGATCTCAACCACCCAGATAACGGCCTTTTCTCCCTGCTACAGACAAGATGATACTGGATACACCAGGCCAGCACTGAGAGGCTCAGGACGAGCTTCTGTCCTTAGGCCACTAGAATCCTTAATGAGGACACTAAAATTAACATAATTTATTACTTCTTTTTATTCTTTATTCTTATAAAAAAACAGCTCTTACCAAACAGGAAAACCTATTCCAATCACGATACTCACATAGAATTTCTATTTTGTCACTTTGTGTTTTTCCTGCTGTTGTTATACTTAACACCTTATTAATGTGCTAATTTTATTATACACATATTATATATTTAGTCAGAGAAAGACAAATTTATTCATAAGGCAGCTGTGTGTGTGTGTGCGTGTGTGTGTGTGTATGCACTCACCCTGCTGGCCACCACTAGCTGGACAAGACCAGTAGTGGATCGGAGGATAGCAACAGCCTCCTGATGAGTGAGACCAACTAGAGACTGACCATTAATCATCAGCAACTCATCACCAGCACAAAGACGACTGTCCCTAAAAAATACACACACACACACACATTAAGACAGAGATACTTGCACATACTATAGACACAAACACCCATATACACACAAACAATTCTTCCTTTGGTAATAAAGGTGGTAAAATACAAAGCCAAAGACACTTCAATAATTAAACTAAGAGCACAGATTATTATTGCACTGAAGGGAGGTCCTTATATATTATATACTGATTTTATTATGACTGACTGTACCTGTGAATGGCACCCCCCTCCTCTACATGAGTTATAATGATGCCACGTGAAGAGCACTTGGAGCCACGCCCCCCTGTTATTTCTATGCCCAGGCCTTCCTGACCTTTCACCATATGCATCTTCCAGATGTGGCTGCCATCTATGTGCTGCAAAAGAGAACACACGCACACACACACACACACACACACACACTGAAGTATATCAAGGGTTGAGATACAGATGTCATAATATAAACAGTGTAACAGGTTTGTTTAGGATCCAAACGGACGACATCAATTTTATTACGCTTGGTAAGTAGGTAAATGCAGTTCAGCAAGTTTCTTTGTGCTTAAGGCCCAAGGACTCAACACAAAAAACTGCTAATTTCTTAGTCAAAACGCAAAGTCTCCTACAAATACTTGCATCATCAAACAAGCTGTGAGTGTACTTCAGAAGAACCTTGTGAAAACAGCCCCCTTCTACCACCCAAAGCCAACTAAATTTCATGTAAGCCTTACACATTATGGCGCACAACCTAAAGACTGTTAACGACAGACACTTCAGAACCATGGACAGTAAACAGCAATCACAGCTTTTTTTTACAATAGCAAGCAATATTCTTAACAAGCTACTCATGAAAGCCTAAGCTGGCTAATATCATCCAGCATCTTGTATGCATAAACTGAGTTATGACCCTAGATTATGCTAACTGAATTCTATAAGAATCCATGTAGATTCATTGTTCATAGATGATCCTGCCAAAGTTTTGGGACAGTTAATTCAGTGGTTCACAAAAATTAGTAGGGCACAGGACCAATGGAGCAAGGACACAGATGATTGAAGGGATTAAAGCAGGGGTACTCAACTTTAGAGGCCAGGAGGGCCACATTTAAACAGTGTGGCACAAATTATGTTTTCTGAGGGAGGGGGGGGGGCAACATCTTTTCTGAGCTGGGAGTCCGCTATCCACTGGCGGGGGTGTACTCAGCTGTGTGTGCGTGCACCTGTCTGTGTCTGTGCAAATGCATTGGGGCAGAGAGCAGAGGAGAACTGCACCCCCCCGCCCTGCCCTTCCAATATAATGGTAAGGGAAACAGTGAAGAGTAGCTGTGGATTAAAGGGATTAAATAATTTTGACTCAAGCAGTTTTCAAGGTAATTGTGAAAACGTAAACTTGGGTGCTAGAGTGCTGGTTGCGGCACAATTGTACACTTTCTTGAGTTCACAATTGTGAGGCATTAATGGCATAATTTTACTCATTCGGAAATAATGATATCCTTGTTTTCAAAATAAAAATGGAAGACCATGGCTTCAGGAATGATGACAACCTCATCTGTACATGGTTGTAGTACAGTGTGTGTGTATATGTTTTTACATGTATACACATTCTAAACCAGAAAAATAAACTGAGCATGCCTGCATCCTACACAGGAGCAGTGATCAAAGCTCTGTGAGACACTGTGTTCTAATTGGTTGTTCTTATTCTGGCACAGAGGATTCTTGCAAATGGGCAACAGGTGGAGCAAGAGGAGTATGATGACGATATCTCATGTACGACTGTCAGGGCATAGTGACAGTATTAGCAAATATGACAATGTTTTTACGCACTCTTCTTTCTTCTGTTTTATAGGTGCAAATGAATAAGTAAAGTCTGTTACTTACATTGCATGATTTCCAAATAAAATTCATGTACTCACTATTCTCCTGCCCCCAAACACATGCCACATCTCTAGCCCTGATGCTGTCCATGGTTCTGACAAAGTACTGAACCAACCAAGGAATGAGATTATATTGAAACTAAAATGAAAGAAACTGACATATGTTTTATGTACCTTATCACCCATCACTTCTCCCATGTAAATGTGCATTAAATTAGAGCCCTGTATGTCAGCAGTGAGTCTTACCTGGCTTAAATGTTCACTGTTGAAAGTATTCATTTTCCATTCCAACAGCTGACTGTGACATCTTGCAGGCAGAGTGGCGGGGCCTTTGCTATGTAGACTGTGAGGAACAGCTCTCACCCAAGGAAAGGTGTCTGGGCTTTCATCTGTGGGTGTATGTGTAGAGATGATGCAACTGGAGTCATCTCCTGGATGACTGACCTGTGCATCAGTGGGAATAGAAAAGTTGATGCAGCTCTGGAGCTCTGAGACAGTACTGTCCCTGTTGTCTTGGTTAAAGGACGATCGAGACGTGACACCAAACTTGCGTGTGCGTGTGCAGTTAACCCAGTGGTCAGAGGGCTCAGAGGCTGCTCTGCCCTGCTGCTGCTCTTCACAGCTGTCACTGCTGACTAGGGTAGTCACACTGGTATGGACATTGGAAGGAGGGGGAGGAGCCTTGCGCTTGACTCGCCGCAGCATGATAAGGTAGATACAGCCTCCATTCCAGCACTGCTCAGCCAGGTAACTGTAAAAAAAAAAGCATGGACAGAATAAATGCCATCATTACACAGACGTTCAAACATAATAAGTAAAGCTATAGTCCCAATATCCATTTCCCCACATTTCCTCATTTTGGTGGAAATAATCTCTTCATGGGCGATTGTAGTACTGCACAAGTTTTACATTACAGTGTTTTACAAACAGTTTGTTTTAGAGAAGTAGAAAGTGGACTTGGATGACACATGAAAACCAGAAAATTGAAAATAGTTGTTGAGATGCCATCTAGTCTTAGAAATACCTGTTTCTTCATTGCAATCAACATGGAGGTATTGTTCATTCCTCTTTATCATACGAGCAAAGCAGTAGAATGCAGGTTTAGTTGTGTCCTCTACCTGAATGTCTGTGGAGTTGTCTCAGAATAAACTACAATAGCCATGTTTGAATAATTTTTAACAATAACGAGATTTGTGGTTATGTTTAGGTTTCATCCATCCATCCATTCATATTCTTCTGCTTCTTTATTTGTCATATGTGTAGCAGGATTGATGATTCCACTTGCCTTCCCTTATCACTGCTTTCCATTATTTAATCATTATTTTACCGTCATCTTTTACAATGTTGTCTTATTTATCTTTATATTTCATTAATTGTAATTCATTTTTATCATGTACCTTTATTTGGTGTTGATTTGTTGTTATTTTCCTGTCTTATTTTTAGCATTGCTTGGAGTCTGTGGTCCACTGGGACATTTGTGTGTTTGGGGTGCCCTCTAGCAGGACCCCTGTATATTTGGGGGTGCAGCCCGCTTTGTGCGGTGAGTCTGCTGCATACTGTCCCCATGGTAGGTCATACTATTGTGAGCTTCATGAAAATATTGTATTGTAATTTCCCTGTTGGTTAAATATATATTAGTTGTTTGTGCTAAACGCTTATAATATTCATTGTTAGACATTTTGTGGAGTTTTGTTAGTTTTGTTTCATTAACAAGTTTTTAATTGACCATGTTGTCCGTGATTTTGTGAGCTAACCTCGTGTGGAAGCTACACATTATATGGCTAACCGACAACATGAACATCATTTCTTTGCTTATTTTAGTAAATCCTGGATGAGTGCAGTTGTGAGAAACTGATCGTGATCTGTGTTAACAGGTACATTTTGGCATTGTTTCATTTGTTAAATTGTTAATTTGCTGTTTTAGTGCGGTGAGTCTGCTGCATACTGTCCCCATGTAAATCCTGGACGAGTGCAGTTGTGAGAAACTGACCGTGATCTGTGTTAACAGAAATAAAGTTAAGAGTGGGAGATTTGTGCTTTCTTCATTACACAACGCAAGAGAGAGAGTGAAAGCTGCCACATATGCACAGCAATTAAATTTAATATGTTGTTTGCAATAAAAATATTTTTCTTGCTCCATTCAACTATGCTCTATTAATGGTACTAAGATAATAGAGCAGTGTGGAGGGCTGGGGCAATGGCATTGTCCATCAATCAGTTTGCTCTATATGTAAATTGAAGTAGGCTCAGTAACACAGGGAGGAAGGAAGTGATGAAGGTTTTGACAAATTGCTCAAAAAGCACTTTGTGATGTAGCAAATAACCATGTCCTTGAATGTGTCAATGTTGTTGTTTCGGAACATACAAAACTCCATGGTGCACACAAAGTCACCGTGAGCATGGTGGTTGTAAACTCTGGAGATAATAAGGCAGGCATCCGATCAGGTACTCTGTTAGGAGAACAGCCTGTAAAATTAACCTCAAATCTGAGCACTAAGATGACACAATTTTAAAACAAATTGAATACTTGTTTTTTTGTTGAACACTGGCAATGAAGCACAACAAGAATACCAATGCAAGGCAAGCTAAATGCCTTTTCTCCTTTATGAGAAAATGATAAATTGTTAACAAATAAATAAAGCAAACTGTTTAGGCTGACTTTGAAGTGCAAATCATAGCAGAACACAGTCCCAATTAAGTCATAAAAGACAGCCTGTATTTGTCAAAGAAACAGTACAAAACCAATGCCATATAAAAGGCAATGAATATGGTATATAAAAAAATTAAAATGAAATATTCCTTTTCTTTAGCATGAAGAAACAAAGTCTATAAGATTTAGACCTGTGTTGTCAGGTCTTGGTTGTGTGCTAAAACCATCATGTTTACCTTATGTGGTTTCAGAGATGATTGGAGAGGGGTAGAAATGTCAATCTCTGCTCAAGCTCTTTTGGGTATGGATGCAGTTCTGGCAGTTGTTTGTAATGCCCTGCTATGGTTGGCTTGTCAATACACTGCTCAAAAAAATAAAGGGAACACTAAAATAACACATCCTAGATCTGAATGAATGAAATATTCTTATTAAATACTTTGTTCTTTACATAGTTGAATGTGCTGACAACAAAATCACACAAAAATTCATCAATGGAAATCAAATTTATTAACCCATGGAGGATCTGGATTTGGAGTCACACTCAAAATTAAAGTGGAGTGGAAAACACACTACAGGCTGATCCAACTTTGATGTAATGTCCTTAAAACAAAAACAAGTCAAAATGAGGCTCAGTAGTGTGTGTGGCCAATCTTGGTGTTCTCTGGCAAATGCCAAACATCCTGCACAGTGTTGGGCTGTAAGCACAACACCCACCTGTGGACGTCGGGCCCTCATACCACCCTCATGGAGTCTGTTTCTGACCGTTTGAGCAGACACATGCACATTTGTGGACCTGCTGGAGGTCATTTTGCAGGGCTCTGGCAGTGCTCCTCCTGTTCCTCCTTGCACAAAGGCGGAGGTAGCGGTCCTGCTGCTGGGTTGTTGCCCTCCTACGGCCTCCTCCACGTCTCCTGATGTACTGGCCTGTCTCCTTGGTAGCACCTCCATGCTCTGGACACTACGCTGACAGACACAGCAAACCTTCTTGCCACAGCTCGCATTGATGTGCCATCCTGGATGAGCTGCACTACCTGAGCCACTTGTGTGGGTTGTAGACTCCGTCTCATGCTACCACTAGAGTGAAAGCAATGCCAGCATTCAAAAGTGACCAAAAACATCAGCCAGAAAGCATAGGAACTGAGAAGTGGTCTGTGGTCACCACCTGCAGAACCACTCCTTTATTGGGGGTGTCTTGCTAATTGCCTATAATTTCCACCTGTTGTCTATTCCATTTGCACAACAGCATGTGAAATTGATTGTCAATCAGTGTTCCCTTTATTTTCTTGAACAGTGTAGCAATAGGAATTGCAATCTTGCAGTTATCGAAGGGTCAAGCCAATTCTCATTAGAGTTAAGAGTTATTAGTGCCCCATTGAAAAGTCATTCTGATCCTTCATTCACTTCATGCAAATATGATCCAGTGACTGGGCATTTGCTAGAACAACACCAGTTTTTACATATACTCACGTCAAAAGGTGGTGTACGGACGGAAAAAATATTCTGATTTATAACACTGTGTGCACACACGTCCTACACCAGTTTCCCTTTATAAATCACAACCAACTACCGGACTCATGATGATGACCATGGAGACACCGACAGAAAGGATAAAATTAGAAAATTCATGTAGTGTAAAAGAGAACATCTTATTTGGGAGGTTCACAGCAGAAAAATAACTTTGCAATGGACACATAGTGATATTTTAAATGCCAAAAAGGCCTCAGAGTGGCAGCATGTGGCAGGACGCTGTTAATGCTGCTGCCTCTGAAGATTGGCTGAAATAAAGAAGAAGTAGTCCCACATCAAAGTGGACAGGCGGGGGTCAGTGGACACCAGAGCTAACCCCCCTTTATAAAAAGCTGGCAGGGATTACTGGAGAGCCCCTCTTAAATGGAGTGGTGACAGAGATGGAGGGGACACAGGCTTGCACAGATGACTCAGGTAGTTTATGTCATTTGTATCCCCTTGTTTAAAATGAGGAAATCAAATGCATTCAAGTTCTTTACACATGTTTAAAAAAATGGGACTTCATTGATAAAAACAGTTTTAGTCGCTGAGTGTTCAGTGGGGTTTTTGGTGCTGCAGCAGCTGAGCATCCTCACTTATGCAAAGGGACATAAACAACCTTATCAACAAAGTTATCACGGAATTTAAGGAAAATTAAAAATGTGTTGCATGACATGAGTTGTACGATGAAACAACTGCTCATTTTTAAATTTTTTTTTTAAGTGACACATCACATCCAGATGCTGCGCAGCGTTTGGCTCAGATGGGACAGGGGTTGGGCTCAGAGCCCGAAATGACCACCAGCGTCAGGGGAAAGTCACATTATGGAGCACAACAGTCCTGTATGATAACAAATATATGAAACTATGTACTCGGATCAGCCCGAACTGAAGCATCAAAAACAGCATCTGTATAAACATAATCAGTTCCACTGTTCTCACTATTTAAGTTAGTTTTTTATAAGTTACAAAGTTTATAAATGAGGCCCATGATCTGGTGGCAAAACTATATAAGCTAGAGTCAGTCAGCCAGTCACAGTCTCTCTCCCCTGGTTTCCACTAATTTGGTTTTGTTTTCTTTAGTTTACCCTTAACTTAACTTCCTTTTTGGTTATGTAAAATAAAACATTTTTAGTTACAACTCATGTGTGGTCTTCCCTGTTTTGTCCAGCCTTGAGCCAGGCTATGACAGAGGGCTCACTTGTGTGGCATGTCACAAAGAAATCCAAACTAACAAAATAAAAAGCAAAGTTGTGTGAGGAGCTCAAGACTAGACAGCCATCCCCGGTCTTCTCACTCATTTGGACAAATATGCAATTTCAATGAAATGTTATATCAGCGGAGCTGAAGTGGAGCAGGTGAATAGGTCTAGATTCCTACGAATCATGGTCATCGCGTATCTCTGTCCTAGTTAGGAAAACTGAAAAAGTTGCATTTCTAAAGGAAACTTAAAAGTAGTATATGTAACAATTTACATGTATTAATTGTTTTTGGCAATGTGTAAATGGATTGTAACAGCCTTTGGACTGATGTCTATGCAAAAACCTTGGGATGTTTTCTCCAGGAAAATCAAAGATAAGTCATGCATATATGTAATGTATATATGTATATATAATTTATGCATGCTCCCCAATGCCTTTCCTCGCTTTAGCTTCCAACAGTGTCAACACTGTGCAACACTTCTGTAGCAAGCCAGATGAATTCAGCTGACATGTGTCTTATTTGATAATGGTGTTTTTTTTGGGCATACCAATTATGGACAGATGGAGAGACGATATTTTGGGATCATATCGCTGTAGTTGAGTGCACCCACCACAACAACGACTCAAACACAAACTCCACATATGCAAAAACCCCCACAATTTTTAACACAAAATGGGAATGTGACTGATGTGGATGGAAAACTCAGTTCCGCATATTATGCTGAAACATTTAGCAGAAACATGAGTTGCCATGGAAACTATTACATGAATAATGAAGTGTGGCAACACATCTTATTTGTAATATTCCGTTTAGTTCACTAACCATGCTATGCTGGTGTTGCTGAACCTCTCCATGAAAGCTAGACAAACAGCAATTGATAAAGCTGGCTAACAAGCTATTAACATAATGCATGTCAATCACATTTAGTCTTGTGTGTCATGTCACTGTTTTCGCTAATGCCTGGTATGCTCATTTACACCTACAGAGTGCATGTGCCACAAGACAACCATCATATTATTTGTTTTACCATCTTCTTGCTTTTTGCTAGTAGTTCATTGTTGCAAACATTTTTCCATTGGGGTCCTGGTCCACATTATTGGTTCATGGTTTCAGTTTTCATTGAAGTAGTCTTACCTGGCTCCACCGACATCTACTCCCACCATCAGCTGCCCGTTCAGTGACAGCACTTCATCCCTCAGTTTGATCCGCCCAGAGTGAGCTGCTGGGCTCCCCTTCTTCACCTCTGTCACCCAGACGCACCCCACATCCATGATTGGGCTCCGGTCCCTCCTCCTCCTCGGGCCTCCCTTCTTTTTTCCATCAGGGTCCCCAAAAATGGGGATGTTACCATAGCTGAGGCCAAAGTCAGCAGTATCCCCCTTATCTTTACTAAGGGAAACAGCATGAACCTCAATGTCTAAGCCCTCCCTGTAAGAGGACAAGCTGTCTAATGGAGCTGTGTCACCTTCCATGAAGTTGAACTTAATATACTCCACCAACTTCTGAATGGCAGCCAGACACAGGGACATGTCCTCCACATTAACACTGTTAACACTTCTGCTTTTGCACACATTATCCTCTTTGCCATTCTGGTAGGAGTCCTGATCCACATGCTGGAGGAAGGAGAAAAAGAGTGTCCAATCAGTGAATGAAACTGAATGATAACATTTGATGAAAAGCCTTGAACAACAAATCATTTGTTTCCTACTGTACTGATCTTAACATTATGAAACATTGCATGGTTACAGACCTTCCCTTTATGGTTATATTTTACCAGAAAAATCACAGGTTTATTTGCTCTTTTTACACCATTTATATTTGAGAATAATGCATGGGGTCTACGGCCAATTAGTGTGTTAGTTTCAGTTGTCTGTCTGACAGTGCCTGACAGAACAGATGTTTTTATTTTAACTAATGTACATAAATGTCTACAGTGACAGCTACATGACATGAGGAATTACAGTGACATGTATTTGCCATGCGTAACTGTGTAACTTTTGGAATATCACAAAGTTTGTTATTTCCAGATTGACGGTCAGTGCTAGACGATGTTATTTCTCACACACAACACAAGTGGACAAAACAAATTATAACCAACAAAACATATAGGATATTCCTGAGCAATAAAACAATGATTAAACATGCTTCTAAATGAGGGATAAGGCTAGTGATGTTCCATATCTTACGAATCATGCAAAATGCCCCTTAATTACTGTTAGCATTTTTGAGGTGCTAATGGTGTTTAAATGCTCACACATAATATCTGATATTGATCCGAGATGTAACACTTAGTGAAAAAATACTGTTGATATTGACTGTTTGACAGAACTGACACAGAACACTGAAAAAATACTTTAAGTCATATTTACTAAAACTGTCACCATGTCCTGACAATAGTACATGAGATAGACAAAAACGAGCCTCCTGTGCAAGAATCAAATGCATCCAGGTCCAAACAACCAATCAGAGCAGGAGCAGTGTCTGATGCAGTGTCAATCACTGTTCTGCACATGCTGCAGGTTCCCTGGTCAACATGTTTGCACTCTCATGGTCAAGCTCTGTGATGCTTCAGTAGCATCAGGAGTTTGTTTACACACTAATGAGCAGCAGCAGAGAAAAAAGTGAGCCACCCTCCTCTGACAACTACTGCTGATACTGAGAGATAAGAAAGAACTGAAGATGAGCAGAGAAGAAAAGAAGCTCAAAGAAAAGTATTTGACCAAGCCCGACCTAAAATAAGAGTAAACACTGGCGTCTTTGAGAGGTGGAGAGAGCTGAAAGATTCACACTGATGGAGAGTTAGATACATTTCTGCTGGACAGGTAATTACCAATGTCTGTAAACCTGCTGATTATAAGATGATAATAACTGCCTGCTGACAAATGCTAGGAGGACATATCTCTATTAGGTTTATTTATAATTTTAGAGTAGATTGACTAATTATGTGTTTTATGTATTATACTGTATGTTTTCTTGTAGATATCAGGCAGGTCCTTCACATCCCAGATCTCTCAGACAGGTAAAAACACGATTGCATACTTTTCTAAACTGTGGTGTAGTGGACTCAGCTGTATTCAGCGTCACTGTATTTGTGGGCAAATGTTTGGCTAACATTACTTTTATATGTTGGTACATAGCAGACAAACAGTAAATGTTAAAAAACACAACCAGTATTTAGAAAGCAGAGAATCATTTGTGTGTTTGAGTCATGGACAGGCGAATCACTAATGGCGCTTTTCCACTAGCACCTACTCGGCTCGACTCGGTTTTTCAGGCTTTTTCCATTACGTGTTAGTACCTGGTACCAGGTACTTTTCTAGTACCTACTCGGCCAAGCGAGCTGAGTCTGAGCCGAAAATGAAAATGTGACGTCGGCAGACGGCAGGCCACTAATTGGCCAGGGCGTGACGTCACTAGATGAGTCAGGAGAGCGACTCGTTCATAAGAGTCAACCCGCCATTTTTAAAATGCAATAACAGCAAAACGACGATACGATCAGAGATGGCTGCACAGAAATCAACCCCGCGGAGCAACGACGAGGTGCAGACATTTCTTTCGTCTGGTGGCCTCCATAGTTGTTTCGTGTTTGTGTCGCATAACAAATGACGTCGCTGGAGTTTCGGCCGCGTTGCTATGACGACCCCACCCACGCAGAGGTGGTACTCTATTGTAATGGAAAACAACCTGAAACTGAGTGAGTCGAGTCGAGTAGTGCTAGAACTGTGTAATGGAAAAGCGCCATAATTGAGCCATGAGACCGGTGAAGATTCACAGGATTCAGGATGTACAGAGACGAACATGAATAGACTCAATAAACTGGTAAAAAGGGCTAGCTCTGTTGTGTCATGAACAACAACTCTCACCCCCTGCATGAGACTGTGGGGCACTTGAACAGCTTCTTTAGCCACAGACTGCTATACCCACAAAAAAAAAAAAATATAAAAAAAATCATTTAAAAAGTTGTAATACTTGGTTTTCTTGTTCAAGCTCTAATTTCAGATACTGCAGACTTGATAACAGGAAGTTAGTGGAGTAGAGTTTGTATACTGTAAAGGAGGAAAAGGACTAGAGTTACATCTCAGATCTTAAGATGACAATACTCCTCAGGACGTGGCTTGCTTCAACTAACAACGATGAGGCTGGATGACCCACATACAGGTATGTAGCTAGTGTGCTAGCTTCGACCACCCAGGAGCTATTGGAGACACAATCAGCAGGTTAAGAAGTTAAAACTGTAAAAATAAATGGTTGTATCACTTGACAAAAATTATCATTATTATTAGTAGTTTAGACTTTAGACGAGTTGGTCAAACTGTCAGAGCTAGATACTTCCTTCCTAACAGTTACTCAAAGCTGTAGAAGGCACAATGATGAATTTCAAAACAAACCAGTCTTTCTCTGGAAATGCCAACTCTAATTTTACTTTGGATTATTTTAAATCAACTGAGTCTCCCTCCAAGATGTCTATGAGGTGAGATGATAAATGAAACTGTCTGATCACACACAAAATTTGCCATGCCTGAAGCAGAGAGTTTCAGGAGCATTCTGAGAAAAAAGTCAAAAAAAGTTTAAATACTTAATTTATCTTAAGAAGGAGGAGAATTTTCTCAACACATAAAATAAGACATCATCCATCAGTTTATCACAAACATTCAAGATCAACAGTGAAGTAAGATTTATTGCTATTTTAAATTTGATTTAGTTGACCATAGTCAGTTTGTCAACTATGAGTTCTCAGTATACAAAACACTCCAAAGCACCAAAATACATTTCAATACATTATCCCTCACTACACTTAAACAAACAAAAATTAAGTTTTGATTAGTCAGTTTCAGAGTTAGAGTGAAACCCATGCTTTCGTGATTCATATTTAAACAACATCTGTTGGTTGCAATGGGAATTCATGAATGTTGTATGGAAGTCTGCTTTTGTGATTATAGATGCCATGAAAAGTAGTCATGTCTCCCATGCAGCCACCAATGATGACATACAATGGCATGCTATATGGTGGTTCAACCAAGCAGCAGACGGGGAAGCTTATGGAGATGTGCCAATGTCAATATCCCTAACCAAGAAGATCAACTTACTGTGTGAAAGAATGGTTTTATATGTAGGGTATTAACATGTCTTGAAATGTTTTCTTAAAGATTTTCATTAAATCATTTTTTTAAAAACTATTTATGGTTGCACTCATTTTTCCAGTAATACCTATTTAATGGTTTACATTTTGTAAATTTATGGTATATCTCTTTTTTTAGAGGATTTCATTGTCCACGTTTGAACAAAAAGTGTATAAGGGATACACAGGAAACTATGCATTTATGTTACCTACCGTAACTAATTTTATCTGACATGAACCTAACTGACAACTGATAGCTCTCTTACAATGGCACCACAGCCGTATTAAGTTAATGCTGATACAATCCCAATATTCCTACTTCTGCCATGTAAAATTTGACTGCAGGGTGGCTTGAAAGATAGTTTCAGATATTTCCTGAATAAATTGAACACAATTATTATGCTACAGCATAATAATAATAGTAATAAAGGCAGTAATTAAGCTTATATCGTGAAATGTAGATGTTGGTCAGCAAGAGTTTTGATATTTTTGTAGCTAGTTTATTCTCCTTTAACAGCTAATGCTATTCCAGGCGGCACTATGTACCTGCTGTTGTGCAACTGGATAGAAGAACAGACATGAAATACTGCAAAGTCTGTTGTTAAATATAAGCCCACAGTAATGCAGCATGAAATGTAGTCCTCTGTCCAGTGATTTTTTTCATAGAGTTATTACAAATACTTGACACTGTTTTGTGCAGATGCAGCATTTTGAATAAGGGATCTGTTAGAGCTCATACCAAATGAGCCACCTCATGAAAGAATCCAAATCAGATCCCGGCCTGATGGATCTGTGACCCTGATCATGTGACCCTGATCCATCCTTCCACACAAGGGGTGTTAGGAGTGTGGCAGGTTGGACCCAAGCGCAGAACAAGATGGAGGCAGAGCAGATGCAGATGATTTCATTGAGACTTATTGGAGGTCAAAGCAGGCAAACAACAGCAGATGCAGGTTGGGCAGTTAGACAAGCTGGCAGGCTGGTACAGGACAGGCAGGCAGGCAACATACGCAAGGTAACATTCACTGACAAATATACTCAAACAGACAAGGGAACAAAGGAAGGGGACCGATATATATAGTGTGGGGAGGAAGTAAAGCGACAGAGACGTGAGGAAAGGTAAAATAAAGCAAGTGAGCAAAACTGGAAACAGACAAATACATGATCATGGAAGGAGAATAAACACACAGAAAACAACAATAGAGACTAACAAAAACACAAGGAACACAAGGAAGAAACACTAGGAGCACAGGGCAGGACCATATCAAGTGGACTCATTTTGCAGATCCATTGCGGCACAAGCCCATGGCTCCATACTTCAACAAACTTTACAGAATGAATCAGAAATGTCAGAAATGCAATGTAAGGACCTTTGCAATTAAAACCTTGACATTCTGATGTCTGTGACAAAATCTGGCACATACACCATAAGTTTTGATCTGATGGAGATATTTGGGTTAGGTGTAGCATACGTTATACCATATCATATATTGTCATATATTGGAGTTTGGGGTGATACTCTGACACTGTAATTTAAAAAGTTTTAATATTTTGTCAATGTCTACTGCCCAGTGCCCTTCCTTGTAGATGCTTAATCTGGGGTTCTCTGTCACACCCCTGGACATCAAACCATCCCTGAAAAACGTGCACATTCACAGGACTAAGTCATCAACATGCATATGCTAGTAAGTTTTCTCAAGCATGAACTACATAGAATCCTTATGTCGCTCCCACGTCACAGATGACAGCCTGCAGACCTGTGTGAAGATCTGTGTGTCATATCTTACAGTCCTGATATAGAGAAAATCTGCAGTGATGCTCAGAAACAGAAATCACTTTAAACAGGTGATTTCATTTAATAGGATATTATTTTGTAATTAATATTTTAGACCCTGAGCTGTTATAGTTGTGTTTTATGTTCAGGCGCAACAGTTGATTGCTGTATGTGGTTGTGGAAATAAACAGAGGAGTATGACAGCACACAGAAATGGACTTAAGTCACAATTAAATACAAACTGGCCTACTTTTAATGTTTTTTTTAAGGTATTAGGCGGCAGCTATATATTTTACTTATTTCAGTGTGGGCAACTTTTTATTTTATTAATTTTCCACAAATATGAGGAGGACTCAAATAGGCTTGCATTGTTCTGTGTTTATTTTATTTCAAAGTAGGCTTGCACGTTTGTGTTTTTCCTCCTCTTCATAAGAAAAAAAAAAAACAATAAACTCTCCGTTTTCTTTATTGGTAATCTATAATATCATAAATGCAACAAACTATATTTTTGTATATATATAGTATAACTATATATGAAACTTTTTAAGCGGTGTTATCAAATATGTTTTTCAGCTACAGGAAGAGGGGCCAAAATGACTCTTTTGATAGTAAAGGTTGCTGACCCCTGATCTAGATACATGAAATCTGGTAGGCAGGTGTAATGTCTCTAGACTTACAAAACAAGCCTCTTGCCTACATACCTTAAAGCGTAATTAGATCATTTATTCTAATTTATTTAAAATAAAAATTAAAAATTACTTTTAGTCATATTTGCTACCGCCTCCTCTGGCTCTATCTGCTGCCTCTAGGGCCATTTGATAATAATGCACCACGGCTGACACAAAAACAACCAATTCGAAAAGAGTATCTGACAGATCTTTGATCCCTGCTCCTATACAGGTTCTGCTCCACTGCACATGTGCTAACTCGGAGCACTTATAATGGTGGATAAACAGCAACTAAACAACCAACAGTTTACATGAATGATAAGAAACTTATACTTGCCCTAATTTTGCAAATAAGAGCACTCTCTCCTAATCTTACTGAATGTTTTTCAATGTCTATAAGAGAGTTGGCCATTTTAAATTTACTGTGCAATTTCTTTTCAAACTTAAGTAATTAATAGGGGTTTTACTTTAACAAACTCTTCCTAAAGAGTTCCCACTGACTGATCTCAAGTGTCGTGGCTGCTGCTCACATATGGGGCAGATTGGACCCAAATGCAGGACAGGGCTAGCCAGGCTGATGTTAACCAGAATTACCTTTATTGTGGTTTACTGGTAGTCAAAGCAGGCACGTAACAGGCAGATACAGGACAGGCAGGTAGACAGGCATTTAGGCAGGTAGGTAGGCAGACAGACACAAAGAGGAGCAAGCATATAAGATTGACGGGTAAAAAACACAGGTAACAGGGTAGATGGTACCATTCATGGTACCAATTACCATTCACAATACACATACCATTAATGAAGTACCTGTTTGATGACATGACACTACAGCTGCTCCACTGCAGTTATATATCTGTGATTGGTGTAACTTGCCTATTTCTGTCTGTTCCTACACGCAGGCCAGCACAGCACTGTAATTAACAAGGGATGTTGGCTGCCACATCAAGCCACCACAGAAACACCCTGTTGACAAATAATTGTTATTGAGGACTCCTAATTGGGTGTAAAGGTTTGTTGTTTTGTTACTTTTGATATTATCAATGGGACACCCAACATTATCTGCAACCTCAGCCATCAAGTGCCCCAGAGACTCCACTGTCAGCAGTCCAGCCAACACCAGTGCATGGTCCCTCTCTGTCAGTGGTTGAGCTGACACCAGTGCCTGGTTCCTCTTTTTTCGGCAGCCCAACCAACAACAGTGTCTGATTCTCCGTCGGCTTTCCCCGCTGATGCCCAGTCTGAAATCTCTGGGCCCCTGTCACCTGGGTTTCCAGAGGGGCCCCATATTCACCACCAGCCTTCAGAGGGGTTCACCCTTCGCTGCCGGCCTCCTGAGAGGTTTCGCCTCTCCTGCTGACCTCCAGACGGGTTCAACCTCTGTCGCTGGCCTTCTGAAGGGTTCTGTCTCCATCACCGACCTCCAGAATGATTCCACCTATGACTGGGGTACTGTCATTGTCCTGCTCCATGCCTCTGGTGTTCCCTGGCGTTTCCTCCTTCCTGTGTTCTTCGATTCTGCTTATCTCCATCATTGTATTCTTTATTTCTTGTTACTCATTCGCTGTGCTTGTCATTGTCTGCCTGTCTATGTTCCTTATCATACCAATAAACCATCATCAGCATCAACTCTGCCTCCAGTCTGTCTTGAATTTGGTTACACCCTGCTCCACTCTTTCTATTGAGTTTCAAGAGTTAAATACAAACAATTCCTCCTCAGACCTTTTTAACATCCACACTAATAAAGAGACTGTAAAGAGAACTCAATTTGACCTTGAGGATTAGGAGAGCTGGATGCTACCTCTGACCCTGCAGGCTTTCCAGTCACTTTGACAAACTCAACAGATATCCCCTGTGTTTGTATATATATAAGACGCCAGTTTATTAACTGACAAGTGGTTCAAAATAAGCAGAAGCATGTTTACCAAGAATATTATCATAAATACAGAATATGACAATGTAAGAAAAAAAGGAAAAGTATTTTTAGTACTCAAAATAATACACACAAAAGTAGTTTATGCCTACTAGAATTACTATAAATACTAAAATAAACAAATAAAAACCTGTCAGAACATTTTCATCACACTTATCAGACTTATCAACTTTAGGAGTGATCCTTATAGAAAGCAAAAGACAGAACAAAATTATTTGAATGGCTTTCTGCTATAACAAGCTGAATTCAAGAATAATATAATTACAATGGGCAAGTCACTTCACTGGTCACTTTAAAATGTTTTAGTTATTAACTGTTATTGGTAATGTCATTTATGTTTCCTCTTTACACCCTGTGATCAACATTACCACTGTGATCATGAAAGACCCTGTTAAACATGTGCTTCTCCTTCAGTCAAGACCAAATTTATTTTCAATTGTACGTAGCTGGTCCTGAGAAAACTTTACTGTAAAGTGTAAGTAACAAGATTTACTGTAACAAATAACAGTAAATCTGACATGTTTTACATATCACCAAAGTGACCTGATGAGGCTCTTGTTTGATGAGGTGTTCCTGAATGTGGACTATCCTCACAGTAGGGGAAACTATCAGGAGAAAGTTATTTCTGGGCAAAGACATCACAGTGGCCAGCAGAATGAGTAAAAAGAATCATGTACAATAAAAGTTTTTTGCCTTTATTATGTGAATAATGAGCATTTTTTGTGTTATGGGGTTAGCAATATGGTGCCATTCTGTTTTTGATAAGATGATTGATAAGATATCGAGTACAAATACCTTGTAGCTGGAACTGTCCTGATTCAGGCTGCCGTCCTGCTGTGATCTTGTGGTCTGAGCCCTGTACCACTCTGTCAGCAATGCAAGGATGCTGAGGGCGTTATCTTGAGTGATGGGCATTCTGGCATGCTGGGGTTATTTTGGGGTCCCTCACCAACAGTTGGTTTGATGCTTCCAATGATGAGTACAGGCTAAGGATTAGGCTGACAGCCCCAAAACCATCTCTGAAAGAAGAGGGATTGCAGAAAAAGTAGACAAACTCTAGTCAGAGATTTCCAGATGAGTTGGGGTGGAAAATATTAGATCCCAGGATATGTCTGTTGCATCAGGCCAATACCTAATTAAAACACAACGTCATACATCACTTTATAGTAGTGTAGTAGTGCATTAAAATGTATCAAGCTTGACAGCTACAATGTTGACTCCTCTTTACAACCACTGATGGTGATGGAAAAAAAAAACTGAATGGTCTTAAAGACACTCCCGCCTTGAAATTAATGCTGTTAATAATTATGTCATGTCGACTATATTACCTGTTTCAGCTACGACACTTTAAACTTTCAACTATGTTAAATCTGACCTTTTAATATTTAAATGAACTAAAATGCTGATATTCTTCAAGATATATCTTACATCCACACAGGTAGGACTTTTGCATAATAATTCTTAAAACTATCAAAATGATCTGTTATGATTAAAAAAATACTCTTGACCTTAATTGCAGTGCTATGTTAGCTATGTAGTGGCATTTTTCTATTAAGTAATATTTAGTTGTAACTATAAGGAGCATTTGTCTAAATAACTCAATTTAAATTGAATTGTTGTAAAATACACTTATATACATGTATTTTGTTAACATAATTAAAGTATGTTTTGATTTACTAAAATAAAATGAACTTACTTAAAGTGTATCATATCAACTTATTTTTTCAACAATTCTAGTAAAAATAAATATATAAACACATCCATAATGTGATTATGATCAAGCATACTACTTGTGCTCTCAACAATGCACTTATAAAATACACTTCTTAAAAACACACTCAAGTACATTTTTTTTACCAGCTCACTCCCCGGCTGAAACTGCTGAAACAACTCCTTCTGGTAGGGTTCAGTCTGCTACTCAACAACCAGATCACTGCAGAATACTGACATAGGAAAAACAGACAAAGGAAAAAAGAACTTGTAGTGGTTTGACAGAGATTATAAAAAAACCTTTTTCAAACCCCACAAAGGATACATACCATTAAGATGAACATAAACCCTACTTGTACACAATACACATAAACAAGAAATTATACACTCAGACACACACAAGCTTTGATTGTTTTCTATCAAATGTATTAATTAAGTAAAACAAAAGTCAGTTCATTGCACACTTTAATCCAGTTCCTTCCAACACAAAACTCCACTCCGGGAGACCCGCAGGATGTGGTGAGTTCTATCCAGTTTTTTTCAAACACAAATGAAAATTCCACTTCGGGTTTGACTGGTACTCTCAACAAAAATCAAAACAAGGAAGTAATTCCCCAAAATCCATATGCACCCGAGTTTATCCACTCAAAAGAAAAAGAAGAAAACGGATAATACAATCCTGGGAGGGATAACTGGGCCCAGGGCTAACCAACTCAAGGTGCTGGTGGATGAATTAACCTGAGCTCCTGTGGTCTTTGTTGGTGGAAACCAGTCAGTTTAGGCCGGGTGGAGCCAGATTTCCTCCATGAGGTCTGGTTCTGGAGCGTAATCATTAATTTTACTGATCGCGGACTTGATTGATGTGAAAAAAGCAGAGTAGGCCCTATGGTGGACAACTGCAAGCTCCCAACTTGCCGGTGTTTTTTCTCTTCTGACCCAGCAAAGCTATTTAAAGGGGATGAATGTGACCAGACTTTTTTTTTTCTTTATTGAAACGGCCGTGGCTTTGGCCGACAGTGGTGCGATTGCAACTGTTGCTTTTCTGCAACAGTTTCCTTGCCTGCCTGAGACTCAGTATTAGAGTCAGACTTCACGGATGCCATTGCATGTGTTACAGTGCACGCTGTGAAACCATTGGGGAAATCACTTTCATTTTTGTCTGGTTCTAGCCTCACCAGGGGTACAGGAGCCACCACCACAGGTGGGGGTACATTTTCCCACACCTGACCCCCTACCAAATTGTTACGCAAGATCACAGAAACTCCATGGATTGGCCTTTTCTGAACCACGGAAATTACTGCGATTACTACCCTCAACTTGAAGAGATTGCCCATGCCGGTTAAACAATTCCACACTAGCTGCAACATCATCACTCATACCATTACCAGCCCTGGGCTCTCTAAAGCTGCCTCTGTGTACCAGCACATAATCATCAGCAAGAGCCGCTGAGTAGTTAGCTCACATGCAAACTCTAGATGAGTGATTGGCCTGTTCAGTCTGCTGGCGCATCTTCTCCAATTCTTTCTCCAACTCTGCTTTTAATTTGTATTTGTCATGGTCAAGCTGTAACATTTACAACTCTTTTTGCTGCTCAAGTGTCAAACTTGTTGCCATTATGGGTGGAGACCACCTGGTACCAGGGGAAACAGCCTGGGGTTGGGTTCTTTGTAAAAACTTTCCTTCAAATAAATTTGATTTTAAAATGGTCCTCACTCTCTCTTTTAAACGTTTATTTGGTACAGTGATCTAAAAACTCCACTGAGGCAGAGGCAAAAAAATCCTCTACACTTCCCATACTTACTCAAATGTGTGTGAAACCAATGTAACAAGCAGTGAGACTATAGTATAAGCAGTATGTTAGTGTGCCCCTATAACTACCTAACCATAATCTAAGGTGTAGTGTGTGGAGCTATGTTGGATGGGAGAAAACAAAATGATGCACAACAGAATAGTGTCAGCTGAGAAGACCTCTCGGCCTCTCCAGTTACCGAAACGGTTATATATGTTTGACTTCTTAACTACTTCTGCTTTGCCTAATGATAATTTTAAGTTTGTTGTTAATGGTCTGATACATGCTAAGCCCCCAGAGTCCTTCAAGGGCCCCATTTACCATGAAGGACTCCTATTTGAAGGGCAGAATCTGGGTTGACCTTTTATCTATAGATAGAGAGCGGAGTGCGGATAGAGTGCAGCTACATTTGTGGCAATTACAGACAAGAATGCAGGCTACCATGTGGCTACACTTTAATGACCATGCAGAGCTTAGGGTTCAAATAAACTGTTGGGCTTTGTGGTACCACCTGCCTCTACTATTCCTGTACACTCCAACTGAAGACAAACTGGACATGGCCTTTTTTTGGTTTGAGCTAAAGCATAGACTGAAATAAGATGCGTAGGTTTACAAGGAAGTAGTGGAGGTGAGAGTATAGTAGAATCTTTGAGAATGGAACAAAGGCAGTTAGTCCCCTAACACATTATTAAACGGGAGAAGCCTGAGAAATAAATAAGAGCTTTTCTGGGTTTAGCTTAGCATGCATAATTCTTAAAGGGCAATGATTTTGCACATGCAGTTCAGTTTACTAATCATGGTTAGTAATCCTCTGCCTGTGTGGCTTTGGAGAGCTTTGGAGCTTTGTAAAATAACCCTGATGATGTTAGTCCCTGTCAAACTTTTCATCTGGCAGGGATGCTATTGGGATATGTTATGGGAAATGTAGGATCCAGTGTTTTTGGAACTGGGATAAAAGGTCAGCTTTAATTATGACCATTTAATTTTTTTTCATAATTTTTTGAGGGGGGTTTTGTGCCTTTATTCAGCAACTGAAAGTACAGACCTGACAATGAGGAGAAGAGAAATAAGAGAAGAAAGCGATCATGAATGATCTGCAACAAACATCCCTGGCCAGATGCTAAGTGGGGATGTTGTGGTTCAATGTAACCCTTGGCCACCAGGGTGCCTGAGCTATTGATTTTTTAAATATCTTTGAGAACATTTAACAATAAGTATGTGTAAATGAGGCCTTTTATAAATTGTACAAATAGTTATCTTCAGAGAGAGGCAGAAGAGAAAAAGAGACAGAAACAGAATTGTTTATCAACTGTTGATCTAAAACAACAACAACACTATTAACATGACATTTCCAGCAGCAACCTAAATCCCTCTAGATAGGACCCTTCCCCCTCTGCACATGGTCTCTGGCTTACAGCTTAATGTAACATAATTAAAGGCCTACAGACTAAGTCAACACAAATTATATTACCTATAATACTATCACCCATTTCAAAAGTTTCAATTGCATACCTTGAGCCACAAAACAGATCTGAGATCTGTTATGTAATTACAGTTTGCTAAGTACTTTTTCAACACATCAAGAGTTGTGTTGTCAAAATGGTACAACACATTGTAATCTAGCATATCATAATGTACAGTAGTTTGAAGGTACTGAGGGTTTTATAAATCTCAACACACTAGCAATATAGTATATATAATATTTTCCTTCAGATTTATAGAGTGCACACTCAAACATGTTTTACTGTTTAAATTTTTCTACTTTACAGTTTGACAAGACGGATTAGTTCCCCAGTCTGCCTGTTCTGTGTTTCAGGCTGACCTACATGTCTCATACCACCCATCCCCCTTTACCCCTCCTCCAATGCGCCATATGGCCGACCAAGATTAGAAAAAGCCCCATTTCATCTGAACTGCCACCACTGTCTGGACACAGCTGGTGGCACTGACTTTCAAAACATGGTAAATCCAAAACAAGATCAGTTTCTACTTTTTGTAACAAACATTGCAAGTATGTTTAGTAGTTGCCAGCAGAAGATTGCTTTTTTTGGAATTGCTGCCATGAATGACTGAATTAGCAGCACTTTTTTCTTGACGCTTTTTATGAGTTACTTTCCAATAAACTGATTTCAGTTCCTAATGGGATATCAGGAACTGTAATGTATTTTGTTTTACAGAGACTTGATTGTAATACCGGACAACAGCATTTCACCAGAGGAGGACATTGTGTACACTGCAAACTACCAGGTGTGGTGGACTTGATAATGATGCAGTCCTGCTTCAGCTGCCTCTTCATGCTGAGGCTTGAAAAGCAGGAGAGGAGCTCTTCGGGACTGGCAGGAAGACTGACTGCTTCACCAGCTGGAGCTTGACAAGCACCTGACCCAAGAGGCCAGACCATGGTCTATCCACAAGGGCTGCGTCTGAGGTCTCACAAGGACATCAGTCACAACTGCTTTATTGGCCAAAAAAGGAAAGTTAAGCCAGGACAATGGCATGGGAATACTAGTTCAATGTCCAGGCTACACATACATTACATACACATGTCCTGCACTTGATCATTTATTATTAGGGAGAATAGTACAAGTCTCATCTTCCCCAGCTTTCCTCTTGCCACTCTCCCTGCAATACCTGCCCTATTCTGCTTGGAAGTCATCCAAAGAAATGTTAGAGTCAAGAATGTCCTTGTATAGCCATGTCACTGTGAAAGACAAAAAAAATCACTAGGGCTGTGTGAAAAGACCAAAATCTCCAGTATCCAGATAACAATACATAACCCAATATAGCACAATTTCTACAGACATGCAGTGCTATATGCTGTAGACAGGAACGGAGACAGTAGCAGTGAGATGATGACAATGAAGAACAGTGGAGAACTGGAGATACTCTGGACATTAATGTCAACCCAAACCAACCTCACTCCAAATACACTGCAGTTCAAAAGCTGTAAAATAGGGTCCTCCATTTTCAGGACAGCTGGTAAAAGCAGTATTCATGGGTTCACTATAGCCCAACTGTGAAGGGCAATTCACTGTGTGAAAGCATATACTATCAATAAAAGTACCCTGTCCAAAAAGGCAGACCCTGCATTCTCCTCAGAAGGATACGATAACTGGAAGAATGCTCTTTTTAGCCTTGAATGCCACCAGAATAGTAAAACCACCATCATGTGGTCACAGTGCCTGGATGAATGAGAGATGATGCTAGGCACTCTGCATGCAAACTACTGTAGGTTCAGATCGGTACCTCATTAGACAGGGTATAGCACTGTGAGGCCATGAGATGCAAGATGGGAACCTACTTCAGCTTCTGAAATTCAAAGCCAAGCATGATGCCTGTCTCTTTAGAAGGCTATCCTGTCATGACAATACCTCTCCTCCACAAAACGAGATTTTGCAATTATTAGAAAGTTCTATTGTACATCTACACCATATAGAGGCATTGCAATATCCATCCAGTCTCTACCAGTTTTACGGTACTCATTATATTATATCATTATAGTCATTATAGCTGGCACTCAACCTGTCTCAGGAATAGAGCAAGAGTCTGTATGTTTTAGATATGTGGACCATGACTGTTACCACCTGAGGTTTTCTGTTGGTTTGTATGAGGTCTCAGAGACTACTGGAGAGGAGATTGCTAGAGTGGCTATGGATGTCCTCTTGAGGCTAAAAATTCCCATGTCTGGTTTAAGAGGTTAGACATATGATGGTGCTGCCAAAATGTCAGGAAGGCATTTGGGAACACAAGCAGAACTGAAGAGACAGAAGCCATTGCCTTTGTATGTGCACTATGGAACACACTGTCTTAACTTGATCACACAGTCTGCATGTGTAGCCACTCCATTCATACGTGATGCCTTGCAATGAGTCCAGGAGCTAGAGACTTAAGCAAACAGTCTGGAAAATACAGGCCTGTATTTTCAGCATTAGCAGCAGGACCGTCGACATCACTCAGACCGTCCCTGCAAAACTGACTGAAATTATTGGAGGAATGCGAAGTACAGAATGAGTGTGTCATATCCACTCTACAGGACAGAATGGATGAAGAAAGCTTTCAGGAGGTTTTTGACTCTCTTGGGATTGGGCCCATTCAGATTCCTCACCAAAGACAGCCACCAAAACAATATTCTGGTGAGGTGAGCCAGCACACTCCCAAGACACTACAGAACAGAGTTCTACAAAATGCTAGACAGCATTGATGTTCAGTTTAAGGAGAGATTCAACCAAACAGATCTACATGTTTTGCAGACACTGGACAAAACTCTACTGACTGGAGAACTGAATGACATTGTTGATTACGGAGTTTCGCAGCTTCAATCTAAAGCCGCGTTTCCACCGCAGGAACTTTCCCCAGGAACCAGGAACGTTTGCAGGAATTAATGTGTTTCCACAGGAAGAACCAGGGTTTAAATGAAGTTCTGGGGCCATTTTTTTCAACCCCAAAGAAGTCCCTGCTTGGGAGGTAGCACCTTTCAAAGTATCAGGAACTTTGTGTGTGGGCGTTACAGCTGAATGTTTCTGATTGGTCGAGTATTCCCAGCATTTCATTTCAGCCAGCTGAGGACTTGGCGGAGACAAGGAGACGGATGAGCAGTCAGCTGAAGGTAAATCATAGACAGCCAACATTATGCTTCTTAAATGTTATAATGCTAAGTGATGTAATCCTGTTGTTACCTGAGCAAAAAACTAATGTTAGCTACTGCTGCATGCTAACACTAAGCACTAGCACTTATGCTAACTGCTAGTGTTGATGCCAACTGCTAGCGTTAATGCTAACCGATAATGCTGTACAACAGTGGTAAATCAATCATACAAAATGATTTACCCTTGCAGTCATTAGCAGCCCTTCGAGGGGTAGAGCACTCTTAACTGATCCACCTTGCTCTGTCTTAATAGTTACTCATACTGTGCAGGTCACAACACAAAAACTCAAAACTCAGTTAGGAAGACATGTGCTACAACCTCAAACTGTGCTTGTGTATTTATTTACTGTGATGTGGTTTGGGGTTATTTTTCAACTTAGAAAGAAAGAGGAAAACAGACGCTGGGACTTGCTGGATGCGCTGACATGATAGCACCGACCAGACTGTCCCACAGCGAGGACAGCAGGATCAGTATACAGACCTGCTGCTGGAGAGGACCAAACTAAAGAACCAAATATGTGTATACCAAATATCGTGGCTATTCTTGTTAATCATATTCTAATATTTTCAATGCTCTGAGGGGACAGTGGCTATAAACTTTATTATTACATTGCAGTAAGCTCAGTATTTAAACTTGGTAAAAGTGAATCCTCACATATAAGGCACTACATGGTCTGGCACCATCATATCTTAATGAATTGATAACTCCTTCATCATCCAACTAGAGTGCTGCGCTCCCAAAACATGCAGTCTTACTTGTAGTTCCCAGGGTTTCCAGAAGTAGTCTAGGGGGACAGAGCCTTCAGCTATCAGGCCCCTGTTCTTCTGGAACCAGCTCCCAGTCTGGGTCCGAGAGGCAGACACAGTGTCAGTGTTTAAGAAGTAGACTTAAAACCTTCCTTTTTGATAAAGCTTATAATTAGGGTGGGCACAGGCTCGCCCTTAGTTATGCTGCTATAGGCTTAGACTGCCGGGGGGGGCTCCCATGATGCACCGGGCACCTCTCCCTCTTCCTCTGTCTCTGCTTCCTCTTTCTCTAGGGCCCTATAAAATCTGTTTTATTTTTTCCCAAATTCCGTTTTATTTTTTCCCAAATTCCGAAGAAATTGCATCAGATAATATTTCATCTGAGGGGCAAAAATATAAGCACATAATTCACTTAACAAACTGAAATGAGTGTTGACCGTTGTACTACAGGCTGTTAAACTCACATTAACTTACCAATGACGATGTTTAGGACGCTGCAGTCTCTTGCATCAGTGGTCTCATTCACAACAACGGAGTACTTTCTCCCACGGATCTTTTGTAGCACAGAGGAGTTGTTGCTCAAACACTCAGGGGAGGTGAATTTGCTAACATTTTCAGGTAGTGCTCCTCCCTGTTTGCAGTGCTTCAGTAGAAACGGACGCAGTTTTGTCATCTTTTCCAAGGGGATGTCGGCCTCAGCACACATAGCCACAAAATCTTCAATAAACTCTTTTCTTGAGTCCGATGACTTGAATGTAGAAGCAGTAATGCACGTCTGTAGGGACGTGGTCTCGCTAGCATTATTGTATTTTTCCTTGTTTCTCACATGGCTTTTGGACACTATGTGGTCACTCCATGTATTTTTACGTTTCAAGTCAACGGAGTGTTGACAGAATCTGCAAAACAACAGTTCACCTGACACTTAAAAGTTCCGCAGTTTTTTTGTCAACGAAGACAGAGCCGCAGACAGCCGCTTCGCCATGCTTACATTGTTTTGAAGGGGGAGGGGCTCAGTCTGTGGAAGGGGCTTGTTGTGCCACTCAGATTTGCTTACCTCCATGCAGTTTTCCCCAGACATACGTTCCTCCTCCACAAGATAACAGCATTGCAGCCAAATTATGTCAAATTCCGCAATGTTCCGTGTTAAAAAATAGATTCTGTTTTAATCGGCCAATTCCGCGATTCCGTCCATCAATGCAATTCTGTGGAAATTATAGGGCCCTATTTCTCTGCTTCCTCTACTCTTATTATGGTAGTAGTGCAAACCTGGAAGTCAGTTTATAAACTGGTTAAAGTGGCTAAAGTGGTTAAACTGGTTAAAGTAGTTAAAGTGGTTAAATTGGTTAAATTGGTTAAAGTGTTAAAGTGGTTAATGTGAATACGCTTATGTCCTGTAAAGTGCATGTTACTGCCGGAGCCCCGGTCCTCTTTGTTCTCTCCAGTCTTGCAGGTTCCTCACTGATTCTGGTTGTGGTCCATCTGTCTGAGGTTCACTGGCCTGGTGGGGACATGATCTGTGTCTGTGTTGTGGAGAGAAGGTCGAGTGGCCCAGAGCTCCATATGAGGACATCTAGAGATGCACCTGGACTCATGGACTCATTTTCCATTACCTGTGATACCTTCACACATGGACTAAACCCATGAAACTCAGTTTATCTACAGTTTATTACAACCCATGTTTAACTCCATAACTCCATAATATGATTGATGATGATGTTCTCTGTACATGTGGCATCTATTGCACGTCTGTCCGTCCCAGGGAGAGGGATCCCTCATCTGTGGCTCTTCCTCAGGTTTCTTCTTTTTCCCATAAAGGGTTTTTTGAAGTTTTTCCTGACTCGGTTTGAGGGTCTAAGGACAGAGGGTGTCACAACTGTACAGATTGTAAAGCCTCCTGAGAGGCAAACTGATGTTTGTGATTTTGGGCTTTAAATAAATAAATTTGATTTGATTTTTGATTTGATTGTGCACAGAGAACAACCTACTACTCTGCACCAGCAAAACCAAAAAAGTGATCGTTGATTATAGAGAAAAAGAGAAGAAGATGCACACCCCTGTCTACATCAGTTGAGCTGAAGCGAAGCAAATGAAAAGTTCCAGGTTTATGGGAATCAGCATCACAAAAAAAATCTGCCATGGGCATCTCACATCTCCTGGTTAAGAATGTGCTTAAACAGTTCTATTTGGTAAGGAAACATAAAAGAGCTAATTTTCCCAGGTCATGAACTTTGGGTAATAATGACCGAAAGGACAAGATCAGCGGATACAATGCGGCCAAAATGAGTTTCCTCCTTGCAGGGTGGCTGGGCGCTCCCTTAGAGATAGGGTGAGAAGCTCGGTCACTCTCAGGGGGAGCTCGGAGTAGAGCCGCTGCTCCTTCACATTGAGAGGAGTCAGCTGAGGTGGCTTGGGCATCTGTTTCAGATGCCCCCTGGGACGCCTCCCTAGGGAGGTGTTCCAGGCATGTCCCACCGGGAGGAGGCCTCGGGGAAGACCCAAGGACACGCTGGAGAGACTATGTCTCTCGGCTGGCCTGGGAACGCCTCGAGGGGGTCCCCCCGGAAGAGCTGGAGGAAGTGTCTGGGGTGAGGGAAGTCTGGGCATCTTTGCTCAGACTGCTGCCTCATGTGACGCGACCCGGTCCCGGATCAAGCGGTTGAAGATGGATGGATGGATGGAAATTTGTGTCAACTTTTATAAAAATGCATACTGACTGGAAATATTACAAATTAAACCATCACTGCTTGCCATCTACCGAGCATCAGTGATTGGTGAGGTGAGGTGCCTGCCTCAGGGGGAAGGTTTTTAAAAAACAAAATCATCCCTACCCACAGCCTGTTCACCTTGCTTCCATCTGGCAAACAATATAAAAGTATCCACTGCTGTACTACTACTGTGCTGCACTAACTCCAGAGCAGCTTATTTCCTCACTCCTCACGCTGTGAGACTTCTTTCACAATCAGCCAACTTCTGAATGCGTCAGGTTAGATGATAGTGTGCATAGATGCAGCGGTTTGGTCCTCTCCCTTTCAGTGCTTTTTGTGGCTGTGGCTGTGGCTGCGTGTGTGATGTTACTCGTCTTGACAACATTCTGCCAGGCGAACAACATCTACAGCCGGCACAATCTCATAGAAACTGGATTACTAACAGAGTGGACTGTTACAGCGGAGTTTTTCCGATCCCATGACATACCAGCAGATATCGCCAGGCGCCCGGCTCTCCGTGGATTACCATCCTTGTGGAGAGGCGATGAAGATGGCATCAGGAGAGGAAGCAGAAGCAAGGCTGCAGGGCCGGCATACTGGAGAGGCTTCGCAGGCGGCCACACAAACCACCACCTCTTAGAATTTTTTTATCCAATGCAAGATCCCTCACTAACAAGACGGCTGCACTGAGACTATGGTTTGCAACAGACAACATCGTGAAGGAAAACTGCGTTCTGCTCTTCACTGAGACGTGGCTTCATTTATCTATTCTGGCTATTAAGCAAGCAGGCTGCACAGTACACCGCTACAACAAGAGACTCCGGTAAGAGCGGAAGAGGGGGGTTGTGCGTGTATATTAACAACAGCTGGTGTACAAACACTAAAACAGTCACTGCTCCCGGACCTGGAGTGTATGACTGTTAAATGCAGGCCATTTTATCTTCCTCAGGAGTTTACTGCTGTCAAGGTAACTGCTGTGTATATACTACCAGATGCTAATGCTAATGCTAGCCATCATCCTCCTGTGGCATCTACGTGTCCAAGGGCCGAGGGCTACACTGAAACCAGTTTCAGTGTGTCCTAATGGGACACTATAAGTGACCACCTGTCCCTGCAACTTATACCGGCATACACCCACCTCAGGAAAACCGCTCTTACCACATCCAGAACTGTTAAAATATGGCCTAAAGGTGCTTCTCAACAACTGCAGGACTGCTTTATGTCAATAAAGCAGTCCTGCGAGTCTGCGAGAAAGTGGTCCGGACCTACATTATTTCAAAACTCCCTCACCAGTTTGCCTATAAAGCTAACAGATCCACGGAGGACGCTATAGCCACAGCTCTCCATACTGCGCCCAAACTAGCTCCACCTGGAGCAGCAGGGGAGCTAGGAACAAGGTTAGGAAAGCGGCGGGTTCGGATTGCATCAGCTCCAGGCTCCTGAAGTCCAGCGCAGACCAGCTGTTGTGGGATTTTTGGGTACACGTTCAACCTGACCTGAGCCTGAAGCTGGGGAGAGTGCCACAGCTCTGGAAGACGTCCTGCATCGTCCCAGTGCCAAAGACACCGCACCCCAAGGAGCTCAACAGCTACAGGCCAGTAGCTCTGATGTCTCATCTGATGAAGACGCTGGAGAGAGACTGGTCCTCGTCCATCTGCGTCCGCTGGTGAGCTCCTTCATGGACCCGCTGCAGTCTGACATCGGGGTGGATGATGCCGTCATCTACCTCCTTTCACACCTCCCTCACTCACCTGGAGAAGGCTGGTAATGCACTGTGAGGATCATGTTCTTTGATTTCTCCAGTGCATTCAACACCATCCAGCCCAGGCTGCTGTGGGACAAGCTGCAGCTAGCTGGGGTGGACCATCACCTCCTCACTACATGGATTTTGGACTACCTCACACACACACACAGACCACAGTTTGTGAGGGTGCAGGGCTTCTGAGTCAGATAGGCTTCTCTGCAGCACCGGTGCTCCGCAGGGAACAGTTCTGGCTCCTTTCCTGTTCACCCTCTACACTGCAGAACTTTTCATACAATACACCATCATGTCATCTCCAGAAGTTCTCTGATGACTCTGCTGTTGTTGGCCTCATCACAGATGGGGACGACAGAGAGTACAGAGGACTTATTCAGGACTTTGCGGACTGGTGCCTGCGGAACAACCTTCCAGATCAACGCCTGGTAAAACCAAGGAGCTGGTGGTGGATTTCCGCAGGCATAGCCACTCTCCGCCTAAAGCAACCGGTGAGCATCCAGGGAAATGGACATCGACACTGTGAAGTCCTACAAGTACCTGGGTGTTGACCTAAATGACAGTCTGGACTGGACACACACACACAGACGCCAGCTTGTCAAGAAGGGCAACAGCAGACTGTTCCTGCTCAGGAGGCTGAGGTCTTCTGAAGTGCAGGGACCACTCCTTTATGACTCTGTGGTAGCATTAGCCATCTTTTATGGGATAGCCTGCTGGGCCTGCAGCATCACGGAGAGAGACAGGAGGATAATGGACAGACTGGTGAGGAGGGCCAGCTCTGTCCTGGGATGCCCCCTGGACTCAGTGGAGGTGGTGGGAAACGGGAGGATGATGGCTAAGCTGTCATCCCTGTTAAACAACACGTCCCACCCTCTACAGGACACTCTGACAGCTATGGGCAGCTCCTTCAGTGAGCGGCTGCTCCATCCACGCTGTGTGAAGGAGAGGTACCGCAGGTCCTTCCTGCCTGCTGCTGTCAGACTGTACAATAAAGAAAATGCCCTCTAGTCTGCAGACAAAACAACCAAATAAATAACTGACTAATAACCTGGACTCTTGCACAATACACTCCACTTCACCTCACTACTCATTTCACTGTTTCACTGTTTTTCACTTTTTTCTACTTGAGATATTATATATTCTTATATGTATTGTCAGACACATCCTCTCTCTGTACTGTATAAGTTATGATTTTTTTTTTTTATTTTTACGCTAAATATTTTATTTCTTATTTTTTATCTTACCCTATGTCTTGCATTTCCTACTATTTATTTTCCACTGTGTGTGTCTCGCTGCTGTTACACTGTGAATTTCCCCGCTGTGGGACTAATAAAGGAAATCTGAATCTGAATCTGAATGTGCAGCTACTCTTCGTGGACTTCACCTCAGCGTTTAACACAATCCTCCCCAACAGACTGGTGACCAAACTATCAGACCAGTATTAGTACCCTAAAATTTGCTGACAATGCTACAGTGGTGGGGCTTATCTCTGGGGGGATGAGTCCGCATACCAGGATAAGGTGGAGCAGCTGTTAGTGTGGTGCACTGAAAACAACCTGGCACTGAACATTTCTAAAAAGGAGATGATCATTGATTATAGGAGGGAAAAAATGAAAAAATGACATTTCTGGGCGTTCACCTATAGGGGGACCTGAACTGGAGCATAAACGCAAGTGCCATCATCAGGAAGGCACAACAGAGACTGTATTTCCTGAAAACACTCGGTAAAAATCAACTAGCACAGGAACTGCTGGTAACCTTTTATCGTTGCTCCATAGAGAGCATACCAACTTACTGCATGTTTGTGTAGTTCTCCAGCTGCACAGTGGCTGACAGAAAAGCGCTCCACAGGGTTGTTACTGCAGCCCAAAAGATCTCTTCCCTCTCTGCAAGAACTGCACAGTTCCCGCTGCCTCAGGAAGGCACAGAACATTCTCATGTCACCCAGGTTACACACTTAGACAGCACAGACAACTACAATCACGAACAAACAGAATGAAAAACAATAACTGAACACTAAATTCTGGAAATATTTGAATACATTTTTACCATGGTCAGATGTTATTAATCTTACATAACCACAAATAGAAAAATAACCTAATGACTACGGATCATGCAAACAGCTGTGTTTAAAAAAAGTGTCATCTACAAGCCAGACCTAGATCTATTACAGAAACATGACCACTTTTGTCCACAGAGAACGCCAAACTCAACACAAAATCAAAGTTCCCTGTACTTACTAAAATATAATTACTTAAATAAAATTATTTGACCAGAAATATTATACAAATATGAACATGAACTAATTTTACTTAACTATTTACTGTAGAGTAATACCATTATCATACTATTTTGATACTGTTTCTCTGGTACACCATAGTGCCAATGGAATCTGAATATTTAAAGTATTGTATCATTAGTATTTTTCAATGATGTGAGCATTAAAAAACAGAAAAACTCATAGCCTTGTGATGGCAGATATTGCCTGGGAAAAATCTCCAAAACTATGTTGATACAGCTAAAGGTATTTAGTTTTTTGTTATTTGAATTGTCTACTCACATTTAAGGTTGCTTCCATTTTCCATTCAATAGATCAGCATGCAGACTGTTTTTTTCTTTTTCTCATATTGAAGCCCATTATTCATTTTAGCAACTTCATATGCAATTCATTGACATAAATATAGAAAGAGAAACTGAGAAAATCAGTTCTGTCTTGTTCCTGAAGGTGGTGGGCTGCAAATGATCAGTGCAACCTGGGTGGCAACATCTGGATGTAATGTCTGGTTAGGGAAAATGTTTTCAGATAGAGAACCAGCACTGCTACAGCTGGATGTTCCAACCAGACTCTTGTGTTTTGGGTTGACTGATGACACGTGTCATTTTTGCGTCGTGACTGTAATTCTTATTGTTAGCCAATTCTGTCTCCCTCTGAAAAACAACACAATTTAACACACTTTGATCAGAAAGCGTCAAATGGTACATGATACATAACGCCAGTGCAGCGTACACCCTACCTTAGGGCTATATGGATATGCAGTTCGAAGGCTCCCAGTTCAAAACGTTAGAATATTCCATGGGTCCAGGGTTTCTGGTAAAATAGGCTTGATACTGAGGTAAGCTGCTCCTCCAAAATTGCACATTTAGGCGTCTTGACTATTAAATCCGTGCAAGAATGAAGTAGCGCAAAGCTCCATTGATCTCTGCGGGGGGAATGAATGAATGAATTGCATTCATTAGTGCACTGCCTTTCTACTCTATATGTGCGGACGACATGCTAGGAGTGAGCTGCTGAGCTTTCATACAGCCGACCCTGCTCTCGGATTCAGGCGGAGGGCGGAGTCGAGGCGGCTGTTTTGAGCTGAACTCCACCTCCCAGGCATCACTTCCTCCTATACTGTATGTTGTTGTCCAACCAGGCTCTTTGAACAGCAAAATGGCATAGTGTACCGAAGTCCACAGACCACATTAGAAGATTACATTAGGGGCATAACAGCACGAGAATGGTAACAATTTCCTGAAAAAAAAAAATCCGCCTTTGTCCACAGGGACCGTCAAATCAACACAAAATGAAATATTTCATTGAACTGCTTTGAAATACTTTTTCTGTGTAGTTAACTCCTGACACAACAAACAATTATGGACCATGAAATGAAAAGAATGAATTTCTGTTTTTTGCATACTATTTAAGAAATTACTTGGTTAATTTAGTAATCCTGAATGGAGCAATACCCCCACCTGGACTCTATTTTTCTCATTTTTTATGTACGATCTGTGAACAAGTCGGCACATGTGACTTTTTTGTATGTTGCTATAAACTTGCATCACATGTACATCATCACATTTTTTTTCTTCACAAAATAGTTCTACTAACTATTTTATTTTAACTCAGAGAGACAGATTCTCATCAGAATTACCTATCAGGTCACATTCCTGAGCCGTATGTGGCCACTGCAACACACCGGAGTAATGTGCTTCTAGTCCTGCAGGCTGTATGCATTGCCTTTCAGTACTTAGCAACGGTACGAGTATGATGTGAGTAATGCAGAGAACCTGAGCAAAAACATGGTCTGCAGTGCAATTCACAAGATAGCACCTTCTCTAATAGAGCTATTGGATGCCCTTGTCAACCACTTGCCCACCCTGAGACGTATACTGTATAGTAAATGCAGTCTACTAAATAAAAATAACTAGAATGCAAACAAGGTGGATTTAAAATTCAAACCTAATGTAACATATTGCTTTTGATGTGCAAACTGAATGTAAAATGAGTATTTTGCGATAAATTGCCATTGCAATTGCCTGTATGTAAAGGGAATGACACCAGATGGTGATGTGAGGTCAAGTATAATCATGGCTTACTATTATCTTCCGTCCTGTATTGTACAGATGATGATCAGATAATTCAAGATCATGATTCAAAATTTTTATTATCATGTGCACAACAATTACATGCAGTTATTGCTGGCAATGAAATTCATGAGTATGTGGCTCCATTAAACAATGCTCATCCCTCCTCTTCCTGAAGTCAGCTCCTTTGTTTAGCTGACGATGGTAATTGTACGTTTGTTTTCAGGTCTATACAACTTTTGCCTGCCTACTGTGTGTTGTCCGCTTTATTCTTGCAATTGGACCCCAGGGATTAGTGACTTGCTTGCTCTCAGATACTGGCCTGCAATCACTAGCAATCACTGTTCAAGTTTGATGTGTTCACATCATTTGAGCAGCTGAAATAGGCCAGCCAAGTTTTATCCATTTATCAAAATACATGAAGATCAATTCCTTTGCACAAGATGGGAAAGACCTCTGTTTTCATTGGCAAGTCTTTTTAATTTTAAACTTAAAATCCATTCATTAACCAAATTATACCCTCCTTGTTTCCATTTGGGTAGTATTTCAAGTTTGTCTTCTTAACAGAAATAAGATCTGTGATTGGTAGAGTCATTTAAATCTTGACCTGTTCTCCCTGTATGCAAACTGATATTGATCCAGACCAGCAGGGATGATGTCTTTGATGTGCTTTAGGACGATCCTCTCAAAGCACTTCATGATGACTGGAGTTAGAGCGACAGGGTGGTAGTCATTTAGGCAGGTGACAGCAGATTTTTTTAGGCACAGGCACAATGATGGATCAAGGTTTTAAGGCTGACAGGAACTGTAGCAAGCTGCAGGGACAGGTTGAAAATGTCCAGAAAAACTCCTGCCAGTTGGTCTGCACACAATTTCAGAGTGTGACCAGACACCTTATCTGGTCCTTCAGCTTTCCTGATGTTGATTCTTCTTCATGGAAGAGCTCACTTGGTGCAGCTGCAGGTGAACACTCTCTCTGCTGCCAGGTGTGTCAAAGCGAGCATAGAATGTGTTCAGGGTGTCGGGGAGAGTGGAATCGTGTCTAACTAGCTGATCACTGTGCTTATAATCCGTTATTGCCCTGATACCTCTAGACATTTGTGGGTTGTTGTTTTCAAAGTGCTCCTCAATGCCCTGTTTATACCTGGTAAAAAGGTTGAAATAAATATTACAGAAGGTATGTGGATATGACTGTATAGTATATACAATATATACAACAAGCATAGATTGGTGGTAATTTACATGTTAAAAACGATGTGTATTAAAAATGAGAATATATTATTTACAGGTTCAGTAGAAGTTTGTGTTGCAGGGTTTGTTATCACAGGAATTGTTCCTAACATTTTGTGACTGGTGTTAAATGTTTGTCAGAGTCACAGGCTGTGGAAAGAAACTGCTCTGGTGTCTGGATGTTTTGGCATACGTAGCTGTAACAACTACCAGAGGGGAGGAGTTGGAACAGGTCATGTCCAGCATACAATAGATCTGTAGAGATGTTTCCCAACTCTGGCTACATATAAATCCTGAATAGAGGGCAGGTTGGCACTAATTCTGTCTGTTTGTTGTAGTCTGTTCCTGCTGTGGTTGGTAGCTGATCCAAACCACAAAATGATCAATGTGCAGAAAACAGACTGAATAATGACAGTGTAAAACTGGACCAGCACACTGAACAGCCTGAGCTGGCACAAACAATAAACAGATGGGGCTCCTTAGGTGCAGTCATTCAGTGTGGAGGGCGAAGAACAGTCGGGAGAGCACACACCTCTAGCGTGTGCCTGTGCTCATTGTCCAGGTGTTGGATGTAATGCTCCCATCAATCAGGACAGGTGGGGACTGGCACAGTGAGTTTGCACTGAAGGATGTCTGGGATGATGATGTTGAGTCCCGAGCTGGTCCCCTGGTAAGGTGTTGTGTTTTCCCATGTTGACTGCATCATTCACTGACCCGCTTTCTCGGTAGGCAGACTGCAGGGGGTCCAGGAGGGGGCCTGTGATGTCTTTCAGGTCTATAGTCATTTAATCATGTGGTTGAGGGTTTCTTGGGGATTGGGACAATGATTGAATGTTTGAAGCTTGAGGGAATTCACACTCCTCCTGTCTCCTCAACCGTAAGGCTCTACAGAGGGTGGTGAAAGCTGCTGCTCAGCACATCACCAGGATGGAGCTGCCATCCATGATGGAGGACCTCTACACCCAGTGGTGTAGGAGGAAGGCCACCAAGATCATCACAGACCCATCATCATCACAGTGACCCAGCCACAAATGGCGCTTTTCCATTACACAGTTCTAGCACTACTCGACTCCACTCAGTTTCGGCCGTTTTCCATTACAATAGAGTACCACCTCAGTGAAACTCCAGCGACGTCATTTGTTATGCGACACAAACCACGAAACAACTATGGAGGCCACCAGACAAAGAAATGTTTGCACCTCGTCGTTGCTCCACAGGGGTTGATTTCTGTGCAGCCATTTCTGATCGTGTTTGTTGTTATTGGGTTTTAAAAATGGCTGGGTTGACTCTTATGAATGAGTCACTCTCCTGACTCATCTAGTTGACGTCACGCCCTGGCCAATCAGTGGCCTGCCGTCTGCCGACATCACATTTTCGGCTCGACTCAGCAGCACTTCGCTTAGGACCCCCCGGCCGAGTAGGTACTAGAAAAGTACCTGGTACCAGGTACTAACATGTAATGGAAAAGCCTAAAAACCGAGTCGAGTCAAGTCGAGTCGAAGCCGCCAGTAGGTGCTAGTGGAAAAGCGCCAAAACTGTTCTGTCTGCTGGTGTAAGGGGCAGCTTCATCCTGCAGGCCATAAGACTCTTAAATTCAGTCCCCAGCACCATCATTTTATAATAACACCATCACTTCTATTGTGTATATATATTTTTCTATTGTATATATTTTATTGTATATCTTTATTTAGTTGTATATTACTACTTTATATTTTAATTGTATATTTTATGAGGTCTTCTTTATTTTATTACTCTAGTATATTATTTATTTTAAATTTTATTTTATATTTTTATTTCTTAATCTATTTTTTTGTTGAGTGTCTCTATTCTTGTTAATATTTTTTTAGCATTGTTTGGGGAGACTGAGATTTAAGACATTTCATTACCAAGTGATTGTTGATGTAAATTGTTGTGTAATGACAATACATTCTTGAAACCTGGAAATCTTTAATAAGCTACCTGAGCTTTAGTGTAAACCAGGGTTTTTTGTTAATGTGGGTGAAGATTTTGTTTGGCACACCCTCCTTCTCAAAAACTGATGTACAATGGCAAAGATTCAAGATTTTATGATCATGTGCACAAATTAAATGGAGTAGTCGCTGGCAATGAAGCTCCCAAAAACAATGCTCAAAACCATTTAGCGAGTAAAACCACTCAAATAAAAGAAAAATAAAATAAAATAAAAACTAAAATAATAACATAAAATATAGGCCTAAAATATAATTATGCAACTAAAATAAAATATAATAACTAAAGATAATAATATAAGTTTGTCCATGTCTGTGGCTGCAGCATTTAAAGCACTCCAATCAGTGTAGTCAAAGCAGGCCTCCAGCTTTTCATCTGTGGTCCATCTCCTCACAGTCTTTAACACAAACATGGCAGATTTTAGTTTCTGTCTGAAGGTTGGGATGAGATAAAGCAGACATTGATCTGAGAATCCAAAAGCTGCCTGGGGAACAGAGCTTTGTTACAGTGTAATTACAGTGGTTCAGGATGTTTGTATTCCTGGTGGGACATTTAATGTGCTTTCTGTATTTTGGTAGTTTGTGGCTAAGATTGGCTCTGTCAATATCTCCCAAAACAATAAGTAGGGAGTCTGGAGGTTGTTGCTCCATGTTAGTTATCAGGTCAGCTAGACAGGATGTAAACATATAGCAGAATGAATGAGAAAAACCCCTGTGGTAAACAAAATGGTTTGCAGTTTATGAAAACAGTCTATGAGATAGGACTTAAGGACTTCTTCAGCACTGTGACATCAGTACACCTTCCTTATTTAACCCACTGGGGTCAAGGGCATAACTTTTTTTGACTACTTTTGATTTTACCTTTATATTTCACCCTAAAAAACTGTTGCATTGTTTGGTGTCATTTTTTAGCACAACCTCACATGTGTGACTGTACAGTTCATTTTTACAGTTCACTTTGACATACTGTATTAACACATTGGACCTAAAATCACACAAAAAACATAAAATCCGAATATAAAAAAGTTAGATTTTTTTTACTGTGAAAACCACAAACATGTCTAATTGAACCTATTTTTTTATAACTTAGAATGCAAATATAGATTGTAAATTTGACAGCTTTTTGTTATTTACTAACCCTACCCTAACTATTTACATTAAAATGTATGCAATACCTCAGGCATTTTTTGCACTATTAACTATTTACAAAACAATCAGGTGTCACAACAAGATAACACAAATTATTTGTGCCACTCCAAATAAGCTAGCACTTTAGCTCCTCCCTTACAATCTTACAATATTTCTGGAGGGGATACTTGAAAATATTATCTTTTCTATGCTGAAATGTTTGAACATCCAGAGTTTAGCTTTATATAACAATAAATCTTAGTCTAATACAGCTACTGTGTCTGTTGTGTTTCCCTAGGCAACCATGCAGCTCTTTTATCCCTCTACTGTGGCTCCCTGTGGCTTTGAAAAAAAAAAAGTGAATAAATAATGACTATTTAATTTCTACCTCTGGAACTTGATTGGACACCCCAGGTGATTGACTGTGACCACACATCTCCATGAAAGATGCGCGATGCGTGTTGTGCATCGCACTCGTTGCGTTGCATTGCGCCCCCCCCCCGTCGGAACAGGTCGTGTCATTGTATATGGACCCTGTGCACACACAGGTTTTGCGGCTCCCAGTGGGTATTACTCTGTGGGAAACAGGCAAATGGCTCTTTCAATGTTAAATGTTGCCGACCCCTGCCCTAGACCCTTGCTCTAACTTGTGTTCTTTTTAGGTGGTGACTAGTGACTGGACACCTGCCTAACCTAACACTAACCCTAACCTGAGGACTGATGACACCTGCTTCAAAAATTGAACCCGGCCTTGCCATCCTGGCTCCCATTCTCTTCCCGACTCCCAACTAAACCGCGTTGTGCTTCCCTGGGTTTCTCTGTTTCGCTGTCCTTTGGAGTTGTGCTGTGCTGTGCTGTGCTGTGTTGTGCGGTGGTACAACACCAGAGTGTTTTGTTTGATTCTTAGTAAATAAGCACTCAGGGTAATGGTAGGGGGAGAAGCTTTTTCTGTTAATGAGTTTTTCTTCTGTTTATATTTAGGGAGGCAGGTAAGATATCTGTATTTTATTTTATTTCCGAAATAGGTAAGTTAGTGAATTTTCATTTCCAGATTGTTTTGTTTGTTATTTTGGTTATGCTCCCAACGGCTGTGATACCCTAAGTTATTAATAAACATTTTGTGTGCTGGACTGCACCCGTGGTTGCTCTGGTCATCCTTGGGAGTGGGGGAAAGAAGGGAGTCATTCACTTTTTATGTTGTGCCTCGGTTTCCCCTAGACTGGACGTAAGAATATACTCATCAAACCCCTTATGCTCTATGGATGGGGCACTGTCATCCTGGAAGAGACCACTCCCATCTTAATGCCCCCCAGAGCATAACAGAGCCACCAGATCCCCTCACTGCAGTGATAAAGAGCCTTTGCTGTTCTCTTGGCAAGAAATCCTGTGCTTGCCTAGTTGTCAAGAGTATGCTGAAGGATGGTGATATGGTCATCTGACCATATCACTGTTCCTATTAAAACACAAGCCAGTTGTATAGTCTTTGTGACTGAAGCTGCGACATGTGCTTCTAGCACAAGTGGAATTGTGATGTGAATCTTACATTTTTGTATTACATTTTTGTACATTTTTAAAAACTAGAACTAGAAATGTATGTATGCATTGTATTCATTTACCATGTTTATATATATAGATGTGTATATTTTGTTTGTATTTTAAACGAGAAATAAATATGCCATTGACCCTTTCACAAATGCAGTTTTCAAAACTTGTGAGCACCACAAAAGAAATTTAATTAAACTCTGTAGGGGTAGGATTAACAAGTAATTCAGAGACAGAGTCTCAAAACCTCACAACACTTTTTGGGGTAATGGGGTTGACCTCATGAAATGCCAGTGAAATGAGTAGGTGAATAGTGTGAATACCTGATTCCTCAGCTGTATAGTATAATTATGAGATGTTTCTTGTTCAAGTAAATGTCTTTTTGACTGTGATAATGTGGGTTAGGAAAACTAGAATGTGAGTAATTCAGCTCATGCACATAAAGGCGTGACTGCACTGGTGGGTAACAAGGTTAAAATAAGACAGTTTCAGTATAATCGTGTGGCATTCAACTTAAAATTATGTATCCTCTCTAGGTGTTTTTTTTGTTGTTATCTCGGCCTCTACCTGCTGGATAAATTCGGTACTACATTCACCATACGGCGCCATATTAGATAGACATTGTAATACTACGGACGAACTGAAGAAAGGCGAACAGTACTTTAGATGACAAGGGTATTCAGGCCACAGTAGTTCGCGAAATACCAGAAGTAACTGTTTTATGATTGACAACAAGTAATTGAGTCGACCATCTCGGGCAGAGTAGTCCGAGGCGTTTTGTGTTTGTCGTCAATCAGCTAACTTGCCGGTAGACATGACTTCCTTGACTCTGCGGAGTTCGGGCCTCGTGCAGAGGCGGACCGAAGCCTCGCGCAACGCCACTGACAAAGACCGCCCGCCCGGCCAGGAGGAACACGAGTCCCGGCGGGGAGACGAGCAGGACGATGACGATACCGGAGACTCTAAAGAAACACGTCTCACCTTGATGGAAGAAGTGCTGTTGTTAGGACTAAAGGACCGAGAGGTAACCATGGTAAAAATCTGTAACCTGTAAAAATTCAGGCAAACCTCAATGCTTGATGGAAGGTTGTCCCTCAAGCTAATGTTAGCTTCCTGACCGGCACAGTTTAAGTTAACGTTAGCATTGCAGCTATAGCTAACAACAACAATGGGCCTCGTCGCTACCTACTGCGCTGGTTCATGTTGTCTAGGAAAAACTTCGTCTTGGTTAGGTCGAAAAGCGATCGTTCACATTCAGAAAACAAGTGTGGTCGGTGAATTGAATACTGCCTCGTGGAAGATAGTCTTTATAGTGACGTGTGTGGCTATAGTTAACGTTACCAACGTTAGCGAGTTAACATGAGCCATTAAAACGATCTATCAGTAGTCGGTGAAATTCAGAATTATTTGTGGGTATAAATATACACTTCTAGTTATTCTCAATATGGACGCATAGTGGGACTATTAATCTTCTACCAAAGGTTAGTTCTGTAAACAGAAGACTACTGAGAAAAAGACGACATACGGAGCCATTTAAAAAGTCTTGGAACACTCCTGAGCTGTTTTCTTTCTTATTTTTACATCTCAAATCCCAGTGTAGGTTATTATGGTGACATTCTGCCAGAAATAAAACATTCTGACCCAAGCCCTTTCAGTTTCACCAATTATATGGCTAATTCTGCTCCATCAAGATTTCAGAACTTTTCAATTCATGTCATGGATTTTCTTAAACAATGCTGTGAAGAGTGCTATTGAATTCATTTGATCTGGCTAAATCGTATAGCTGTACTCCAAATACATGACATGAACTGGGAGGTCCTAGATGAGTTCATATGGAATGACCAAATATGAGAGTGTGTTCAAATGTGGTTTGACTAATCAGAATGATCAATCTTTCAGGAGACAGGGGCCCTCAGAGTTAACCCATAACGGACATCCAGCCAACTATAAGAGGCATACCCTCTTCAAAAGTAAACATGACAGTATGGTTTTCTGAACATGCCACGTATGGGTTAAGTAACAGTAGACTGCTTAGTCTGTTTTACCTCAAATATTACTTTCATCTTCCCGTTTGTCTGTCATCGCATGACTGAAACGCAGAAAATTAAAACATTACAAAATAAGAAAGCCCAACTCTGCCCAATGTAGAAGTGGTACCAAGTCAGTGCCACTGATGTGAGCACTAGAACCCGACCAGTTCTGTTGTAAAAATGTATTTTATGTATGTAATATGTGCATCATATGCTGAATCTAAATTTATACATTAACACATTTTTTGCAATAATCCTCAAATGTTATTATCAAACAGACAACAAACAAAAAAAGCCCAACACCTTACTACTACAGTGCCATGAATATGTATTTGCCCCCTTCCTGATTTCTGTGTTTTTTGCATATTTATCACTCACAGAGGTTTCAGATCATCAAACCAATTTTAGTATCACACAGAGACAACCCAAGGAAATACAAAATGGCAGTTTTGAAATGTTGATTCCATTTATTAAGGCACAAAAAAAAACAAAACTTATCTAACACTATGTGAAAAAGTAATTGCCCCCTGAACCTAATAGGGAGTTGGAATGCCACCTTTGGCAGCGATAACTGAAATCAAACGTTTGCGATAATTTGTGATGAGTCTTTCACAACGCTGTGGAGGGATTTTGGCCCACTCCTCTTTGCAAAATCTTTTCAAGTCAGCCATATTGGAGGGTCGTCTTGCATGAACCGCGCGCTTAAGGTCAGACCACATCATTTCAATTGGATTTAAATCTGGACTTTGACTTGGCCACTCCAAAACCTTCATTTTGTTTTTCTTGAGCCATTCAGAGGTGGACTTGCTGGTGTGCTTTGGATCGTTGTCCTGCTGCATGATCCAAGAGCGCTTGAGCTTGAGGGCACGAACTGATGGCCTGACATTGTCCTTCAGAATTTTCTGGTAAACACCAGAATTCATTATGCATCATCAATCACAGTAAGTTGTCCTGGTCCTGAGGCAGCAAAGCAACCCCAGACCATCACACTGCCACCACCATGCTTTACTGTGGGCATAATGTTCTTTTTGTCAAATGCTGTGCCATTTTTGCGCCAGATGTAGCGGGCTGTGCATCTTCCAAAAAGGTCAATTTTTGACTCATCAGTCCACAAAATGTTTCTCCAAAAGTCTTGAGGATAATCGAGATACCTTTTGGCAAATGTGAGACGGTCCTTTGTGTTCTTTTTTGACAGCAGTGGTTTTCGCCTGGGTACTCTGCCATGGATGCCACCTTTGGCCAGTACCTTTCTTATGGTGGAGTCATGCACACTGACCTTAACTGAGGCCAGCGAGGCCTGCAGTTCCTTTGATGTTTTTTGAGGGTCTTTTGTAACCTCCTGGATTAGCCGCCGTCGCACTCTTGGAGTAATTTTAGGTGGTCGACCACTCCTGGGAAGGTTTGGCACTGTTCCCAGCTTTCTCCATTTGTGGATAATGGCTCTGACAGTGGTTCGCTGGATCCCCACAGCCTTGGAAATGGCTTTGTAGCCTTTTCCAGACTGATGGATCTCGATTACTTTTTTTCTTAATTCTTCTGGAATTTCTTTGGATCGTGGCATGTTCTTGAGATCTTGTAGCCTACTTCACTTTGTCTAACAGATCCAATTTAAGTGATTTCTTGATTTGAACCCAGGTGGTGGCAATCAGGTTTGGGTGTGGCTTGTAGAATTGAACTCAGCTTTCCCAAAAACTGTTGTTAATCACAGTTACTTTGAGTTTTAGCAAGGGGGGCAATTACTTTTTCACATAGGGCCAGATACGTTTTGATTTTTTTTGTGCCTTAATACATGGAATCAACATTTAAAAACTACATTTTGTATTTCCTTGGGTTGTCTCTGTGTGATATTAAAATTGGTTTGATGATCTGAAACCTCCTGTGAGTGATAAATATGCAAAAAACACAGAAATCAGGAAGGGGCAAATACATATTCATGGCACTGTATTAGCTTCCACTTAACTGACAAGATATGAAACAAGCTACGTGGTTAGCCAGCTAGTTAATATAGCTAGAGAGATGCATTAATGCAATGCCTCTCAATCTGCTATGTTACTGACTTGACTGACATGCCATGACTGGCTAGCTAACTTGCAAACATAGCAGATAGATGTGATAAGCATGTGTGACATGATGGTTCTCTGGGACAGGGTTATATTAGAGTTATACTGTATTTCACAAATTAGTTAGCAACTCACCCCTTGACTCCATTGTCTGCACAGCTCTGAGTTGTACTCTACTGCTTGTACTTGGACAGTACTGAGAGAATTGTAAATAATGCAGTTAGACGATTCTCTGTTGGCCAGACTATGGGATGAGAATATTTCAAAATTACCCCAAGAATTGTTTTCTGCGTTATATGTAAGCGTACACCGATCAGGATTTTTGGGCCGATTTTGGGGGCTGTCTGAAGCCTTCAATTTATTATGTATTTAAGTATTCTTAAGAACATTGTATAATAAGTGTTAAAATAGACAAGAAGACAAGAGAGTATAACAAATTGACATGTGTTTAGTTATTGTCAGGCAACATATTCTACTTTCTTTCTAGGCATCAAAGTGTACTTAAGTACCAAAAGTAAAAAAAAGGTGTCATAAAGTAGTACATAGTAATGGAGATTAATGGATGACGATTATCAAAGTCAAAGTCAGTTTTATTTGTCAATTTCTTCACATGTGCTTGACATACAAAGGAATCGAAATTACGTTTCTCACAATCCTATGCGTTACATGGACAACAGTAAAGTGCACATGCACAACAAGACAAGTTCTAAAGTAAAAATTTGGCATAAATAAATATTTAGAGTGCAGTAACTTAAGGCTACTTTTACCTAATGCTGCTAAACTAACTAAGGTATGACAAGACAAGACATAGAGTACACAAAGTCCGCTGCTAACATAACAGGGAATGACAGGACAGGACAACACAGTGTTTCAGTTGTATGCATTTAGAGGTAGTTGTTGTTGTAAATGTAGGGTTTTAGTGCAGATGTATTAATGTGTTCATCCCTTTTTGCTGAAGCTGGTAAAGATGGCACTATTTCAGCTACTTTATCTACCCTTTGTGCTTATAAAGTTTGCAAACTCATCGCAATGGCATATGATTATATTGGTGGGAGGAGCTACTAACGTTACCACTTTGAGTTAGCCAAGCACCTGACCAAGATAGCCAGTGTTAGTTAGCAAACTAATGAAATACAATAAAGTACAGATAGGCAAAGATAGATGCACAACATCATCTATCTGATCAAACTATTTGCATTGAATATCACCAGTAATTCACACTGGCACTTATTTGAATAGATAGGAAATAAGTGTCCTCAGGGTCCTAAATGAACACTTGCCACGTATCAAATTCGGGTATATTTTCTGTCTGGCGAGTAAATCTCCAGAGGATATCTGTCACACTGGTGGGTAAATAGTTACACCAAAATAGGCATGTAATAAAAAACTAAGCTGAGAGTCTGTACTATGTTTTGGTGTCACTAACAGGCATGGTGCTTCTGCCCTCTGCTGTCCGTGTTGGAGCTTCTCTCTCATACACACACACATACACACACACACACACACACAGCTACCATGTGTGTATGTGTTTTTACGTGCATGTAAACAGTTAAGCCCTTGACCAGTGGCTTGAAAACATAATGTCTGGGTTCTAGTGCTCACATCAGTGGAGGGCACACATGGCAACAGGTAGTGTACTGTTTAAATAAAATGAGCAAAGCATCATCAGCACTTGACAAGTGGTTTTAATTTACATAAAGATCTTCACGTCTTTAAATGAATGATGTGGCACTGCTACTGTGTATTTGTTGACTTAATATAATATAAAATAATATTTTAAATAATAATAACCCACCATAAACTAATAAGCTTATTAGTTTATGGTGGGTAGTGATTGAAACCCTTTTAGATTTTTTTTATTACAATTTAAGGACAAACCATCAACTAATTTGCACATGTAATTATTATGGATCAAAAGAACTGAAGTTTTGTTAGCTTTCTGAACAATAATAGATAAATGTAAATATCAAAAGAATATCTGAGGTGAAACATAATCATATGCCATTTCTAATCATGGAAGATTCAGGGAAAGTGTGACATTTAATATCCAGGAATTCCCATTATGGATACAGTGACATGCCTGTAACAGTTTGGTCACAATATAGTGGAACCACTATACACAATCCAATAATCCATTTTTAAAATTTTTTTTTCGGCCGTAGTAACAGTTTACTCACAATGCTAGCAGAGACCTGAAAAAAAACAGTACCGTATTTTTCGGGCTATGAAGCGCACCGGGTTATAAGGCACAATATCAATGATTGCCTGCTAACAGGTCTATTTTCATACATAAAGCGCACCTGGTTATAAGGCGCATTAAATGCACAGATCATATTACTCCGCGAGGCTCCTGCGCACAGAGGTGTACGTATTACTCCGCAAGGCTCCTGACTACGGTGGCCGTAATGCTCAATCCATCAAGCAGTGCAGCTTCAGTAGCTTACCAAGGCCGTGCTAAAACATTTAGACAGATTTTTGAGCACCGTGTACCACATAAAATCGGTTCTAGGTCAGAAAGCACAACCATAATTAATTCATACATTAGGCGCACCGCATTTTAAGGCGCACTATTGATTTTTGAGAAAATTAAAGGATTTTAAGTGTACCTTATTGTCCAAAAAATACGGTAACCTGTTTTACACAAAGGTGAGTTTAAAAACGAGTCTTGTTATGTTAACTGCCTTGTTAAAAGCCCGACTGTGCTCTGCTTTGAATTTCTCAGTGGAAGTCCCCACTGACACCCTGGGGGTTAAAACTGCAAATGCTGCAGGCTCTCAGCAGTGGACCATAGGCTCAGTCACAATTGCGCTGCCTCATTGTAAATATAAATGTGAAAACTTGGAAGCTTTGTGATAATCAGAGAACCCTACTGTTATGTTTATTTTTGAAGATCTGTGTCTTTAGGTGGGGCATGAGTCCAGTATGGATCAACTTTAGGGACCATTGTCCTGAATAGTTGGTCGTTCAGGTTAATTAAACCTCATTCTTACACATGCTCGTTTAAGAAAAAAGTCAAATCAAAAGGGGTGATTTCAGAAAGTGATTGATTTCTTACTGCATTGTTAAGGTGTTGTTAACATTGATTTAAAAAAACAGCTCTGTGGTGGCACAATTGATGTCTCTCAATTATGCTTCTTGTTTTTTGACCGAATTCGCCACACTGTCGTGGTCACGCCCCCTGATGAAAAGTTGAAATTGTTTGTCATATGTCATCATCATGGTCTTGACAACGTCCACACCAAGTTTGAGGTAAATATACTTAACTGCTTTGGTGGCGCTATATCCATAGCTGAATATTGCAGCATAAATTTGTTCAGGCCTGGGACTACAATCAAACATGTGAAATTTCAGCCTGATTCAACAATGGATGGCGAAGTTAGAGCCACTTCCTGTTTTTTGGTGAGAGACCGAAATTCGCCACGCCGCCATTGGCATGTCCTTTAATGAAAAGTTAAAAGCTTCGCAATTTAACACTGCCTATGTCTCTAGATCGCACAAGCCAAATTTTAAAGACAGTTGGATTAAATCTCTAGGAGGAGTTCGTTCAAATATGAGGCATAGAAATGTCCAAAATCGTGCCAAAATATGATTTTTGGATTCAAAATAGCAGACTTCCTGTTAGAGTTAGACCATGGCTCCAGGAGACTTTTTTGTGCATCTTGGCATCTTACAGAACTCTTCCAAATTTCAAATGTGTAGGTCAAACCGTAGCCAATGGGGACCCTCTGAAAACACGCACGTAGGTGGCGCCGTAGAGAGCCATTTTTGGATGCTCGTGCCCGGGACCCATAAAATATGTAATTTAACACCTGACTTTGGGGGGGTACGCAAATCTTTGTGAGTTTTCGAGCACCTTCAAGCCACGTAAAATGCAATTTACTTATGCACGGAATAAGGAGGAGGAGGAGAATAAAAATAAGAAACATTTGAATTTCAATAGGGCCTCGCACCGCCATCGGTGCCCTTCGGTTCTCGGGCCCCTTTTGGGGGGGCCAGCATGTTGGGGGCACCGGCTTGACGATTGGGCAGCAAACACCTGAGCGTGTTTGGTTGTTATATGGGCCGTTAAGTTCAAATGTTTGTGAAACGTTTAATGGGGATTGCTTCTTTGAATTTTTGTAGGAAGGGCGATATGGAGCCATTTTATCACACACAGTCCTGAGACCTACATCACGTCAGATTTTACCACTTCTGATGAATTTGCCAAATTTTGTGACTTGTCCCAATGGGGACCCTCTGAAAACATGCACCTAGGTGGCGCCGTAGAGAGCCATTTTTGAACGCACGCCGTGTCCAGGACCCATAAAATACGTAATTTTATGCCCGACTTTGGGGGAGAACGCAAAATTGCGTGAGTTTTCGAGCACTTTCAGTGCATCGAAAAGGCAATTCATAATAAACATTCGAATTACAATAGGGCCTCACATCGCCATCGGTGCCCTTCGGTGCTTGAGCCCTAATTAAAGCCGCAAGCAGCATTGGACAGGCACTCGCACCTCCGAGCCCGTCGGGGGGCCGGCATGTCGAGGGGACCGACGTGACACTGGGTGGAAAACGTGAGCTTTAGCAGCCGTTAGATGGACTGTGAAGTTTAAACATGTATGTGAAACATTTACTGGGGGCTGCTTCCTTTGAATCTTTTTAGGTGGCATGCTATGGAGCCATTTTATCACACACAGTCCTGAGACTGACATTTCTAGTGAGATTTTACCACTTCTGATGAATTTGCCAGATTTTGTGAATTTCTGAGCATCACAAGCCGATCAGCAGCTGCTTCCCTGTTTCATGGCGAAACATCAAACTTTGCCACGGCCCCACAAACACACCATTTGAAGAAAACTAAAAAGCTTCGCAAAGTGTGAGACCTGCAAATTACGTCAATTTCCTATTTTAAGTTGAATATCGAAATTCGCCATGCTGCCACTCATGCAATTTTTGATGAAAAGGAAAACGCTTCGCAGTTTAGTGTCACCCATGTCTCTAGATTCCACATTTCAAATTAGAATCAGATCTGATGAAATCTGTGGGAGGAATACGTTAAAATACAAGGTCTCAAAATAGCTGAAATTATGGCAAAACTGAAAATATCTCGCTTCCTGTTGGGTTTAGGATATGGGTCCAAGAGACTTTTGTAGAGCTCAGGAAAACACGCGTGTCTGCCAAATTTCATATATATCTGACAAACCCAATCCGGGGGCTGCTTTTTTGAAAAGTTCTAGGGGGGGGGCGCTACGGAGCCATTTTGCATCAATCTGTCTTGCTCCAGGAGACATTTCTGTAGGGCTTGTGATGTTACATATGTGTGCCAAATTTCAGACATGTAGGTTAAACTTAGTCCCGGGGCAGAATGTGTTAAAATACAAAGATTGTAATCTGCTCCTATTCAGAAAAAATATGCCACACATAAATCAAAATATCCTGACTTCCTGTTGGGTTTAGGATATGGTTCCAAGAGACTTTTTTTGTAGATCTTGGGATGTTGCATAAACTCCGCAAATTTCAAACACACAGTTCAAAGCATGGCCAGGGCCTGCAAGAGACTTTTTTGTAGACCTTCTGATCTTACATGTGTGCCAAATTTCAGATACGTATTTGAAATACTGTGGCGGGGCTGCTTTGTTAAATCTATCTAGGGGCGCAATTGCTCATTGCGAAAAATAAAACGCAGATGTGTTCAGGGCGTAAATCTTATTAAACCAATGAAATTTAGGGCAGATCAGACCATGTCTACGTAAGTTAGAGCAACGTTTCCACTCATGGCAAGACATTGAAATTCACCACGCTGTCACCGCCACACCCTCTGATGAAAAGTTGAAATTGTTTATCAGATGTCATCACCAAGACCTTTGCAACATCCACACCAAGTTTGACTTGAATATGCTTAACCACTTTGGAGAAGGCTATCATAATGTAAAACATGACACTTCCTGTCGCCAACAGGTGGCGCTATATCCATAACTGAATATTGCAGCATAAATTTGTTCAGGCCTGGACTACAATCAAACATGTGAAATTTCAGCCTGATTCAACAATATATATGTGAGTTACAGCTGAATTACAGCCACTTCCTGTTTTTTGGTGATATCATCATCAACATCGAAATTCGCCACGCTGCCACGACCGCATCGCCCTCTGATGAAAAGTTAAAAGCTTCACAATTTAACATCGCCCATATCTCTAGATTGTACAGTCTAAATTTGAAGACGATGCGATCAAATTTCTAGTTCGTTCAAGCAGAAGGCGCGGAAATGTCCAAAATTGTGCCAAAATTGGATTTTTGATTCAAAATGGTGGCTGTTATAGTTAGACCATGTCTCCAAGAGGCTGTTTTTGTGTGTATTGGCATTTTACATCACTCCTCCAAATTTCATATGTGTAGGTGAAAAAATGTCCATTGGGGACCTTCTGAAAACATGCTCGTACGCGGCGCCATTGAGCCATTTTTTTTTACGCCCGTGCCTGGGACCTATAAAATACGTAATATTATGTCTGGCTTTGGGGGGGTGCACAAATTTTCGGGACTTTCCAAGCACCTTCAGGCTGCATAAAATGCGATTTATTTAGGGTAAGAGTCGCAGGCAAAATAGTCTATTTTTCCACAGAGTCTGAGTAATATCACTACATTAACATCTACAGTAGGCTATATAAGGGAAAAAGTTACTAAGCAAACCGAAGCTCATGCTGACAAAATATGCTGCTCTAACACCTGTTTTTTCATTGATTATACATTAGTTACATTGTTCAGTGTAGCCAGGCTTTAAGAAGTATCCACTCTTTTACATACGAATTGACCTAATAGGGTGATGAAACATTGTTTGATATATCAGTAAGATATTAAGTTAGCCTGCCTTCTATCTAATCATGTAATATCTAAACTGACAAACTGCTTGCAGAAAAGGCACAATCATAGCACTACTGGATGATTAGGTAGTGACTGAGTGCAAAAGCTTTGTTTTGATTCACCTGTTTTATTTTTCATGTTTACTTTGGCCTTACTTGCTGGGATAATCAGTTTGACCTTTGTGAAATTTCCTGTTACGCCTGATAGTCAGCCTGGGGCCAGTGAGGTTACTTTTTGATATACTGGACTGCTGCAATTGCATGGTAACTTTTTTAACAAACCACGATTCTCATAATTTTTTGATGTAGGGCTACACCTCGTTTTGGAATGATTGCATTTCATCAGGGCTGCGAGGGTGTATGCTGATTGAACTTGCCCTGCGAGGACGTCTTCAACTGGAGGCTTGTGGCATGAGGAGGAAAGGTCTACTGGCCAGGAAGGTACGTCTTTCTTATTATACTTTTACTATTATCACTGATAATAAAATCATGAAAGTGAACAAGAGAATTTGCTTTGAGAAGGAATGTAGCTTTCCATTTATTTTTATGTCTGTAAATCAGCAGAACATTGATCAGACTCCAACATTCTTTAGTTGCAGCTTCTGCTACATAAGGATTTTATGTTTTTTTTCTGTTTTGTCATTGTATACTTTTGTATACATTTGAAGATGCCAGCCTGGGCTTCTGTGAAACTAATTGGCATTTTTTTAGATTTTTGTTATTATTACTGTTATACCAGACAATTATTCAGATAAGGTATTTGACAAATTAATCAATGAAAGTTACTTTTACCCACAGTACTAATTGAGTGAGTAAACTTCAAAGTAAACAATATACAGATTTGATGTAAGTAGTTTTGGTATCTGACCTTGAACTTCAGTCCACACTATGAGAAGAGCCTTGATGAATTAAAAGAACAGGGCTATTTTACTATTTAGCATTGTCGTATTTTACTATTTCAGTGATGACACCGTGTAACGGGCTGCCATCATTCTGAATGAAATTTGCAGGTGATTTGTAAGTCAGATGCTCCAACAGGTGATGTTCTCTTGGATGAAGCCCTAAAACACATCAAAGACACCCAACCCCCGGAGACTGTTCAGAGCTGGATCGAGCTGCTTAGTGGTGAGTCAGCTGCCTCATTGGCCCACAGCTCAGGTATATGTGATGAGAGATCTATAAATGAAATGGATCAGGCTGTCTCATTCTGTTTGTACCAATGTAATTTTGAGTTATATGGTTTGCCAATGCAGGCTGTTTACCAGTGTACGTCTGCAGTTTTAGTATATATAGATTACAAGTACTGTTTGTATCAGTTGTTAAATTAAAGAGTTGTTGTGTTATTTTATTTAGTTTACTGTCTGATGGTTAGATAGAAGTTGGAAATGAGAGTATTCATTATTTATTTCTGCATTAGTACAAAACCACATTTAAACTCTTACTTTTTCAACACTAATGTGTCAGCAAACTCATCAGTGAAAATCAGTGACTAGACTGCAGCACTACCAGTTTGCTATGCAAACAGTGGAGATGAAAGATGTGATGTTACATAAAAAGGTGAGACCAATGTATATCCTCTATAAGGGACATTAGTCCAGACCTACTACTGTAGTTTGTGTGCAGTGTCTTAGATACTGGTACTGACTCTGGTCTTTCTATTGCCTTTATCACAGAACCTTGTTATACAGTCATGTGAAAAAATTAGGACACCCCATTAAATAGTCAATGCTTTATTAAAAAATGTTCACATAACAATGTCCAATCTTGTTTTTATTCTATTTCTGGAAAAGAAAGTGATTTAATTTAATTAAACAACATAAATTAACATATTTTTACTCATCAAAAAAAAGATATGAATGCGTAACAATGCGTATTTTAATGGAGGAAGAAATTAGGACACCCCCACATATTTTCCCACTTAAAATGGCTATAATCACACACAGGTGTATCAGATCAGGTGCACATGATCAGAACATCGTTACCCAGCATTTTGAAGGAGGCTTGCCCTATTTAAACCTCAGACATTTAGTTTGGTGTGCCCCTGTCTGTTGAAGTGAGAGTGAGCACCATGGTGAGATCCAAAGAGCTGTCTGAGGCCCTCAGAAAAAAAAAAAGATTGTGGCTGCTTACAAGTCTGGTAAGGGATTTAAAAAGATAATCAAAAGAATTTGACATCAGCCATTCCACCATCCAGAAAACTGTTTACAAGTGGAGGACATTCAAAACAACTGCCACCATGCCCAGGTCTGGCTGCCCAAGCAAGTTCAACCCCAGAGCAGACCGCAAGATGCTAAAACAAGTCATCAAAAGTCCTAAAATATCATCATGGGACCTACAGCAGGCTCTCGCTACTGTCGATGTGAAAGTGCATGACTCTGCTATCAGAAAGAGACTACAGACTAAGTTTGACTTTCATGGGAGGTGTGCAAGGAGGAAACCTTTGCTCTCTAAAAAGAACATTAAGGCCAGACTGAAGTTTGCCAGAGAGAACATAGACAAAGACCAGGTCTTCTGGAATAATGGTCTTTGGACAGATGAGCCTAAAGTTGAATTATTTGGACACCAGAACAGAAGACATGTTTGGCGTAAACCAAATACAGCATTCCAGGGAAAGAACCTCATACCAACTGTGAAGCATGGAGGTGGAAGTGTCATGGTTTGGAGGATGCTTTCCCTGCAGCAGGACCTGGCCAGCTCACCACCATCATAGAATCCACCATGAATTCTACCATGTATCAGAGGGTGCTTGAAGAACATGTGAAACCATCTGTAAAAAAATTAAAGCTGAAGCGGTAACTGGACACTGCAACATGACAATGACCCAAAACATACCAGTAAATCCACCAAGGATTGGCTGAAAACTAAGAAGTGGAGAGTCCTGGAATGGCCCAGTCAAAGCCCGGATCTTAATCCCATTGAGATGCTGTGGGGTGACTTGAACACGGGCTGTGCATGCAAGAAACCCCTCAAACATCTCACAGCTGAAAGAATTCTGCATTGAGGAGTGGGGCAAACTTTCCTCAGATCAATGTCAGAGACTGGTAGATGGCTACAAGAAGCGTCTCACTGAAGTTATTTCAGCCAAAGGGGGTAACACTAGTTATTAGGGGGTAGGGTGTCCTAATTTTTTCCTCCATTAAAATACGCATTCTTCATATCTTTTATTTGATGAGTGAAAATATGTTAACTTATGTTGTTTAGTTACAATTAAATCACTTTCTTTTCCAGAAATAAATAAAAACAAGATTGGACATTGTTATGTGAACATTTTTTAATAAAGCGTTGACTATTTAATGGGGTGTCCTAATTTTTTCACATGACTGTAGATGTACATAGACAGCATAAATCGTCATGTGGTCTCCTCTCATTTTTAGGAGAGACATGGAACCCCCTAAAACTTCATTATCAACTCCGGAACGTCCGTGAACGACTGGCCAAAAACTTGGTGGAAAAAGGTGTCCTCACTACTGAGAAGCAAAACTTCCTGCTTTTTGATATGACCACACATCCTCTGACCAACAACAACATCAAGCAGCGTCTCATCAAGAAGGTCCAGGAGGCTGTACTGGACAAGTGGGTGAATGACCCCCATCGAATGGACAAGCGCCTGCTTGCGCTCATCTTCTTAGCTCATTCCTCCGATGTCCTCGAAAATGCCTTTGCCCCACTGCTAGACGACCAATATGACCTGGCCATGAAGAGAGTGCGGCAGCTATTGGAACTGGAGCCCGAGGGAGAGAGCATGAAGGCCAACACAAATGAGCTGTTATGGGCTGTGGTGGCTGCTTTCACCAAATGAGGCTCACAAAAATAACAGAAAGCAGTTGTGGCATTCAAGTGGCATTGTATGTTGGGGTAGGAATTAGAGTACTGACCCCATGGTAACTTGACTGAATTACAGTTTACCACATGCCTGGACTTGGGCTGGAATGGACTGTCCTCTTTTCTTGTCCCCCTCATCCCTTTTTTCTTCTCCATCCAGATAAGTGTCCTCATTGATTCTTCATGGCCCTGTTTCCCCCTAGTATCATTCATGTGTTAACTTTTGCTAAAAATAACTAATTGAAATGGTTTGTGACAAAATGGGTAAGGCTCAGTTCAAGATATCCATTCATATACTCTACTGCTTTCTCTTGGGTATGTCTCTGAAATAGTTTCTTAGAGTACATATACAATCCATGTATATGGCAGTGATGTTGTGTAGGAATGGAACGTAAATGGAGATCTTCTGATGAAGTGAATGAAGTGTATGGATATTGGTGTATTTGGTCTCATACCATTCTTTTGCATTCATATGTAGTACTGAAGGTAAGTATTATAGGGATATATGAGACTGGAGACCCAGCTCACACTGGCCAGTGGAAGTACACCCTGGGCTGATGGATGACCTTCCAAACTTGCAGGTCATTTAACATTTTAAACAACATTGTATAAGTGAAATTTAAGTTAAATTTCCCTTTAAACACACAAAAAAAATGTAAACAAAAAACTTAATTTTTGGTGGAACGTAGAGGGTGATATAGAAGACTCTCAGCCTGAGGAAAGAAACTGCCCTGGATTCTTGTGGTGCAACAGTATCTCTTGCCATATAGAAGCAGGGTGAACTTACCCACCTACTTGCCTGTTTCTGACATGAAGAAGTGAAAACTGGACATACTTTTTAAATAGCTGTTCTCTGGCCAGTAGTTTTTTATTTATGACACATGAATTTTAGGATTATATCTCCTGTAGATGCACTGTCAAAATGGGTGCATGCCTAATATAATCAGGGATATCATGATTCAAGTCTCTAATATCTAAATTGTTACTGTGTAATATATGGCATTTATAAAAACCCCTCTTTGCATGTGTGGTGTTGAGAATCAAACTGAAATATGTTAGTGACAGGTACAAACTCAGGAAAGCAGATGCAGTCAGCTACATTTGTTTAGCGAAAATCAAATGGACATAATTTTGGCCGATTAGTGAATTTAAATAAAATCAAATATTAAGTAATACACAGGGCAGGATGAATGCATTCATGATGATGAGCTCCTCCTCTTTTGAGTTTGTGTATGCTACTTGAACTTGATCTAGAAACAGTGAATCCCCTTCTAGACATTCACATAATATATTTAGTGAAATATGCTTAAATGACATTTGCTTACGTGATGATGAGTTTATTTGAATTCTAATTCTTCAGTACAGGGGAGAGGTCAAGGATGTGTCAGGTTGCTGTAAGACAGCCTGGATCAGACAAACTGCTACCATAACTCCCTCAAACATGAAAGTCACATTATGTAAATCAGACATTTTCAGAGTAGTTTTTTTTACTTTTCATGGAGCTAAATGAATAGTATACCCGTTTCCGGTCTTAATGCTAAACTAGTCTAAATATATTCCACACTTGTGCAGACAGTTGTAGTTTGCAGGTACTTGTGAGTGCTCCATCGTATTTACTAAACTAAATATTTATTGGAATATCTAACACATCAAATTCTAATCAGAAGAATCAAACGGTCTCACATTCCAGATGTTGATGTATATACTTGTATCTGTCTTAAAGTAAAACTTCAATTGTCACACAAAGTCAGCTTTCTGATTTCTAACATGTTTAGCTGCAGTCTTTAAAAATAATGGACATTGTGCTGTAAAACATTCAACAAAGCCATTTTTTACCACAACTTTTTTTTTCAGTTGTTTTCATTTTTTATCAACTTTATTTTCATATTTGTTTAAATATTCTGTTTGAACAAACTTTGCTAATCAATCTCATGGATGTTGTGCAAGGCATTGCTTTATTAAAGAGCCTCCTGTTGTATGTAGCAAAGGGCTCAAAGTGATTAGTTAGTGATTGTGGGTGAACAGAAGAAGTGACCAAGGGGGGTTATTAATGAGAAACGCACCACAAATTACAGAGTGAATATAAGAGATTATATGTGTTGTCTACATAAAGGGATCTTTAGTCTGTGTACTGTCTTTGACCCTGGAAAATAAACCAAGAGCTTGGAAGTGCCTAATCATATAACTGATTTTAATGTGAAGCATTTGAACGCACCTGCTTTGTCTTATATGAGGACTCCAGTTTCGCGCATTCCAATTTATTTATCTTATGAGATCATGGACTACAGTCTGTGTGCATTGGTGAGTGAAGTGTTTTCCTGAGTTTCCTGAATTCAGTGTCGGGTGGTTCACCAGCTGGGCACATAAATTTCATTGTGGAATACAAATTAGCCATACAGTATATTGTCAGTATAGCTATATATCAGCTATACTGACAATAATTCCATACTGAAAGAAGCCATGCTCAGTTTGCCATATGATCTAATGTGTTTCCTGCTACTTCAGACCTTTCATGTTTTTCCATGTTATTATGCTTTTGTGTAACACACTGAATCCCAGTGGATGTAAAAAAAAATTTATGAAAACATGAAGTGAACAACCACAAATATAAAACACAAGGTGCTTGCAGATATACCTGTGTAACTGTGATACAATAAGGTAAATTGCGTTTGTTTTATTGAGGTGGGATAAGTAATTTTAGTATGTACATTTGTGTCTAGAAAGAAAAAAAGCTGGTTTGGTGAATGTCACTGTAAAGAATTATAATCAGTTAATCAATCAAAATACTTTGTTTATCCTAAGGGAATAACAAAGCAAAACTAAACATTTCAGACAATTCTGACACATATTCACTCAAATGTGTTAACAAAAAGAACACTTCCCCAAATTCAGTGAGATTATTTGCTTTAGGAATGCAGAAATAAAAATGCTGCAGTGGTAAATCTGCGTCCCCCCCATTGTAAAATATACCCGATGTTAGTACGTTGGTGTTCTAGGGATAAATACAAATTACAAAATTAAATTCACACCCATGTTACAAGAACAATTTCTAACCTCTAGTGAAATATAGTCAGACAGACAATCATTTGATGTCAACAGTTTAAGAGGGACTACACTTGAGACTACTTATAGTGAAAACATTTGACATTGGTTTCTGTGGATTGTCCAGAGTCAAAGGGACAATGCCACTGGAACCACTGCACCTGATGAGTTCGGCTTATTTTTAAATTATATTTTTTCAATACTGTGAACAGCACAAACTGAATTTCATTCATCTTTAATGTGTTTGTTTAAAGGCAGAAACCTCAGAGAAAGAGATCTCAAAACCTGGAAATATAAAACCAAAACTATCTACATGGACACATATCACCAGAGGGACGTGAGAAAATATGATTACATTAATTTGGTAAACCGATTCCTTAGTTTGCATCCTTGCACACTGCATTGAGTAACACAGTGGTAGAAATCACAGGCCACAACCAAGTAGATACAAACCAACACAACCGATGAAGCCCATGTGATCTCAGTCATGTTTAGGGTCCTAGTTGTTTGTACACAGCACAACTTTCACCTTAATCACAAAACAGCTGGAGACTGAAAATCTGCTGTGAATCACTGTTGACAAAATGACAATAACTAAGTACAAGGGGTGAATACCTTGTAAATGTGTATTTATACATATTTATACATATATGTATATAAGGTTCTATATATATCTATCTATCTATATGAAAGTTATTAATAGAATTTATGAACTCAGTTCGACAAAGGGCACAGACAGGTTAAATTAGAAAAAAAGGACAAGAACTAATAAAATGTTTACATAATAAATATAAATAAATAAGTTTAATTCTGTGAACCAAATAAATTGACATGCAGAATATATGTTTGAGATCATTTCTTAATTCCCAAGTTCACAGAATATTGCAGTGACATTGTTGCAACTGTGGGTGAAATAATGTCATACTGCAGCTGCAGCTATACAATCCCCAGTCTCTGTTCCCAGTACCAAGTTCCTCTTCAGTTGCAGCCAATGTTTGGAGTGTAGTCCTTCAACCAACACTGTTGCTGACCTACTGTTCATCTAAAAGTACCACAATCACTACTTTGAGGACAACAATGTCCACGTTTTAGACCAAGGAGAGCTAAGCCTACAAAAGGCTAGAGGAAGCCATATGCTAGCACCGTAATAACTCAACAGCCATATTTGTCAAATGGCTTCAGTGGATCTAAAAACTAAAAGCTTGTCATCCCTTAAGAAGGTAGGTCTTAACTAGTGTGACTGTTCGGCCAGAGGGCAGACACCAAAGAGAGAGGAAAAAATATGGATGCATGAAAATTGGTGTGTAGCAGATGATAGCAAGCAACTTTAATTGAGACTGTGATAAACAATGATGACCCTCATCTTTGTATTGTACCATATTTTGTGTCAGTTTGTTAAAGGAATAGCGGGTAGTATTTTCCTAAAAAAAAAAAAAAGCCTATGTATAGAATCCTGTAATCCCTCGATCAGTACTTACACATCACTCATGACCCATTAGAAGTGTGTGGCAGTGTCTTTATCTGCAGAGACCCTGACCTCTGCCAGGATTTTCTTAATTTGCTGTGTTCATGACATTTCTAGGCATCAACCTTTGGGCAGAGGTGTGTAGCCCCTAGCCAATAAGACCGCGCAGGGTATGAGGGCGGGACTCTATAAAAACAGAGCGTGTGTTCTTGGAGCTGTGGAGGTGAGGCCAACTTTAAATGTTGTGTTTACAAATCCTACTGGTTATACCTTTAACCTAAATTAACTTAAAAAAGAGGAGAAGACAAATGGAATAACTGGAAGGTTAGCTGAGCTCACCACTGTGTTGGCACGCCTGTTGTTCTTTTGTGAGGGCATTAATTAATTGTATGTGTGGCCTGTTGGCTGGAACAGTTGAAAAGCTAATTGGTAAAGATAACTTTACTAGTACTCCCTGTGGCATACGTCAGGGTTCCTGTTGTGTTTTCCCCTGTGTTTCGCTTCCCTGCTCCCCCTTGTGTGTTTGTTTGTCTCCTTCTGTCTGTTTTTGTCTATCATTGTCTGTCTGTCTTGTTGTCGAGGGAGATGAAGGGGTTACTTCAGGACAACGATCACCACACCTGCGAGTCATCTGCAATCAAGCCACCCACTCCACTGCAATATAAAAGCACCAGCTCATTCTTCCATTCTCTGCCAGACCATCAGGTATTTGGTTTGTGGTACTAGTGCCAATTACAGTTATATTTAAAACAACATATTGTAACACTGTAATTTCCCAGCTTGGGATCAATAAAGTATATCTATATCAGCATCTCTTTTTAATTCAGTGACAATGATATTTGACAAACTGCTGCTAAATTGATGGTACAGTCTTATATCAGACACAGGTCTTCTTTCTCTCTTCAGGTCAAAAGTGGCCTGCTTGCTATGTTCCCCCACCATTTTTCTCCATGAATGTATAAACACTATGTCTCCACATATTAGAGGCTATTCATTGCAGTGTGCTGAGATTTGTTACCAGACTGAAACTGCTCACTCATCAATGTCTACATCATTGGTGCTGTGCATGTTTATTTATAGGGCAATACTGAACAAATTTCCATCATATCTCTGTAAACATATTCCACAGTCTTGCAATCTTGCTATCATTATCTCAGATCACAGACTGATCTCGCCCCAATGTATGTGCAGAGATGGGGAAGACTTCCATGCTGTGATGGTTTCCTTCTACAGAATTTGGAATTTAAATAGAGGATGTTGGCTCTGTCATCTTAAGGGTAGAAAAGCCAGACTTAAATGTATATATTTTACTGATATTCTAGTATAAGAGCACATCTTCATAACATATCAACAGAGTATCTCTGGCTAAAGAAATATTGTAAATTCAATGATAAATGACTCCTTTGTGTGGGGTTGATTTGGATAACCGACATGAGCAGATGTTTAAAAATGATTACAGATTAGAGAAAAGTAATAAAAATAATTTGAAACAGAGAGACAGCAACTGAGAAGTAAGGCAATGACAATATAGCCAAACTGTAATCTCAAAAAGCCTTATTAATTGAACTGAAAAAAAGATGTAATATATTTTGCATTACTTTTTACAAATCCTCAACTGATATTTTGCATTGGAAGCTGCATATCAGCCTCTCCACTGAAGTTCTCTGGGTGTTGTGCAAGGTCACTTACTAAAGACATAAAACACTGCACAAAAAGTCAAATGTGAGAGCAGTCCGGTCTGTAATTAACATTTAAAGTCTATTCTATGAAAGCATTCTTATCCCAAATGGAAGGCTCCCCTATTAAGTTCAAGTTTAGTTTATCTGGCACATGTAATCATATAATAGTATGGCCATAAGTTTCTTCAATTGTGCAGTAAAGATGTGTAAAATAGAATAACAATAAAGACTAGAATAAGTAGTAGATAATGTGAGCTAAAGATGTGTTTACGTTGAATAATCTTGCCTGGAAGTTATGGACCCACTTACCCAGGGATTGTAGGGAGTTTTGTGATGAGGTTAGAGGGAACTATGGTGTTAAATGGTGAACTTTAGTCAATCTCCAGATGGAATAGAGTGGAGTGGATGATGAGTGCTAAGGCGTCCTCCATTGATCAGGAGGGATGGGAGGCAAACTATAGTGGGTTCAGTATGCTGGATAGTGAAGAGCAGATGTAATCTTTGACCAGCCCTTCAAAACACTTCATTTCTACAGAGGTGAGTGCCACTGGGCTGCATGCAGGCTGGTCTTATTTTCTTGGGCACAGGAACGATGGTGGACTTCTTAATACACATGGGTACAGACCAAGCCAGGAACAGATTGAATATCATCATCTTATAAAGGTCCATGATGACCACTGATTGATGATCACCACAGGTCAAACAAGACTAATATTTTTTTCTGTAGTACTGGCTTCACATGGACCCTTTCCATCTGTCCACTTGAGGTGGTTTGCACAGGGAGATTTGTTGAACCTGGGATGCTGGGATGGTAATAGTTGTTGGAACTGGGACAGTGGAAGTTGTTGGAGATAAGTGCTTCTCCTTGCCACTGACAAGTGTTTCACTAAGTCTGCTATACAGGTCATCATTATCTGGCAGTGGATTCAGTGGTAATACCTTTATGGTCGGTAATGTAACCCATATCTGTGAATACTCTTTCCCAAAACGTGTGAACATAGAATTATCATGTTAATATTACCCCATCATAGTAAAGTTTCTGGTCACAACAAACATATCAGAGAGTGACATGTTCTGATTGATTACTCAAATTAAATTGATCATATCATTTAAGCTACGTTTAATGCACAGACACATTCTGACCTTGCTATTCTCTGTTGGTTGGAACATAGTTGAGCTACAGAATGGGCAATGAAAGTCTTGCATGTCGTAGATTTTTTTTTTTTTAAATCTAGGCATGAATGTCCCTTCTTGGAACATTATATGCATCTTCAAAAAGAAAGACTAATTGCTCCAATTGAACACTGTTAACATCTAACATCAGTAATGTCTGGGCAGCTGATTTGTGAAAATCACCATGGCTTCTGCTGGTGTACCTTCTGAAAATGTCTGTAAACCTGTTGATGATAACTGCCAGCTGACAAATGCTAGGAGGATATATTTTTATTTGGATTTATTTATAATTTCAGAGCAGATTGACAAATGATGAGCTGTATGTTTTCTTGCAGATATCAGGCAGGTTCTTTAGCTTCAAAACCAACCTGTCTAGTGTTGTTGGAGAGTCACTCAGATAGTTAAGAACATGACTGTGTACTTTTCCAGACTTTGATGTAACAGACTCAGCAGTATTCAGCGTCACTGACTTATATTGAATTGTGGATGACCGTTTGATAAACGTTACTTGGAGATATGTTTGGAGATACCAGAGTAGCAGTGAGTGATAAAAATTTACCCCATATTTAGAGAGCTGACAATCATTTGTGTTTTTGAATCGTAGACAGGTGACTTATCAGTGAATCAAGAGGCCAGTGAAGAATCACACCTCTATTATGTGGTTAAATCCAGATCAGTGTTATGTTAGATAAATTAATATTTGAAGTATTTATTTAATTTTATTTTTTACTTCCTTCCTGATTGTTACTCAAAGCTGTAGAAGGCGCAGTGATGAATTTAAAAACAAGCCAGACTTCCCCTGGAAAGGCCAACTGCCATTTTAAATTGGAATATCTTAAAACAAATTAGTGTCCCTCCAAGATGTCTTCATTCATAAATGAACCTGTTTGATCACACATCCAATTCTTTTCTGCTCTCTCTGCAGGTCAGATGTAGAGGCTTGTTATTGCACTTTGAAGAATCAAGAATCCTGTCTTCATTACAAATTAAAATTTATGTTGACCAGAAGTAATGTGCATTTTTAATCTGCAATCTTTTCTTTTTCCTATGCAAAATAAAGCTTGCCAATATTTCTGGAGTGTTACTACTTCTTCTACTACTTTATACTTCTTTCTCGTTAGACATTACTTTTGAGTTCATGTCTACTGCTGACCCATTTGAATTGTTCTAAAGGACACCCGAGGTTTGGCCCAGTGGACCCCCACCTCCAGAGCAGCTGTGGGGGTGAAGTAACAACGGATATATGGCTCACCATAACAATAATGGAACAAATACAAATACAAACAAATATGGAAAGAAATGTCACACGTTTTATAAAGAGACTAATAAAAATAAGCTGTAGTGCTAACAAGCTAATAGGTTATAGTGCTGACAAGTGGTAGTGATGTAAACATACAGAAACGCTGTTACATTTATCACAAAGTTATACTGTTTATCAGTAAATAAACAGGCAATGAACTGAAGACCAAACATCTAGCTAAAGTATAGTCAGACCAAAGTCACAATAAAGCCTTTTATATGTCTCTGTATAGAGTTAAGTTCATATTAGACCTAAATGGGGGAGGGAGAGGCTGTGGGGCGCAGCGGAGAGGGAAGTGGGGGGAGCCTTACGGTTGTACTGGTTCAAATTCCCAGTATTTTATTTCAGCCAACGAAGGACTCTGCTACATTACTGGTGGATGACATGAAATGTTGTTTTGGGGTTGTTTTTGCCTTCAAGGCTTCATATGGAAAATTTTTACTGTAACACAAAAACAAGAGGGCATAACAGTTAAATTTTGGTAAAATTTAGAGTTTAGTTAGAATTGCAGTAGCAGTAGCTCAGTCTGTGCGGACTTGGCTTGGGAACCAGAAGGTTACGATTCAAGTCCACCACACACCAGTCTTCATGGAGTGTGGACTGCTGGCTGTAGAGGTGCCAGTTCACCTCCTTAGCACTGAGTACCACTGAGGTGCCCTTGAGCAAGGCACCCCAGCCTGCTCGGGGTGCTCTCACAGTGCAGCCCCCTCACTCTGGCATGTCCGGTATGTAAAACAACAACTAAGTGAAAAATGTGAATTTCCCCATTGGTGGGATTAATAAAGGTTCTTTCTTCTTCTTTTTAAACCTATTCAGAATTTAATCTGCTTTTATTTTAAGTTATTTTGGCTCTCTTGAACAAATATATTGTATACCCATGACAATATTCTCATCATTTATAATTATGAGTTTACGCTGCCCTCCGGTGGTCCAGGGACATTTGATCCTGGCTTTCTGTGATGTCATGCAAATATAGGCAGGATAACCTCACAAACTACAGGCTGCTTCAGGTTTTTTTTTTTTCCTGGTGCTGCAGTTGCTCTGTACTGACTGAACATACTTAGGGCATGATGCAAAATGCCATGATCAGATGAGCCTTATGAGCCTTCAATGGACAATTTATGACAATAATAACAATAATAACAATAACAACAATAAGAAGAAGAAGAAGCAGAAGATGAAGAAGAAGCACTTTTCAAAACAAAGTTACAAAGTGCTTTACATAGTTCAGACATAATTTAAAGAAATCACAAGATTGAGGAAAATATAATCAGATGCACAAAAATAAAAGGAATAAAATATACAGTAATAAAAGAGCACAAGCGATAATATAAGACTTGTTGGAAATAAAATAAAATAAACAGAGATATGATATCAATAAAATGCCTTGTTAAAAGTTTTAAGAAGTGATATAAAAGATGTCACTGATTCTGCAAACCTCAGATCATCAGGCATAGAATTCCAGAGCTGAGGGACCTTGACTGCAAATGCTCGGCCACCTTTAGCCTTGAGCCCTACCTGAGCATCTGAGGCTGCGCTCTTGTTCATAGGGGAGCAGTAATTCTGCAACATAGCTAGGAGCTAAGCCATGAAGTGCTTTAAAGGTAATCAGTAAAATCTTAAAATCAGTTCTAAAACTAATGGGTTACCAGTGAAGAGAGGCTAAATACAGGACTAATGTGATGATGTCTTTGAGTTTTTATTAAAAGCCGAGCAGCTGCGTTTTGTACCAGCTGAAGGCAGAAATAGTTTTTTGGTTTAGCCCTGAATACAGCGAGTTACAGTAATCTAACTGAGAGGGAAAAAAGTGTGACTGACCCTTTCTAGATCAGGCCAAGAGAGAAAAGACATGATTTTTCAGATACTCCACAGTTGATAAAAACATGATTGAACAACTTTTGTAATGTGTCTCTCAAATGCACGGTCGCTGTCAAATATTATACCCAGGTTTCTGGATGCAGGTTGTAGCCAGGGGGCCAAGATGTTTTTGCACAGAGGGAATGGAATGGAAAACCAAAGAGAACAATTTCAGATTTATTGTCAGTAACTGATGAACTTTGATTTCTTCACTGGTTTTTAAAGGAATGTAAATTTGTGTGTCATCGGCATAACAGTGATATTCAAATTAAATTCAAATTATTTATTTATTTAAACCCCCAAATCACAAAACATTATTTGCCTTGGAGGGCTTTTGTGTTTATGTATGATATGGCCCAGTGGTAGCATGTAGATGGAGAATAACAGGGAGTCAAGGATAGAACCTTGGGGGACACCACAGGTCAGAGAAGAGGAGGCCTCTTTGAGGAACTACCCTGATAGTCAGTGGTCATCCTTCAAAGGGACTCGCCATGCCATGATCAGGGGGTACCCCCTTGGAAAATGCATGGTTCCTGATGACATTGACTTTCTGAGCTGCCCAGCACCCCAGCATCTTAGTAGCCCTGTGCCAGTGAATTTTTAGCTGTCCAGCTCCATGACTGGCCACCTGCCAGAGCTCCTAGATTTAGAAGTCCCAGGGCCATATGCCTGAGCCACTGCTCAGTCCCCAGACCACTGAACTTTTTGGTTCAGTACAGGACTAAAAGCATTAAGTCATACCTGTGTACTGTCACAATAGAAAATCAATACAGAACCTTTTTTAGTAATAAAGTTGTCTGACTCAGCTATATTGCTATATTTACTTAAACAAAAACCTCTTCCACAGCTGGTTTTGCCTATTTTCTTTAATCTTCAGGTATTAAATATGTATGACTTAAGTGCAGAAAACAAGTTTAAGTTTAGACTAGCATTTTGGTGATCACAAATAGACAGACACATCACTATTCACAGGTGTCTATTATAAGTCTCCAGCTGACCACTTGTGCTGCTTCCACTAGAAAGTCAAAGGGCCATGCAGATCGTTAGTACGTTTCTGGCAACACCCTTGTAAACAGCTCAAGTTACAAGTTATATAATTTTCTTTCACTTACTCTCAATCCATGTACATCAAATTCAAAATTCAAATTTATTTATTTAGAGCCCAAAATCACAAACATTGTTTGCCTCGGAGGGCTTTACAATCTGTACAGTTGTGACACCCTCTGTCCTTAGACCCTCGAACCGAGTCAGGAAAAACTTCAAAAAACCCTTTATGGGAAAAAGAAGAAACCTGAGGAAGAGCCACAGATGAGGGATCCCTCTCCCTGGGACGGACAGACGTGCAATAGATGCCACATGTACAGAGAACATCATCAATCATTTTATGGAATTATACATGAGTCGTAATAAGCTGTAGCTATACTGAGTTCATTGGTTTAGTCCATGTGTGAAGGTATCACAGGTAATGGAAATGAGTCTGTGAGTCCAGGTGCATCTCTAGATGTCCTCATATGGAGCTCTGGGCCACTCGACCTTCTCTCCACAGCACAGACACAGATCATGTCCCCACCAGGCCAGTGAACCTCAGACAGATGGACCACAACCAGAATCAGTGAGGAACCTGCAAGACTGGAGAGAACAAAGAGGACCGGGGCTCCGGCAGTAACATGCACTTTACAGGACATAAGAGTATTCACATTAACCGTTTTGACACTTTAGCCAATTTAACTACTTTAACCAGTTTAGCCACTTTAACCAGTTTCTAAAAGTGACTCCAGTTTGCACTACTACCATAATATGAGTAAAGGAAGCAGAGGAAGAGGGAGAGGTGCCCGGATGCATCATGGGAGCCCCCCCCGGCAGTCTAAACCTATAGCAGCATAACTAAGGGCGAGCCTGTGCCCACCCTAACTATAAGCTTTATCAAAAAGGAAGGTTTTAAGTCTATTCTTAAACACTGACACTGTGTCTGCCTCTCGGACCCAGACTGGGAGCTGGTTCCAGAGAACAGGGGCCTGATAGCTGAAGGCTCTGCCCCCTAGACTACTTCTGGAAACCCTGGGAACTACAAGTAAGCCTGCGTTTTGGGAGCGCAGCGCTCTAGTCGGTTGATAAGGAGTTATCAATTCATTAAGATATGATGGTGCCAGACCATGCAGAGCCTTATATGTGAGGAGAAGGATTTTAAAATCCACTCTAAATTTTACAGGGAGCCAATGCAGAGAAGCCAATACTGGAGTAATATGGTCTCTTTTCCTGGTTTTAGTCAGCACCCGAGCAGCGGCATTCTGGACCAGCTGTAGAGTCTTTAACGACTTGTTTGGGCAGCCTGATAAAAGTGAATTACAATAATCCAGCCTGGAAGAGACAAATGCATGGACTAATTTTTCAGCATCGCTTTGGGACAAAAAGTGCCGAATTTTTGCGATGTTGCGCAGGTGGTAAAAAGCAGACCTTGAAATATGCTTAATATGGGTGTCAAAGGACATATCCTGATCAAATAAAACCCCGAGGTTCCTTACAGTGGTGCCGGAGGCCCAGTTAATGCCATCCAACAAGGCTATCATAGGAGAAAGCGTGTTCCTCAGGTGTTTCGGACCTAATAGGATCACTTCAGTTTTATCTGAGTTCAACAACAGGAAATTTCTGGTCATCCAAGCCTTTATATCTTTAAGGCAGGCATGGAGTTTCAGGAGCTGATCAGTTTTGTGTGGCTCCACTGATAAATATAATTGGGTGTCATCAGCATAACAATGGAAATCTATGGAGTGCCTCCTGATGATATTGCCAAGGGGCAGCATATACAAAATAAACAGAATTGGACCAAGCACTGAACCTTGTGGAACTCCATGACAGACTTTAGTATGCACAGAGGATTCATTATTAATATGGACAAACTGAGACCGATCTGATAAGTATGATCTGAACCAGTTTAATGCAGACCCTTTAATACCAAGCAGTTTTTCCATTCTCAGCAACAGGATGTGATGGTCAACTGTATCAAAGGCAGCACTAAGGTCTAACAGGACAAGTACAGACAGAAGCCCTCTATCTGATGCTGTCAACAGGTCATTGGTGACTTTCACAAGTGCTGTTTCTGTGCTATGGTGAGCTCTAAATCCTGACTGAAAAACTTCAAAAAGACTATTACTGTGGAGATAATTACATAACTGGCTGGCAACGGCTTTCTCTAGAATCTTAGACAAAAAGGGGAGGTTGGATATTGGTCTATAATTGGCTAACACATCTGCATCAAGTGTAGGTTTTTTGATCAATGGTTTAATTACAGCTACTTTAAAAGACTTGGGTACAAAGCCTGACACCAGAGACAGATTAATAATATGCAGCAGTGATGTGCCAATAAATGGGAAAACTTCCTTAAGCAGCGTAGTTGGGATCGGGTCTAGGAGACAAGTTGTTGCTTTCGATGATGAAACTAACGAGGATAATTCGGGAAGGCCAATTGGAATAAAACTGTCTAAGCAATTGTCAGGTTTTAATGTATCTGCTCCTAAATTTCCTGAGTCTGAAGGATCGGAGTCTAACGAGGGCAGATCCTGACATCACTGTTCCTTTCCATTTTTTTGAGTGTTGGCAACCTGTCACTAAAACAACCATGATGGACTTCATGAATGACATACAGGATGCATTAGCATTTACACTACAAAAGATATGTGGTAAATTGCATCCCAGAAGGGAAGGAACGATCAAATAAATAAATCTGATTGGCAGTTTCGTCCATAATAATGTCAAGTGAGTTCATTTGTCTGCTGCAACTTGGTGTTCTTTTGTTTTTTTATGTGCCATCTCCACTTTCCCAGGCCTCTTTCACATTATTCTTTACTTGTCCACCATATGCCATCAAACTATCCATTCCAGATCCTAACACTCCCATCTGCCCTGCAATTACTACATTCCCCTCTGACCTTCCCCACCCGTTTCCCTGTCTAACCACGTTCCTTCATCAGCCACGCTCTACATTTAGCGGCCCACTCTTTTGCTCTTCTGTCAGTTTTTACTAGTAGCTATATTGTTGTCTTGCCTTCTTATCTTGCTTTTGAAGCTTCTGTCACCAGAACCATAACTGCTGAATCTGAACTTGCCTGCCAAACTGCCTACTACCTGTAAACTTCCTGTAAACTCATTTTGTCAATAAATCACTAGTCATACCGGTCCCTCCAGCATCTTCATTTGGGTCTTCCCATGTTGCCACTCTCCCATACAATGCTGACATAAGCAAAACAAAATACCACAAGAAGTGTATTTAACCTGATATTTTGCATGGAAAAAACCCCACTAATTTGAACCCTAATTTTTTGAGTAGTACATTAAGACAGCATTCCTGCTCTGATTGCAGTGCTAAAGTTTGTCCTGCAGAGGTCACTGAAGCTCTACACATAGAATTCCGTTGGCGGCTGTAATGGGTGACACAGATGGCCAACAACAACTAACTAATAACTGGGTTTCTTAACATAGTGTCTTCTCTGTATAGTCATTATGCATCTTTTCATTTATTTGCTCACCAACAGAATGAACAGAGCTGGCTGGTCTGGTCATCTTTCACTGTTGCTGGCAACTTTTCATAGTTTTATGTGATGTTGGTACAGCTGATACAGACTCAGACGGTCTCAGCACAGAGAGAGTACATCAGTCATATACAACAGGTAATTTGATCTGGATTGAAGCTCTAGTATTGTTGTAGTTTGCCTCTCCTGCTAAGCTTTTAAACTACTTTAAACTGTATTGACCAAATTAGTATTTTTGTTTGAACACAGAGCAGTGCTTGGATTGATGTGTAAAGTAAAATGCCTCTATTACTGGCAATAAAAACGAAACAAAACAAAACAAAACAAAAACAAAACTAACCATCAAATCCAAGTGTGAAATTTTTTATACTTTACAATTGTGAAATTTGCTAACCATAAACAATCACATTAATAATATTGTGTAATTAATAAAAAATCTTCTGCCCCTTATTAATCTGGTTTCTCACCTTTCAGCAGGGCTTTATACAGATTGATTTCGATAGGCTATTTTAACAGCATGTCAGATATTAACAACCGGCAGAGAAAAAAATGTAGGCTATGACCTGAATTTAACGTCCCCATGTATGAACCTGTTTACTGCCCTCAGTCTTTAGATAGCATCCAAATAGTGAGCATTAGCAGGAGTGAAAGCATCATGTGGGTCGGATTGACGAGGTTTAGACATCTGTCAAATTCAGCCAATAGAATTTACATTAGTAATATTGAAAAATGTGCTGTGAGGGATTAAGTCTAGTTTCTAATCTGATCACAGAAGTCAGATGGGAGCAAAACAAGCCTCTAAAGCGTCATGGATAGCATGAAAAAATATCTTTGTGTGGCGCATTTTCACAGTCATAATTTAAGGAGTAGGAAGGAAACTACTATACTGTGCAGAACTGCCTGTCAAACATAATCATCCTCTGATCTGAAAGTCATGCTGCATCTTGCTGCTGTCCGATGAAAACCACGTATGCCAGCAGAAGATTACATCTCTTGTAAGTGTTAAGAATATTCTCCTACCGGTCATGTTTATGAACCCCTCTGATAACATGCCAAATTCTCATAAAAAAAATCACAATCATCAAGTTTAAAACAAGTATTTTTCTTATTTCCTGAGCAACATTTAATTGTTGAAGTTCTTTATTTTATTTTGTCATGCAGCAGCAGAATCAGTAGCCTAGCTTATCTGTTGAGAACTCCAAATGGTCCCTCACAGATCTGATGCTGTTTTGGAGCGCAAATTGCAAATTAGGGCATAATTAGAGACTATAATTTAGAACTTCATTTAGTCATTTCTTTCCCTATTAATTAACTGTCAATAGTGGCAGATGATGCACAATTATTTCTTTCCATTTTGTCTACTAAATAGAATAAAGCCTAAGTCATCCTTTATCAGGCTTTTTTGGCCTGTGGTCTCTCAGTCATTCGCATTTATTATTATTATTATTATTTTTATTAAAATACATTTACTTTTTAACTATTTCTGTTCCTCCTTTTTTTTACTGTATGTAGTTATTGATCCTTATTGATCCTAATTCACTCATGATATCTCTGTTTGTTTGTTTTTTGTCTTATTAGTTGTTGTGGTTTTAGTTGTTCTGTATTTCTTTGGACCTTCTTTATTTTTTTTATCAGGGCTTTGTTTCCCAAAAGATTGTCATGACATATAAAGGTCAAAAGCCAAACTTGGAGATACATGTTTTTTACTGGACAGTAATGAAGAAAAATGGCAGGGTATTTCCAAATTGATTCATTATTTTTTTAGATTCTAGATATGATGGGACTGATACAAAGAAAAAAACAAACCCAGATGGATTAGATTAAACCTCAAACATCAATAGAATTAGCCTCTAGTCATTAGATAACTTTTATTGTGATTTAGCGCTATATATATATAAAATAGACGTGACTTAAATTTTACATTATTTAGGTTTGCAGGTTACATATTTCTCAACTTATTGTAATTGATATTTTTCACCATCAGTTATTAAGTCTGTCATTTTGAGAGTTCCTCCAGGTTGCCCTAGGTTGTGGTGGTACTACACCGTACCTTTAAATGTAATTTTATGTGTCTCATTAAACACTCCATCTTAACATACTGTCATGGTTTTATTTTTGGCTGTGTATGTCAAAAAAACATGTAATGTAATCATCCCTGTATGTGGGGCTCATGTCTAACTCAAACAAGCTTGATCAGAATCAGAATCAGAGCTGCTATTTTGTAAGGAAATGTCTTACTAATTAACTATTAAAAATATTGTTTAACAATATTCTATGATACTAATATCACTGTCATGCTACCAATTTGTTAGTAGCAACAGAGACAGAGTGACTAACAGGCTGCAGTTTGTTGCTGCAGGCAGCAGCCATTATTCTGAAGTGTCACTGTGCTCTTTCACTCAGGGCCGCTCATTAACAAATATTCATAGAGTCATAGAGCCCTAATTGATGTTATATGGGTATTTGTTTGCAGTGTGGGCAACATGGGTGCTTGTACATGTTTTTTAAACTTGGTACCCTTCAACCAAAAACACATGGCAGTGCTAGAATCACAAGTCAGATGGTGAGATATTTATGGCAGGGACTGATTCAAGATCTGCTGTATGCTATGAAGCTTACCACCTCTTGGACTAAAACACTGAAAGGCCTGTATGTGTTGAACAAATGGAGCATCTGTTTGTGACAAGAGATAATACTTGTTTGGTCCTCCTCGCTAAACTGATGCCATTAGCTCATGATTTCTGACATTAAACACTATATATGTCAGAAATCATGAGCTAATGGCAAGCACTGCTCTGTGTTCAAACAAAAATACTAATTTGGTCAATACAGTTTAAAGTAGTTTAAAAGCTTAGCAGGAGAGGCAAACTACAACAATACTAGAGCTTCAATCCAGATCAAATTACCTGTTGTATATGACTGATGTACTCTCTCTGTGCTGAGACCGTCTGAGTCTGTATCAGCTGTACCAACATCACATAAAACTATGAAAAGTTGCCAGCAACAGTGAAAGATGACCAGACCAGCCAGCTCTGTTCATTCTGTCGGTGAGCAAATAAATGAAAAGATGCAGTTCAACTGAAATCACATTTAATCCTTTATACCCTTTTGCTGTCAAACATGACACCAATGTTATTTAAAATGTATCCTTAATAGTTTATATTATTAAAAGGAAGAAAACAGGTCTTCGGGGAAGTATACGAAATGCTTCCTTTGCTCTCAGTGGCTGGGCTGGTGGAGTCCATCTATATTTGTGTTTGATTGGCAATAGCTGGCAGGCTGCACCTCAGCAGGACAGCAAGAGACAAAGTAAACAAGCTTGCAATGTCGCCTACAAGCCATGGGCGAACAGTGCGTTGTTACCAGTGATGTTGAAGACCACACCAGCATTTAAACAGACCTAAATGATACATGAGCAGTGTAGCAGACTGCTGTCTGGCCAATGGTCAATGTGACTGTCTACCAGTTTTAGAACACAAACGTTACTGTTTCATGCAGATATTGTTGATTATATGAGGCTATTGCTTTTCTTTCTTTCTTTTTACCACTGAACAACTGATTTACAGAGCAGTATGTATGCTGTAGAAAACAAAACATGCAATTTAGAGTAAAGAGATGTTGGTTTGGACAGAGGGAAAGCCTTCACCTGCAATCCTTCTGACTTTCACAGTACCATTAAGGGCTGTACCAAACCTGGGTTACCAAATGAGGAAACCTGGCAACTGCTCCTGGGCTACAGTTAGTTTGTGGTAATTGAATTTATCACAAATGTAAATACTGTATGAAGCTCAAAATCACCATATAAACTGGAATGAATATAAGCAGGGCATAGACATAGGAAATCTGTTAAATTCTTTCTGACTGCCCATTAATACATCAGTTTTCTTAGTGACTGATTTGATAGGTAATCAACTTATAAAGGCATTCCTAAAATTTTATTAGATTTCTAATTATTGGATGCAAAGGAAGTGGAGGGGAAATGTACCTGCCCATTACAAAAAGAAATAGGGTTCTCTGCTTAAGATGGAGGATAAAATGGTTGTTACTATAATAACTTTCCACTGCTACAGATTCTGTCTCATAACACTATTAACTGCTGTGTAGCATTTTGGTGTCTGAGAAGCTTTTAAAATGTAGCTCTTACATAGATTGGTGAATATCATACGCGTAAGCGTATCGCTCAACTTTCACGCAGAGGTGCAGTGACCTGTCAGTCACCTGAGAAAATAGTCTGGAGTTGCAAAAAATAACAGTGCTTATAATTTTTAAAACTTTTAATATGTAAATAAAAAAAAATTTAAAAATGACCGTTATTAATTTTCATGTTTTTTTTTGTCAAGGCCAAAGGGAGCCACTATAGGGGCGCTGAAGAGCCGCATGCTGCTCCGGAGCCGCAGGTTGCTGACCTCTGCTTTAAATGAACAACAGTAACTGTGTATTTCTTTTTGTAATGAAAAAAGTGATAAATAAGGTTTTTATGAAAATACTGAATGGAAAATTTCTTACCAACACACAAACTCTTCATAATTGCTAAATTAGGCTAAAATAGAAGGCTCGGAATGATACTAAATGAAGAGCAATTTGGGAGCCGTTTGGGAGCCGTAAGAGCTGGCCCCCCTAAGGGAGCCGAGCCAAAAGAGCTGATTCTTTGAAAAGAGCCAGGCCTCCCATCAATAATTAACACAGTTTTTTTTTATTATTATTATTGTTGCTGAATACACATACAGACAAACCATTGGTCACAGGAGGGGGTGGGATGTTGATCAGTATTGGCTTGGGATGGGTGTCTCAACCAGTGAGAGCATTTGGGGTGGGCCTAAGACTGCTGCAGCACTCATATGAAAAAATTACCAAAACGAAAAGCAACTTATTTGTTTAAAGTGTTTTTAAACCAAATGTTATTGCACTTTTGTTGAAATAGCAGTACTTTTAAAATAAAAGTGTGCAATGTGCACTCTACTTTTGAATTCATTATTGAATTTTGTTTAATCGTTGCCCAGCACTACAAAAAATACTATCATGATTGTTTTATGTCTTCCATAGCATAGGCAAAACTGTGGATCTGGACTGTGGAGAGACAGTGGAACCAGACAACATTATGGACCAGAAGGTTAGCCATTTTAGAGTGGGGAGTTTAGATAGGGGCACAAAATGCACAGCTTTGTCTCTTCACACTGATGAGTGAATCCAAACCTATGTGGCTTCATGATTTACTAGGAACTGGTAAGGGTAGCTGGAGACCTGTAGATGGTTGGTGAGATGACTTACTGTGAGCACACACAGTGCATGCGAGCACAAAAGCATGGGTGTCGGCCACCATAGAGAGCAGCTGTAAGGTACGCTGGAGAACCTGAGACTGGACACAGTTAGGAACAAACAGATAGTGGTTAGGACAATTAACTGAATCTTGAATGGTCTTTTTTTTACTTCTCTGAGACTCAGTTTCCCTAGTCACAGCTGCCACTACTCTTGATAAGGGAGGAATAGAGACATAAACACATTCCAGAAGATGGTCATTGGCTACAGCAAATGCATTGATGACATCATGCCAAACTTAAAGCACAGACCGATGCCTATAACTCAGGTGATTTAGAGGAGAACAGGAAGTCCAAGTACGCACGCTGGAGAGCTATGAGCAGCACAGAAAGACAATACAGGGAGAAATACAGTACAGGGAGTCTCACTACCAAGACTTAAACACTAGGAGCATATGGGCTGAACTTAAAACCATCATGGACTACAAAAGGAAGATGAGCAGTACTGATGCTACTACTGATGTCTGCATCTCTCTCACAAACTGAACACCTTTTATGCATGCTTTGAGAGCAACTCCCCAGCTGTGTTGTGGGTGATCTGTGTCTGTGTTGTGGAGAGAGAGAAGGTCGAGTGGCTGAGCTCAGAGCTCCATATGAGGACATCTAGAAGAGATGCACCTGGACTCACGGACTCATTTCCATTACTTGTGATACCTCATACATGGAACTAAACCCATGAACTCAGCATGTATAATTCCCTACATGATTGATGATGTTCTCTGTACCACGTGGCATCTATTGCACGTCTGTCCTGTCCCAGGGAGAGGGATTCCCTCATCTGTGGCTCTTCCTCAGGTTTCTTCTTTTTCCCATAAATGGACCCATTTGATTGTTTGTCCCTACAGGCCCAAGAGTGAAGCTAAACAAAATATTATTGTACTCCCTGTTCATCATGCATGACTGCATGACTGCATGGCCACCCACCCACAGCTCCAACACCATTGTCAAATTTGCTGACGACACAAATGTCATTGGCCTGATCACCAGCAATAATGAGATGGCCTACAGAGAGGAGGCCAGAGACCTGACATCTTGGTGCCAGGACAACAACCTCCATCTCAACATCAGCAAAACAAAGGAGCAGATCGTGGACTTCAGGAAGAGGCAGAGAGAGGAACACGCCCCCTCTCCATCAATGACACTATGGTGGAGAGAGTCAGCAGCTTTAGGTTCCTTGGAGTTCACATCAGCGAGGACCTCCCCTGGACTCGCCACACTGGCGTCCAGGATTCTCTGCAGTTTCTACAGGTGCACCATAGAGAGGATCCTGACTGGTTGCATCACTGCCTGGTACAGCAGCTGCACCACCCTAAGGTTCTACAGAGGGTGGTGGAAACTGCTCAGCACATTATCAGGACAGAGCTGACTGCTATCCATGGAGGACCTCTACACTCAGCAGTGTAGGAGGAAAGGCCAGCAGGATCATCAGAGGCCACAGTCATCCCAGCCACAGACATTCGAACCTGCACAACCAGGCTTGAAGACAGCTTCATGCTGCAGGCTGTAGGACTTTCGAACTCATGAATTTTTGAACAACTTAATTACACAATTTCAGTACTTACCTCATACCCCAATAATCCAACAGTATTTTCTGTATTCTATTGTATATTATCTCCCATATTCTATTGTACATTACTTATACTTACATATTTTGTTTAGTTGAATAATTTAGATGACGTTTTTTTTGTTCTATATCTGTTTTTCTTTTTTCACATGTGGTTCTTCTTATAAATATCATTGAGCATTGTTTAAGAGAGCCAAAGACTCAAGAATTTCATTGCCAGCGACCAGTCCATGTATGTATGTATGTGTTGTGCACATGATAATGAAATCTTGAGTCTTGAATCTAGAATCTAGTGTCTAGCTTGGCTTAGATCAGACGTGAACTGCTTTGAGAGAGTGTTGGTATGGTTTGAGGTTCCTGGAGCTGCGTCAGTGGGTGAGATGAAGTTGAACATTCAAAGGAAAAAAGTCTTATGAGCTTGTCGGAAATGTAACCTCTTTGCAGTCTGGATGAACAACAGGGTTTTATGATCTGTCCATAAAATGAATGGTTGCTCTGCTCCCTCCAGCCAGTGCCTCAATGCAAGCTTGACTGTGAGCAGTTCTCAGTTGCAGAAAAGAAGGCACTTGGGTGGAATTTCTGGTCTGAAATGAAGCGCTGGGAGAGAATAGCCCCTGCCCCTGTGTCAGACTTTAACAATGAATTGAATCAGAATCAATCAATCAGAATCAATATACTTCATTTATCCCAGGGGGAAATTTGGTATGAATTCATGTGATGTGTCTGGTTGGATAAGAACAGACACTGTAGTGGACCATCTGAGAAAGAATCCTCAGTGCCAGGGGTCCAAGAGAAGGGGACTGCAGTAGAGATTAAATGGATCATAGGTGTGAGAACAGAACCGTAGTCTTGAATCTTTAGTAGAAGTTAGCAAACCCAAGAGTTGCTGGAGTCATTTCCTGGAAGTGGGTATGGGCTACTCTGCCCTCCTTGGATCCTGTACCCTCAAAACTCTCCTCAAAATGAAATTCTTGCTTGTCAGCCTTACTAAACATTTTATTCATGTTCTGGGAAAAGAAAATTGAGGAAGTCACAGGGAATGTTGCGGACATGGGCCTGGAAGATAGTGGCAGCATTGATCAGTCCAAAAAGCATCCCTAGACATTTGAAATAGTGGAGAGGGGTGTTGATGGCTGTGTTTCATTCATCTCCTTCCCTTATTTTGACTAAGTTACAGGCGTTCCAGAGATGAGCTGGATAAAATGGTCACACCCTGCTATAACTCAGTATATTACAGCAACTGTACCTTTTAATGTGGTCTATACTAGTATACTTGGATAGTATACTAGTATACTAGTATACTACTGGATTGAAGGATTTGAAGGATTGCCTTCATTTTGTCAGTAAAATAGCATTAAGACCAATTAGATGTATTTTAATTACCATGTAAATGAAAATGAATGCAAAACTATAGAAATAAGATCCATATCTACATCTGTGATATTACTCTATACATATATTATGTACACTGTTTTACTGTTTTCAGACTACATTTAGTTCTCACACAGAGCAGACCTTTCATGACTTACTCCAGGGATTCACCCAGCCTTAAGAGAAGCCATTTTTCATGAGTACTAAGCCTCTGCCTGAGGAAACTTGAAGACATCACTTAAAGGTGGCAAAATGACAAACTGACAGATGCCCTGTTTAGACTACCAGCCTGTACGCACTTATACACATGCACTTCCTTAGGCAGAAGATACAGTTACTAATGGAGCTCTGTCAGGTAACTGCTTTAGCAAAGACCAACAAGATAGTTACCATGGAAACAGGCATAAATTAAACCCCTTAAACAAGCGGGGGGTTGTCCTTGTCCTTTCTGCTCTACCTTTTTCCCCTCTAAAAGGTACAAAATTTATGACAGTCTGACAGAGGAAGTAACTTTTCAAGTAGCATTTGACATTTTGGGCTTGGATAGTGTATAAAGGTGCCAAGATTGACAAATTGAGACAACAGCCAGTGCGAACCTTGAGGAAGGCCTCAAACATGGCACGGCACTCTGCCATTTTTCATCTCAACAAACACTGTGAAAGCTCAAGAGTCCTTTAAGAACTACTGCAGATAAAATATAAAGTTTTGAAAACATTGTAAATAACTCATCAAATCAATGCTCCCTGCCAAAAGGGCAAATGGTTTTTGGTGAAAGAAAACATTTCTTCCATGAAAGCTGTCAGTCACTGGAGTTGATCTCTCTGCAGGCAGCAGGATATGCATGTTTGAATGTGTGAATGTGTTTTTCAATGTGTAATGTAATCTGCACAAAGCCACAGATATATCTGTCTAATAAACAAAGCTAAACATTTACTTAATTAGTCACTTTGGATAAATCAGTGTAATATTAAAAAATAATTAGCAGGAATGTGTTCTGGTGTGGAACATGGCTGATTCTTTGTTTTCAAATCAAAGACAAGAAAAGATTTTTATATGATCAGTTATTTTTCTGTTTTTATTTATGAATAATCACAAAATAACAGCAAATTCTGTTGTATTTACATTCCTTGTCTCATCATATTTAATTTTTCCCCCATTTCTTTTTTCCTAATAAAGCTGCTTTCACATGAATCCATTCAGAGTTATGCCAAAAAGCTCTGTTTACATTGTTGTCGAACTAATCGAACTACCTGAATATACAGTGCCTTCATGCCAATACACACAAGTTTTACAGTCTTACAGTATTTTAAACAGTAAAACATGGTACAACCTTGTTTAAAATATTTGCTTCAGTCATTCAGTGGTAGTTTATCTAGAATATAAATTCACTTTTCACTAAACAGTATCTGTTTTATAAGCTCTACTGGGCTGGCAAAAATTCTGGTTTAAAGAGAAACTGCTGGTAATCAAATATTGTTGTGCATTGTGCAGTAGTGCTGTACTAACCTGTTTAGTACAGCATATGCTATGCTATGTAAAACATTCTCAGACGATGCAGAAGGCCTTTACTTTTTTTTTTCTAAATTGGACAATCACAGTTCACTGTGATTGGGGATCTATTAAGAATCTTTAACCAAACTGTTAGAATCATGTCTTAGTGTCCATCTATACGTAACTTCTTTGCCTGTCAGATTATGACTTTAATTTGTTTTGTGATGCATATAATTAATATATTGTGGTATCTCTGGTTGATTTATTCTGAAGGTCCCACTACTAAAAATGTAAATTTCAGAGTGCAGACAGTGTGTAGGAGTTTATCATATTTTCCCTGTTTGATTAATAAGTTAATTGTTACATTGTTAATTGTGTAGATAATATTATAACGATAACATGTTTATTTCACAGCTACAATAAAACATGTTGACATTTTTCGCAGCATTAGTGTAGAATATCTTACAGCTTTGTTCAACAGCTATGACTTATCCCAGCTCACAAATAAGCTTGACCTCAGTTACAGTGAAGCTTGCTCCTCAGGAGAAGAAAGCAGCCTTGGCCAGCTGACCTTAGCCTTCCATATAGACATGTTGCTGTGATCCATAACTGGACGTATCAGAACAAGACACTGCATCAATTCAGCAGGGAGACGGGTTTTTGATTTGGTTCATGGGGATCACTTCTAACTGGAGACTAGCATTAACACTGAGTGGGTCGTCATCTTTGACTTGATCAACCAATGATAGTGGAGCTCCGGTGCTCGGCTTTAAAATGAGCTGAAGTAAAAAGGGTCTCTGTGCCACCAGCGCCCGGCTGAATCAAAATGTTGTCTTTTATTCCAAACCCATTAGCAACCTCCCGACACATGCTATAATAAAAATACACACTTATTTTGGTCAAAATGGGATGAAAACAGCACTTCAAAGCTCTTGGAGATTGAAGTAGCAATTTGGATTTTTCATTTTTCCCTCTTTCATTGCGCTGCTGTGGTTTTGGTCATGAGGAGACCTTTTCACAAAGTCCAGGATTGTCCATTCAGAAAGATGATTCTTTAATGAAGATGTATCATTTCTTCTGTTAATGCACAGAATTTTGTGACTGTGACTCGTTTGTTTGTTTGTTTGTGTGTGTGTGTGTGTGTGTGTGAGAGAGAGAGACAGAGAAAGAGAGAGAGAGGGAGGGATTTAGCATGTTGTCAGGCAAAAGAGACTTAAAAGTAGACTAATTGAGGTTTATGGTGCTAGACTTTCACTATGAACTTATTTCACAATGACTTAAACAACAACAAAAAACCCAAAAACTTTCTACAGGACGAGCACTGTACTATGAAAGCTGTAGAAATTTCACAGTACCCACAAAATCAATGCTGAAAGAGCAGCCACATGACAACATTAAAATAAGCACAAACAACATCTCATGAATTCTACATATTATTAAAATTCTCCGTTTAAGGTAAAACTGCCATTAGTAATTACATATTTCTTTAGCAATCCCAAAACACAGGTCTCGGATTTATCTATATCAGAACACTATATATTGTAAAGCTAAAAGTGATAGATCACTGTTTAAACTTGTTCAAAACTGAGCTTTTGATAAATGATAAATTATTTAAGTTTGTCATTCAATAATGACTTAAGATTTAAGAATTTTTTAAAGCAACTGAGTTTCATAAATTTTACCGTCAGGTCTGTTATCATTGAAATATGTCAGATCAGTAATAATTTTTAATCCATTAATTCATCTAGAAATTCATCTACAGAGTTCTTTCTTAAACTAGACTGTTATAGACAGGACAACCATGCTGGTTAGAACATGATTATGACAATTGTCAACATTAGCTTCTTTTAACTATGACCAAAACCAATTAGCAATAGCTGTATTAATTAAGATGATGATATGTTTTGTCTTGTCCTGTGGCTTCAATCCTAGATTTTCATTCAAGAAAAAATGTAAATATTTAAAATAATTTTATGTTATTATTCCTTAAATTCTATTTTCTATCTTTTCATTTGAGGTACACTATATACACCTATTGCTGTATAGTCACTGTTATGGATTACCATGTGATCAAAGAGGTAAATAAGTAAAGTACTTGATCAAAGCAATATATACTGAGCAATTTGCATACCTGGTTAGAACATGACAATTACCCAAAACTGTGGTTGTAGGTTTTTCCTTAACAGGATTTGTGCATCCCCTTCTACCTGCATTATTTCAGCAGTCCCAGGTGCTGGTAGTGCATGCCGTTGAGTCCTGGTGTACAACAGTCATTTTAACAGCATCAGGGAGATGTTATAGTATGTAGCTTTAAGTCCCAGTGGATCTAATTCAACACTTGTTTGTGGCACTGTTGCACCTAGAGACCAGCAGTCTGATGTCTGACATGCTGTTGCCCATGGCTGCTTTCCAGCTCAGCATCAGTTGGGGCTCAGCAGCCGTGCAAAACAGGCCCATGCGACCTGAAACTTTAATGCAGACACAAAGGTGACCGAGACTGTACTCATCTCCCTTCCTAATGTGCGGTGGGACTTCCTCCATGTCAGCAACAGTCATCAGCATCCCAGACCAGAGGGATGCAAGCCATAATGGTGTATATGTTGGGGGTGGTCATGGATCCTACCATAGCCTTCATCAGAGGGACGTGGTAATGAACACAAGGGATTAATTTTCAGATGTCGCAACATGTAAGCCATATAACTATGAATATGAAGGGAGTGTATTCAATGTTACTGCCTTCATACATCTCATACACACGTGCATACAGGCACACACACACACACACACACACACACACACAGTGCTCATGCTGTGCACACACACTGCTGCAAGCTTCTGCCTGACTTCCTCCACTGGCACTTTGTGAGTAGCATGCAGTTAATTATTGAGCACCCGAAGAGCAGCACAGCTCTCAGCCTTGTGCTGTCTGGTTGTTTAAAATAGCTCCTCACACACCCTGTGTGCTGCACACACACTGTTTATACCAAATCACATATGATTCTGCATTTTCACCATATGTCACTCAGTTCTTTGGCAGAGTAGAAGCAGCAGCCTCTTTTCAACTTGTGTCAGCCTAATAACAGCAATTATCAACATTGTAATTTGTTACTTTTGAGTTTTGGAGCAAGAGGCAGAATTGGAATTCAGAAATAGAAGATGAAATATCAGATCACAAGTCCTTTTTCATCTTTTTCACACTGCATGCCAAGTAGTTTAATGAAATACCACCATGTCAGGTGCCCAGAGTACATTGTGTTGTTAGTGAGTAGTGACAATCTGTATTGATCTGCTATTGAGCAGTAAACAAATCAACCACTGTTGTGATAGTATAAGTATGACAATATTGTGCTCTCAAAGGTGTAATAATTCAATGTTTCTTCTTGAAGGGACAGACATTGCTGTTGTGGTGACATATCAGAAACTCTCTGTCAGTCTGAGAGTATATAGGTAAACACTATATTTTGTTGTTTAATATTACTCATTGCTCTTGAGCCATCACCCCCTGCATTGTACTGGTACTGCTTTAGCTCATGTGGTCTTTTCAGTATTACTTTGACTTTCACTCAGTTTTAACCCTAGAAATTCCTCTGCCCTCACTACCATGATAACACAGATGTTCAGTTAAAATATGTCGAGTTCACACATAAAACTGTAATTATGTGCTGTAAGATGTTGTGTAATATCGCATGTTACGTGACATTGCAATGGATTGTGGTGTACCAAAATTACTGCTACAACTATTAAGCTTTTGTGATGATATTTTCATTTAATTTAATCCAAAATTAAGTGATTGGTTTCAATTAAACAGTGCAATGTACAAATGGGCAGAAAGAAAATAAATGCATCTGGCCAAAATGAAATCATATATGTTTAATACAGTTTCACTGTTTGTTGTGGGAACAAGAATATGGTGGCAGGCTTTTTGTATGCCAAGAAGTGTATCTATTTCAAACAAGATAGTAATACTTTTGCACTCAGATGTGATTATACAACACCTCATATAAACAAGTTTTAAACACACTGTAATCACAAACTACTATAATAAATGCCCCCAGAGAGCTCCTAAAAAAGGAGTTATTAAGAAAATTCTCAGAGCTGTTCTGAGATTGATCCTGTTGGTATGACGCATTTGAAGATATGTGATTGGTTGATCCAAAAAAGTCAAATATAAACTCTTAGTGATAATGGGCATAGAATTAAAAGTGAAATTGACAGGCCTAATCATAGAAATTAGTTTCTATTAAGATATTGTGTAATTATGAATCTTACTGTTGTGATCACTTTCATTTCTGGCACTATATCATTATTGCATTGGGTGAGAGATATAA